>JARHVA010000101.1:0-600000 GCA_037957365.1 Torreya grandis
TCCCTTGTCATTAGTAAGTTTTAGTAGTGTGAATGAACTAAAATGATGTATCAGAGGAGCTAGTCTCGCTAAAAATCATAGAGGTCTGACCCCATTATAGGATACCCACAGCCTGGGGTCAGTCCCATGTTGAGCTAGATTTGGAAGTAGACCTTGAACACTTCTACTTCTATCTAGGGTGCAATCTAGACCTCCAATAGTAGCATAGTGCACTAGTTGGTTGTTCTTGCATGTGGGAAAATTTGGAAGTTCTTGTTGCTCAAGGGAGTAGATAAAAACCCATTCTTTTTGCAACCTGATCAGTCCATCTTATCCTACTTTATTTTCACTTGTTTATCTGTAGTTTCTAGAGAGTAGTTAATCAAATCAGAGGAAAATAATATCAATGATTAAAAAATTTGAAGGGGTTGTTGTATCTCGACTTGAGCACAAATTATTTGTAGGGAAGTCTACCCCCTCAGTTAGGATAGTTAAAAGATCTGTAGTTCCTTGTTTTGGTAGGAAACAAACTTATAAGAGAAATTTCAAGAGCTTCTTGGTCATTTATCTTCACTTATGGAGTTAGAACATTCATAAAATGCCCTAACATTATTAAAATTCAAACATGTTTTAATTTCATTTAAAATAGCTTTTTAATTGTTTAATTAAAACTCCTTATATTTATGCCTTAAGTGGCCTATTTATCACTTTAGTGCTTACAGGGGTGTATAGTGGCATGGTTTTTGACTTCTGTTGATTTGAGGAGGTTCTTGGTTCCATTATGATTTCAACAAATGGTTAGAAGGCTAGGTCCAACTTATATGCAGTGGGTTTTTTTTTAAAATTTAGTGTAATTTTTTATTAAATAGGCCTCATTTATAGGAAATTGATTGTGTAAAATATTTTGATTAGTAGCTAAAAATTGAGTGCCATCTGTTTTAAAAGTTTATATTTTTTCATTTTCCATGTATTGGTCTTATTTAAAATTTAAAATGCACTAAATTATAAAGTGTTGCATTCTGGTGGGTCTCTTTACATTGGTTGTGTTGTCTTATGCCTACAGTTTATTGTCATATGGTGACATTTTAATGGTGATGCATTTGCTATGTTATGATTATTTATTGAGAGAATATTTTTTATTTTACATATAGCTCATCTCTTTTATTTGTCAAAGATCATAGGGTTAGGTTTGGTTTGGTAGAAGGTCAGACCCCCTCATAGGCAACACAAACTTCCTTCTTGATTTTTATGGATTGCATTGTCATCATTTTTTACACTCATGGATGCAGTTTTAGCTGAGTCTAACATCTTATTTTTTAGTGTACATTGTGACTACTAGGGGGTTACTTATGCTATGAGCCCTACTAATTTTTTCATTGTACTTTATATATACACTCTTAGATGTATTTTTGGTTGAGCTCGATGTCTTTTTACATGTGCTTTACAGGTTATTTTTGGCTACTAATTCATTTATAGTGTGTTTTTACATACATGATGGCTCTTTTTTCTATTTTCCACACTCTTCCATCAACCTATGACATGCATTGGTACTTTGACATACTAGTAGTTTGTGTCATGTCTCCACAAGGCCCCTTTCTTAGCATCTTTCTTTCTTCTATGGAGACAATTTTTTGCTCCCTTATTTTTAGAGCATATCTCATAATTCTTGATGGCTTATTCAAAAAGTCGATAGTCTCTTCATTTGGAGTTATTCTAGTGAAACCTACTATCTTCTTTGTTTCCATCTGGTGTTTTTCATATATGGGATATATTTTACTTGCACTAATTTATAAAGTGACATGGGGTGTTTGTTGATTCAGCTTTGTTTACCTTCATGCATTTGTGTGATCTATTATGGGCACATTTTCACTTCTTTAGTTGATTGTCTCTTCTACGCCACTATGGGCCATCATCTTTGAGAGACATTTTTTGTATTTTTGAAACCATTTTTTAGATAGTTGACAGTCTCTCATAACTGGAAGTGTAGTTATTCTGGTGAATCCCAATGTCATCTTGTCTTTTTTGATAGTTTGAAAGTCTCTTTCAACGTGATATGGAGCTATTTTAGTGTATATAGTGTCAACTTATTTAGTGTTTAAGTAGTGGATTTAGACCACTCATGCAGACCTTTTTTATCACTCCATCGATTCAATAGTATGGGGGTTATGGTGTACATTTTGTTTCTTAGGTGTTGAGCATTTATTACATATGTAGTACTCTTTTGTACGTTTATCACAACTAATAACTTTCTTGATTGAAGCCCAATGTTAGTTATTTTTGTGATCAAATAGTGGATTCGAACCACTCATGTATATTGAGTTCCTTTGTGACTTACAAGTACTTGGAGTGTGGAATATTTCAACATCATCTTTGTGGGCTTTCCATCTTTCTCTTCTTCTTTTCTCTCTTTTTTCTTGTGGGGGGGAGTTTTTCCTACGGGTTTTCTCTTTTTTCTCTATTTTATGGGAGTTATTTGTATATTTTTCATTTTTGAGTTTTTTTTTTGGATTCTTATTTTGTACATGGGTATTTTATTCAAGCACTTTATTTTCTAGAACCCATATGAGTATTTTTTACTTGACTCTATGGCCTTCTTGGTGATTATTATAATGATACCAATGTTTTATCCTAACCAGAGACACCAGTGTGGTAGCCCCACCAATATTTGTGCTCACTTTTCACCATCTTATTGGAGAGTATTCAAATAATGCTTACTTAGGTTCATCATTCTACCTATTATTTTGGAGTGTAGTGTTTATATTTAGTGATCTTCATATTTAGCACCATTTTTACTTTCACTGGGTGGTTGAAATGACTCAACATCCATGTAATTTACAAAGACAGATTGACATCCATAGGTATACATGAATTCACACTGCATCCTCTATTGTTAGCCCCTAGCTTCACTTGATGGGGGTGTTAGAGTATATTTCTCATGCTTGCTAGGTTATAGCTAGGATTTTTGTAATATTTCTAGTTTTGTCCTATGTGGGGTGATAGGACCGAAGTTCCCCAAAGCTCTGACACAACTTGTCAGATTTAAGAGCACACATGATTACCAATGTATAATCAATTAAACATGCAGAAATAACCAGAAGAACAAATAACTACCAATGAGAAAACACACAGAATATGAGAGGCAATACACAATTGTATTCAACTCATTATAGAAGGAAATTACAACAAAGAGGTGGCACTCTTTCTTCCACTTCATGGGCTTACAGTAATCTTCCCTCAAGAGTAATCTTCTCTCATAGGTCACAACACATAGCTAACATAAGTTGTTGTTTACCTCATTGTACATTTGTACAATTAAGTACAAACCAGTACTCCAAGTAGATCTCACCATGATCCTGCTCTTGATGTATTGTTGTCACCTTGGATCTTGCTTCCCCGCCAATCTCTATTTGACCCTTACATACACACATCCCTGCAGACCAACCTGATCTTACTTATCACATGTAGATCTCCACCATGATCCTGCAACACCCTGCATATCAAACCTGATCTTACATACATGGGGAATCCTACTTGATTCCACCAGGGGAAGAACTCTCCAAGTTCTACACTTGGGTTCTACAAGTTCAATACTTAACAATACAGCCCATGAGTCTATTACATAGATCTCATGCATACAATAATTAGACAAGTGGCTCAAAGACTCGAACTGGTATTTATCATGCAAACTCTACGTTCACTTAACTGACTATTCGTCAATAGCAGTTCTAACTGCCATAGGTGACTGACGTCAGTCCCTACCTTCCTGGAGGTGACCAACATCGACCAATCTCCTACTGATGCTGGTTGCTTTTGTGCTTCCCCTGACTGACATCAGTTGTGGCCTGCCGATGCCAGCAACTGCATACACTCAGAAACCTCTTGTTTGCAATAAGGTGAAGCTTTTAGCTCCACACCCTAAAAATCTTCCACTTGGAGATAAATAGCTACACCTGTACCTAAACCAGTACTCTGTCTAATCTACATCCTGGCTTGTATTCCTCTTCAAGCTCCCACTTGAAGACTACCCACCACACTCCTTGTGGTGTTAATCCTGTGCCTAACTTTCTTCATTCTTAACTTACCTTCTTCTGCCATTGCTATACTCCCACTCAATCAAAAACCCTTGTGAGTAACCTATAATCAACAACACTTAATAGATCTGGGCCATCTGTTAGTCAAACTCGCTCTGAGAATGTCCAACTTGGCTCTGATACCATTTGATAGGACCAAAGTTCCCCAAAGCTCTGACACAACTTGTCAGATTTAAGAGCACACATGATTACCAATGTATAAGCAATTAAACATGTGGAAATAACTAGAAGAACAAATAACAATCAATGAGAAAACACACAGAATATGAGAGGCAATACACAATTATATTCAACTCATTACAGAAGGAAATTACAACAAAGAGGTGGCACTCTTTCTTCCACTTCATGGGCTTACAGTAATCTTCCCTCAAGAGTAATCTTCTCTCATAGGTCACAACACATAGCTAACACAAGCTGTTGTTCACCTCATTGTACATCTGTACAATCGAGTATGAACCGGTACTCCAAGTAGATCTCACCATGATCCTGCTCCTAATGTATTGTTGTCACCTTGGATCTTGCTTCCCCACTGATCTCTGTTTGACCCTCGCATACACACATCCCTGCAGACCAACCTGATCTTACTTATCACATGTAGATCTCCACCATGATCCTGCAACACCCTGCATATCAAACCTGATCTTACATACATGGGGAATCCTACTTGATTCCACCATGGGAAGAACTCTCCAAGTTCTACACTTGGGTTCTACAAGTTCAACACTTAACAATACAGCCCATGAGTCTATTATATAGATCTCATGCATACAATAATTAGACAAGCGGCTCAAAGACTCAAACTGGTCTTTATCATGCAAACTCTGCGTTCACTTAACTGACTGTTCATCAATAGTAGTTTTGACTGCCACAGGTGACCGATGTCAGTCCCTGCCTTCCTAGAGGTGATCAATGCAGGCCGATCTCCTGCCGATGCTAGTTGCTTCTGCGCTTCCCCTAACCGACGTTGGTTGTGGCCTGCCGACGTCGGTGACTGCATACGCTCAGAAACCTCTTGTTTACAATAAGGTGAAGCTTTTAGCTCCACACCCTAACATGGGGATTTATTCCACATTGGCTAGTTAAGATTGAGTCTTGTTTCTCTTTTCTACTTAATCCAGGGTTTTCCATTATATTATACATGATTTTTCATATGTTTTTTTAAAATAAAAATTGGTTTATTCCTTGTGTATGTTGAAACATTTATGGTTGTGGTAATGAGCTCTAAAGAGATCTTGACTGAAGATTGTTGTGAACTCTTTTAGATATTTTATAGTAGTTTTTTTTTAGAAAGAATTGACATTTCCATATAAGGGTCATATATAGTGATTTCATCATTGTTACACATTTGTCATAGGTGATTAAATGACTATACCTGATTGATTGGCAAAAGGGTAAGATGTCTAAATCCTTGATGTTGTGTTAATCTATTTTTTAATGCATTCTTTATGTGGATATTTATTATTTATTCTTGGCTATAGGAGATGATTTTATATCACTTGAGTGATGTATTTTTGTATACTTAGAATCTATGATGAAGGTTGACTAGGTTCAAATGAATATGTAGTTGATACCTATAAACTCTTTTAGAGGAAGACAAAGTTTGCCAATCCTTATATGTATGTTAGTATTTATACTTTGATATTTCAGTTATGTAATGGTTATATGTTGGGAAATTATTACAATATTAGTGATAGATTTTATCTCTTATTGCTCATACTCTTGTCCCAAACACCCTAAAGCCAGACTCCAACTCCTAGATAATGGTTGGGGGTGGTAAGGGTCACTGATCGGGGGCTCATAGGATGGGTTAGGCTAGGATGGTTTGTATGGAGAAATTTTCTTAGATATTACTCAATTGGTTATGTGTTTAATCTGCAGATAACTCATTGTATTTTTGTATTGTTTAATCCTTTTGTCAGATATTTCTACTATAGCATGTTTTATAAATTCAAAATATCACTTGGTTTGATGTACAAGAAACATGATTATTTCAATACTATTATTCATTCAATTACTTACTTATTTTTTATGTTATTGATTTGAAAAATTCAAATTGATAAGATTGAATAGTAGATTGTATACCTCCAATTAAATTAAAAGTTTAATTGTTTAAAATTTTGAGTTATTATTTATGTAAATATCTTTATTATAATGTTAATAATTCATTGGTAAATTAGTAGTAACTTTGATTATTAGTTAACAAGTTGATTTTATATTACATGGGTTATTTTATAGGACTAAGTTATTGTTTAATGTTTAAGTTACAAGCATAGAGCTTGTAATTGTTGCACTTGTATGATAAAAACGCACTAAGTCAAATTCATTATATATGAGAATTAGTGGATTTTACACTGTTTTACAAACATTTTTTCAACATAGATACTAAGTTATTTTTAATTTCCAAAAGGTACTCGTATGGGAGTAGTTATTTTATGCAATAACAATCAAATTCATTTTATGACATGATAGAAAGTTTTGTTAGTAAAGTAAAGTTTGGTATAAGTGGATGTTCTCTCTAAATCAATATGCTCTTGAATTATTTTGGCACACTACAACCATATAATTAAGCTTGAAAATAGTCTTTAGCACAAATGGTTAAAGCAATTCAAGTTACATAATTTATTTATCTATTTTAAACTTCATCACCACAAGATTGTAAATCCCTATGAGAATCAGATTTAGATATATAACTATTCCAATTGATGAATATGTTTCATCTAAATTCTAAAAAAATTGAGAATTGATATTGGACTTACTCCAAAGGATAAATTTATTTCAAATGTTCTTTTAAGTCAAATTCTCTTGGTTGTATTCTCTTTGTCAAAATAAAAGATTTAAGGATACATTGAAATCATGTTAATTTGAATAATCCACTCTACATGTTGGAATAAGGTTCTTGGGTTTTCCAAGTAAGGGAGTGAGTCATTTTATTGTAGAAAATTATTTATTTTTAAAATTTTGTTCCACCAAATTCCTAATTCTAAAATATCAATGAAACAATACAAGATTCTAAATTGACACTAAGATATCAATACATCCTCAAGCTATTTTTTGTTTATATTTGGAAGAAGTTATTGCTTCATGGAATTAAATATTCAATTTGTGTAGTATTTTAACCCTCCAAATAAATTAGATGAGTATGATAAATTAAAAATTATCATAGTAATAATTAGCTATCAAAGAGTTATGAAGATAAAATCATGCTTTGGCCTAAATGTGTGATAAACATGTTAGTGTTATAAATACAATGTTTCTAATTATTAGTACAATTATCTTGATGTTCTTAAAGTAAAAAATTATAGAAGCTAAGGTAAAACACAAAAAATTATAAATCATATAAACTAAGATTAAGTGGCATACTTATATGGTTCTTATGACAATGACCAATTGACAAGTAAATAACACTCGAGAGATATAAATCTTTAGGTGATTATTTACGAGATGGTCTATTAATAATAAGTAACCACTATCAATCAAAAGTGTAATAATTAATTATGAATATTATCAACCTTGATAAGAATTATAACAACTTAATTTGATTACAATATCCAATCATTATGTATAAAATGGAGGCACGTAGTATGATGATCCCCAAAACTATAGATCATGTTATAATGATCTAAATAGGGATAGTACTATAATGGGCTCTTTGCTTAATTATCAAATATCGCCCTATTGTAGTTTCAAATATTTATAGGTGTATTTCTAAACTACTAAACTTGTTTAGACATACGCCATTGATTAAGTTAGTTAGAACAATATATTTTTTTATTATGAAGATTGGCTTATAAAAGGATGTTGTAGGAATAAGAAATGAATTCTTATTTAGTATGATACTTCCCTTGTATCCAAAATACAAAGAAGGGATGGATAATCTACCCAGACCTATACCCAGACTTACGTAGATGTGAGTCTCTTAGATAGGATAAGGAAACCCAGGTGGTCATATTAGGAAGGTGTTTGCCTTCATATAATTTAGAGCTTATCACTATGGATGACATATCAATATGCCCTAAATTATATGTAGATTTTATAGGGTAATAATCTTCCCCATAGAATATTCTAGGGGTAATTACCTTAATTAAGGGTTGCATTTACATAAAATTGGTTATGGGAAGTGTGATATGTCATGCAAAACCAAGTTGCATGTAGTGAACCCTATTCATTATTCTGATGTGTACTCTAAACAAAGTGATGTTCAAAAAATTTTTGGGGTCATTTCATCATCAACCTCTTCTTTCACATCTTGATCTTCAAGTACCTCTTCTCTAATCTATGTATCACTTTCATTGTCTAATACTTCAATTCCATGATAATGTGTAGTTTTCACATCTTCCATTATGGCTTGCATTTATTTTATTGATTATGACATATTTGATATATGTAACTTATACTTTTCACTTGTATCACTATATTAATGTTTTATCTTGTAGTGGTTTATTGATGCATCAATCTCCCTTAGTGCACACCTTAAAGGGTGTACTAAAAATGGGGTGGGATTGTCTTATGGTACTTTATGAGATATGTTTGCATACTATTGTCACACCATCACTACTATCAATCCAACCTCCTTTGATTATCTATATGTCTTAACTCTTCATTTACTTTTTGTCTAGATTTTCTAGTCTACCTATATCTTACTATATTGGTCTAGCTAATATAATATGTTTCATACTTTTCCTTCCCTATACTATATCAACCAACCTAATACAATTCTAAGTTTGACTTTTATCATTTATATTGTATTGTCCTGGCTATTATCATACTATGTCAACTAAAATCTTCCAATTATATTGGTCTAGTTATACCTTGCCTAGAGTTTAGGCTTAGTTTAGGGTATTAGAGCCATATATATAGGGGTCATATTTCATTGAAAAGGATATATCACATTCACACACTCTATTTTCACTCATATTTTTATTCTCGAGTAGTATTTAGGAGAGTTAGAGTGTTCATAAGCTTATATTGGAGGTCTTGTCTTATGGTGTCATTCAATCTCAATAGGAGAGGTCTTTTGGAGTTCCCAACTTGGGATATCTAGATCTTGATCTTACCATTTTAGGTTTTCAGCATATAAAATATTTTATGAAGGGATACTTGAATCAAGGAGAGAGATTAAAACATAGATGGGTCCATCCAAAGGTAAGTATTTATATCTCTACACATTTTTTTACTCAGTAGATTAGATGTTATTTAATGCTTTATGGATATATGTATGTATCCTTGTTTAGGATCATCCTTATAGTGAATAAGCTTGTATATATTTAGGATTGCTTAGTCTTGTCATTTATCATCTTAGGTTACATAAACCCCCATTTGGTTTACCAATAAACCTTAATTTATTTATAATCACTTACCCATCATTTATTTTAATTGTACATCTTACAATCATTTACTTTAGTTGCATCTTTATAATCATTGTTACAATCATTTTTACTTCATTAAGCCCTAGTGAGAGTTATACCCTATGTCATAGGCTTAGGCTTTGAAAACCTTTTCTCTTGACATCTGAGTTTAGGTAACTTGCTTATATTTTTACGGATATCTTAGGTCCTTACTCGCTAATTCAAGTATATTTAAGCTCTATTTGATTGACCTTATTTGAGTCTTAGTCTATTGAGAGGAAAAGGATAGTTTTATGTCATCCTAAGTTGTACATACATTTTGGTTAACTTGATGTGAATATTATCCCATCTATGGTTAAATCATTTTCAATTTTTTTTCTTTTAGCTTCTTATCTACATCTTCAAAACCATCATATATACCTTCAGTTTGACTATATCAAAAAACTCAATATTATTTTCTTAGTCTTACCAATTGTATCAACCAACATGGTACAACTCCTAATTTTTACTTAACTATATCAAATAGCTCGATAAGTTTTTTTAATTTTTATAACTATATTAACCAACCCAATACTTTATATTTCTCTTACCAACTATATCATCTAGCTTGATATAGTTTGATTTTATCAATTTTTCTTTCAACTATATTGGCCAACTTGATTCCATTTTGAGTATTTATTTCTTTTATTGCATATTGAATCTATTTTATTTCAATCTAAAACATATATATTTATATTCTTATCTTTTATATAACTATCTTCTAGTAGTTTTAAAACTCATATGAGTTATCATTCTGGGTAAAATGTTCATCAATTTTAATTGAGTCATGGTGTGAGGGGTATAACCCCAATACTTAAGCCATTAGGAAAAATTATATATGTAATTTATCTTCCACATATATCATGGAATATTATAAGTGGTTAATTTTTTCTTTTTAAACAATAGTAATCCTTTTAACTATTTTGTTTTTTAATGCATCGGTAAGTAGTTAGCCTTGAAAAGTTATTCTAAATGTACCTTAGAAATGGGATCGTGTAGCTACGAGATGGTGGAATCCTCTGTAACCGATACCCCTTTTAGCCTTGTTCACTATTTATGCTGGAGAATTTTATATTTGAAATCTCACACCCAACTTAGTTATCTCCCATATATCAAAAAAAAAATTGTCCTTTTTTGTTTTAACATTAGTTTTTTCATAATATAATAATAAATAGGGTTATTTTAGAATCAACTGTGTAACAAGTTTAATTTCTCTTTGTTATGTATTAGATTTTATAAGAATCTTATTTAATTTTTTAATCTTTTTGTGTCTTTTTTCAACTGCATCATCCATCTCAGTATAGTTTGTTTGTTTTTCAAATTGTATTATCTAGCCTGGTACCATTTTGTTTTTTTTCTAACTACATCAACCAATCTAATATAGTTCTAAGTTTCCTTCCAATAGCATTGGCCAACCCAATATAACATTTTTTATGATCATATTATATCGACCATCTTGATATAGATTAATTCCTTTTGAATCAATCAATCCTAACACAATCATTTTTCAGCGATCAATTATACCACCTTTTTACCAAATTATATTAGCCAACCCGATATAGTCATTTTTTAGTTACGTTTCCTACTGTATCATCCAAATTATTATAGTCTATTTTTATATATTCAATAACCTATTATATTAGTCTACTTAATAAATATTATTTATTTTAATCTTCCCCATGATCCTAACAATCTTTATTACCGTGGTGAATATCCCAATGATTACATTTAAAGTGGGACAAAAGATTATCAATATGATCTTCCCATATATGATGATCCCTATAAAAATATTATTAATCCCACATTCACCAATTTTCACATGGTTGAAAAATAATACCACAGTTTTACCATCTATTATGATGATTCTAATAGAGGTGAAGAGCCTAGCATGATAGCAAATGTTTCCATTGATTATTATTACTACATGGACAAAAATCCCTCTTATGATCTTCCCATATTTAGTAACATCCACTATAAATCAAGTAATTATGAGCATGGTTTAATTGATGTCTTCTCACCCTCTATCCTACCATTAAAAATACGTAGAAGGATAAGTCATCAAACCTTAGCTCACATTCAACCAACTTTTGTCAACTCATCAATGTATCAATAACACTTATTTCAAATGCACCATAAAATTCATAATAGGTGATTATGACCCTCTATATTATATTATTATTCATACCTATTCTACTAATCTAATTTGAGATTCAACCTTTTCCAACCGACCCAAATCACTACTACAATCACCTCTTGAAACTATATTGGGCAACATAATATCTCTCAATTACATTTAACTATAATAACCATGATCTTAAATATGTTGATTTAATTCTAATTGAGCATTCCATTCCAAATAGCTACACCATCCATGACACATATTGTGTTGATACATTTATTCTTATTTCATTTAATTGCATGGACCCTGACATAGATGTGTTGATATAATTCATTCTATTTCAAATAATTGCATTGGCCATGACATATAATGCATTGATATAAATATCCTTCTATCTCTTATTACAAGAAACTATAATGGCCATGACCCAAAATTTATTGATAAAACTATTCCTATTTTACTTGACTACACCTACCACCAACCATTGATACAGTTCCTTTTTCATCACTAGACTTTATCAACCTAGATGATTAAATTCATTTTAGTGATGTTACTCTACACTATATCAACCTAGTTGATACTGTTGTCCCCAAAAAAATGTCACTCATTTTTGGGACAACATAAGAACTATTTTGGTCCTACAAGACCGAAATTGTCTCTCCCATTTTCAAAAATTGTTATGAGCCTTCAAATCCTTCATTTTTCAAGCTTTTTAGAAATCTACAAAATTTGTAGGCTTACAACTACAGACTCTACAGGCTCATTTATATGGACTCTGTAGGATTAAAACTATGGACTCTGTAGGTGGGATTCTATGGACTCTTTCAAGGCTCGAGAGACTTAGAGAAAACTATTGACTCTGTAGGAAAGAAACAAGCTCTGAACACTTAGGCAATTTCAAGGTTCATTCAATGACTTGGTTCAATCAAAAATGTCCATCGGCAAGCTTCTAAGCAAGGATTGAAACATTAAATCATTGAACCTTGAACCATTTTAGTTCAATGGGTTCAAAGGTTCAACGTCATCAGCAAGAGTTAAGTGCATTTGTCAAGGTTCAAAGTTTAACCATTCAAAGGTTTCACGGCTTCAAACACTTAGTAAAAAACAACACATTGAACCATTGAACTGTTGAACCTTGAACCATTTTGGTTCAATGGTTAGCGGGTTCAAGGTTTAAAAGGTTCAATGTGCGGTTGGTTCAAGCAGTCAAAGGACTTAGCCAAATAAAGAGATTGAATTGATTGAACCATTAAACCGTTGAACCAAAGTTAGTTCAATCGGTTAGTTCAATTGGTAGGTTCAAGGGGCTGCCCCAAAGCCAAAGGAACAAGTACCCTTGAGGAGGGTAGTGAATTGAAAACAAGTGCCTTTACGGAGGGTAGTGAATTGAGGCCAAGTACCCTTGCAGAGGGCAGTGAGCAAAGGTGGACAAAGTTGGAAATCCTTCAGAAAAATGACTAAGTAAAAGAGGCCAAAAGATTTCTTTCAAAAACATTTTCAGTGGGAAAATGACTAAGGCAAAATTCCTTCAGACATTTTGTCCAAAGGAATTCATTCGGGAAGAAAGCCTGAAGAAATTGAAACAATTGAGATGGCTAAGGAAAATCTCAGCAAAAAAAGCCTGAAAGCCAAAGTCCGCTAAAGGAAAAAAATCCCACCGAGAGAATTAAAGCTTGAATGGTGCTCGAAATATCCCAAAGGGTAGGTACCCTTATGGGGGCACTTGACGATAGAGAAAAGGACCTTTTCTAAAGACCTGAAGGGACACCTTCCCTTTGGAGTGGTCCAAAAGCTTCAAAGGGGTTGAATGAAGACACAGAAAAGGACCCTCAAAGACTTAGACAAAAAGAGCTTCAAAGGAGTGCCCGAAAGAAAAAGACAAAGGAGCGGATGCTACCATGTGTCACCTACTAGGACACATTATAATTTGTTTCAAAAAATAGCAGAACGTGCCATGTGTCCCTTGTATATTTTTGTGGAGGGCGACAAGTGGAAACTGTGAAAGGTTTTAATATGTTTTTCTCAAAGTAGCAGAACGTGCCACGTGTCATCTGCAAAGCTCAGTGAAAGCTACCAAGTGTCAACATCCATAGTTTCTTCCTTTTATTTTGTTATTAGGCGAGGATTGTGGTGGTTCCCAAGTGAGTTGCTAAAGTTGAGCAAAATCTACCAAGTGTCATCTACTGAGACACATTATAATTTGTTTCTCAAAGCAGTATAACTTGCCACATGTCCCTTGTAATATAAGGGAATCATGACAAGTGTCAGCATCTACATGAATCCAAATGAGTCCTGTATGTTTCTATAACATTTCTAAAAATCAGTGGAAGCTACCACATGTCATCTTTTGTAGGACTCTCAAAAGGCATCTAAAGCCTCTATAAGTTAAGTGGATGTTTCCATGTGTCCTCACCTATTTCAAAGTGGAACACGCCACATGTCACTTGTTGAGATCAACAAAAATTAGCTAGAGCAAGCGGGAAAGACATGAAGGAATTGCTAAGGAGGATGACGGGCCTGCAGTAGTCAAATTCAAGGCAATAAACTAGTTGTTGATCTTTAAAGGCTTGAGCGCAGACCTGAATGCATTCAAAAGCCTTAATGCCAAAGGGAAGAACCATTGAGAGAAGGAGCCAAAAGAGCCAGCAAGGCTGGGAATGTGGCCCTAAGAGCTCAAATTCTAGGAAGAGACAAAGCTGGAGAAAGAAAAAAGAAAAAAATCAGTGACTAGTTGAAGTGGGAGCTCAAATCACAGCAAAAAAAGGGAAAGCCAGAAATATCCATGCAAAAGTTATTCTAGTAGGTGGAATAGTCCGCAAAGTAGATATTTGAGCCTGCAAACATTGAAGGCATAGCCTATTTGTCTCTCTTAGAGTAAAGGCAAAGTGGATAGCTACATAGATATCAAGTGATAAACTAGATGACCCAGGCCCAGGAGAAGACATTTGAGATGAATTGGCATGCCACAATTAAGGCAGCTACCCCGTTCTAGCATGGCCCCCCTAACAGAACTAAAAATGCATTCAAGGCATTGAATGCATAGCATGGACCATTCCATGGAATAAAGTGCCAAGCCTTTCTTGGCCTATATATATTGTAATCTCTTTTATTATTTTAAGGAGATATTTTTGATCATAGAAGCAAAACTCTTCCCAAATTGAAAGGCGAATACTGAGACTTTGAGCTCAAATTGTTGTTCATATCATTTTATCTGAATGAGAAAGTAAGTTGTTTGCAGACTTTGTGTTGTCATAGCTTGTATCATTTTAGGAGATTGTTCTTATGTCTATATTTTGAACGTGTTCTTGTTTATTTAATTTTTCAAGTAGAACTAGTGAAAGTAATCAAGAAGGTGTCTTGAAGCCGATTGTAGAGAGACTTTATGCCCCCACAATTACCTTTAGTGTGTTTTCTTTTTGTTCTTGTGTAAAGGATCTTTAGATGACTTTGTGCCCTCATTATCCTTTGTAATTCTATTTTTGTGTAAAGGACCTTGGGATGACTTTGTGCCCTCATTTTCCTTCGTATCTCACTCTTGGGCACTCAAAGTGGAGACTTTGTGCTACATCTAAGGCTACTAGTTACTACACCCTTGGTTACCAGTTACTTTTACTACCTAAAAGAATTCATGTTTTTCTCTGCAAGAACACTTCAAAAAGAAGAGAAGTGTTTTCATCAAGATTTTTTCCTTTATTTTTTAACATCATCTCTAAAAAAAGAGAGATGGATGGTGTTATTATGCCCTTGAGTGTTATTTTCTGCATATATATATATAGTATATAGTTGCCTCATACTTATACGAAACCTCCCCTTGATAAGAGGAGAGATTTGTCCCCTTTTGATGTGGTAAACCTACACATCTAGATGACCAATCTCCCTATGTTGTGGTTGAAGAGACCTATTTTTCTCATCAGTTAGCTAATGATAAAATATTCACCCAACAATTTTTGGTAACTCTGCTGGGGATGAACATGCAGTCTGAAGCCTCAAGTTTTAGATTGAAGTAATCCCTACCCTTATCCATTATAGACTCTGGTGACTCCATTCTATGTCTTACCTACTATCATTATAGCCTTACCATCTTCCTCCACCCCCATGCTAACTAGGATAGAATGCGCAGTTTGAAACCTCAAGCTTCAAGCTGAAGCAAGGACAGTTCTTTCCCATTTTTATTTTAGAATCTAGTAGCTCCATGCTATACAAGAAGCCATAAATCTCAAGGTGTTGTTGACCCTATTTTTGAGTTGGTGCAACAGAGCAATTTTGATTTGTTTCCTCCATAACCTCACCTTCAACAAACTAGGAGTCTTCTTTCTACCCATACTAGGTCTCCAATACAAGGCAGAGCTTCTTTTTCTACAGTTAGTAGAGCTTTGTATATCTATACTCCACCCAGATTTGTGATCCAACTTCTACATAATCAAATCATGGCTCAAGGCCCCTAGGGTAACTCTTTTAGTCCACTAAATTTGACCCCACCTCTACATGAGCTTCCACGCAGTTTAAGGAATAATTTCCCCAAATTTTTGGGTGATGGGAAAGTTCACCCTGATGAACATATTACTTCCTTCAACATAGCCTGTGGTGTAATAGGTGTGGAGTATGAAGACATAGTAGTCAAGGTATTCATAGAGACACTGCAAGGCACTGCTACAGACTAGTTCTACCATTTATAAGCTTGATCAGTGACTGATTGGGACACTCTTAAAGCTAAATTTGAAGCTAGGTTCAAGCCTACAGAAGATGCACATGCCTTTCTGGCCCAGCTCACACAGATGAAGAAGGAGCCCCATGAACCTATGAGAGACTTCATTTCTAAGTTTGACAAGCTGAGGAATATGATTTCCATGCTCACCCAGTCGACACTTGATAATCTCAAGTGTTTTTTCATCAACTCACAGCTGCCTGAAGTGAGTTTTTTACTGAGACAGGCTAGACACATAAACCTTGATGTTGCTCAGGACTTAACTACTGAGGTAGAAGATGACCTTATCTTGGTAGGAAAGATAAGGAGAGATCCAAATAGAGGTAAATCATTTTCATCTTTTGAGAATTCATCTACAAGCATCACTGATCAAATGCTACAAAAGTTGGAAAATGAATTGCTAGCCTTGAAGAGACAAGTGGCCCAAGGTATGTCTGCTCCTCCTTATCAAGATATGCCAAGGAGGACATTTTAGAACCAGTCATATCAAGGCAATGCTGCTAGAAGTCAAGGGCAACCAAATCATCTTTCTCCCCCACAGAGGAACCTTGCCCTTGAAGCACCTCCAACCAACTCAGCAATTGGATATCTAAAAATAGAACATGATTTCTCTTTCCAACTTGAGTTTGATCAAAAAATTGATGTTGATATCATCACAAAGAATCAAAAAGAGTCAGCTAGCGACTCCCATATTGGTTTCCTAAATTACTAGGATGAACCTAGAAGTGAAGGCCATGCAGCTGAGGGATCATATGTTGTGCTCACCCGATCCAAGAATCAGTCAACTTAGCAAGTTGATAAAGAAAAAATAGAGGAGCGACCTCAACCTACAATTTTAATTGCCAAATGAGGAACTTGCCTCTCCAACCAAAGGACTCGGTGATTGCTAAAAAAGTAAGTACCCCAAAAATTTCTGCACCTTCAACTTCAATTTCTCAGGCCAATCCTTCCCCTCCCAAAAACTAAAAGGATGAAATCCCATCCTTTGTTCCTAGTTCATTTCAAACATTTGAAATAATTTACCATGTAAAAAAAACCAAAATTCAAATGTCTAAATTTGAATTCCTGCAAGCCAACCCTGAGCAATTGGATAGGTTGGTTAAGTGTGTGAAGAATAAAGCCATCCCTATAGGACAAGATGTTAAGAAGGTAAATCATGATCCCCCAAGGAATATGTCCATCTGAAACAACCTTGTCATTACTCCTCCTGCTGCCCCTAGGAAAATAGAGCCTTTCTATGTTTCCCTGTTGATAAATGGTCACACGTTGAGCAACTGCATCATTGATTTTAGTGCATCTGACAATGTCATGCTTGCCAAAGTCATAAAATCTCTTGGTCTCAAACTAACCAAAAACTTTGGTAAATACTTCTCCATGGAAAACAAGCAAGTGCCACTGCTGGGAGAAATCAAGGATTGCCAATTTGCATTTGCAGCATTCCCAAACAACAGAATCAAGATGACAGTCCTAGTGGCCAATGTCCCAGCCTCATATGACATTCTGTTGGGATGAAATTTCTATAAGGATGTGGGAGGAGAACTAAGCATGGACCTATCTGAGGCAAGGATCCCTGTCAAAGGTGTAATAAAGAGATTGCTCCCCAAAAAGGAGGCAAAATATGTGATCACCCAAACATCAGCCCCTGCAACTCAAATTCTATTTGAGTCTCCTGCAACTCAAATTCTATTTGAGTCTTCAAGTAGGGGTAATTACTTCTTGACCACAGAGGGTGTTCATGTTTCTGCAGATGAAAGTCATGTAGGTGGCAATCTAAAAATTGATTCAAACAAGACATCAGAAGAATTGGTAGGGTACAATACAAATAAAAAAGTATCTTCCACTTCCAATGAAGAGAAATCTAATAGAAGATTAGTTTTTGATGATGTTTGGATCTTGGAATCTGATGGCAGAAATTATTCTACCAATGCTAGATCTAAGACGGTGTTGATATCTCCTCAAGGAGATATTTTTCCTTCATGCAATTTGTAGTTCAACAACACCAACAACACAGTTGAATGTGAATCTCTATTGCTCAGATTGAAGGCTGCTCAAGACCAAGATGTCAAACTCCTTCACACCAAAGGAGATGCTGAGCTGATGGTTTGTTAAGAGTTTGATGCTAATAATCAAAACATGTGCTAGATTGAACCAATAGAATAGCAAGCTATGGTAGTGGACCATACTATTGTACTCCAAAGTCAACAAAAATAACTCTTCATAGAGAGAGCAAGGAGTTACAATTTTCATATTGAAGATCACATCTTGCCATGGAGCAAGAGGAGAGAGCCAAAAGGAGTGCACAGAAAATGTGATTCCTGGTGGAGTTCCATTTACTCATCACTGATTCTAGGGACAAAATGGTTTCCTACTGGTTTATCATGATAGAACGCCATTTTCATTGTCTCATAATGGGCAGCGTCTAAATCACTTCAATTCTTGAAGTATCAGATAAGTTCATCTATACATATGTATATTTGTATAGTCTTTATTTATATTTTGTGCTTTTCATTTTTATTTTTGGTGCCTTTCTTTTTTGGGTAGCATGACTCCATAGCCCAATGACATACTTCAACGCACTGGAGATTCTAGTTTCTATTCCCCTCATCTATTCTAAGTTTTCAACTAAAGGAAGTTCCCCAATTGGAGCTAGTTGTTGTCCCCAAAAAATGTCACTTATTTTTGGGACAACATAAGAACTATTTTGGTCCTACAAGACCAGAATTGTCTCTCCCCTATTCAAAAATTTTTATGAGCCTTCAAATCCTTCATTTTTCAAGATTTTCAAAAATCTACGGACTCTACAGGCTTAAAACTACAGACTCTACAGGCTCATTTATATGGACTCTATAGGCTTAAAACTATGGACTCTACAGGAAAGAGTCTACAAACTTTTTCAAGGCTCGAGAGACTTAGAGAAAACTACAGACTCTGCAGGAAAGAAACAAGATCTCAACACTTAAGCAATTTCAAGGTTGGTTCAATGACTTAGTTCAATCAAAAATGTCCATCACCAAGCTTCTAAGTAAGGATTGAACCATTGAACCTTGAATCATTTTGGTTCAATAGGTTCAATGGGTTTAAAGGTTCAACGTCATCAGCAAGAGTTAAGTGAATTTGTCAAGGTTCAAAGTTTAACCATTCAAAGGTTCCATGGCTTCAAACACTTAGTGAAAAATAATGCATTGAACTATTTAACTGTTGAACATCGAACCATTTTGGTTCAACAGTTCAATAGGTTCAAGGTTCAAAAGGTTCAACAGATGGTTGGTTCAAGCGGTCAAAGGACTTAGCCAAATAAAGATATTGAACCGATTGAACCATTAAACCGTTGAACCAAAGTTAGTTCAATCGATTGGTTCAATCGGTAGGTTCAAGGGGCTGCCCCAAAGCTGAAGGAACAAGTATCCTTACAGAGGGCAGTGAACTAAAAACAAGTGCCCTTACAGAGGGCAGTGAGCAAAGGTGGACAAAGTTGGAAATCCTTCAGAAAAATGACTAAGTAAAAGAGGCTAAAATATTTCTTTCAAAAACATTTTCAGGGGGAAAATGACTAAGGCAAAATTCCTTCAGACATTTTGTCTAAAGGAATTCACTCAAGAAGAAAGCTCAAAGAAATTGAAATGATTTAAATGGCTAGGGAAAAACCCAGTAGAAAAATCCCAAAAGCCAAAGTCTATTGAAGGAGTAAAAGCTTGCCAAGAGAATTAAATCCCGAAGGCCGCTCAAAAGATCCCAAAGGGTAGGTACCCTTACGAGGGGCACTTGACGACAAAGAAAAATACCTTTTCCAAAGACTCAAAGGGACACCTTCCCTTCAGAGTGGTCCAAAAGCTTCAAAGGGGCTGAATGAAGATGCAGAAAAGGACCCTCAAAGACTTAGACAAAAAGGGCTTCAAAGGAGTGCCTGAAAGAAAAAGACCAAAGACTAGAAGTTGCCATGTGTCACCTACTGAGACACATTATAATTTGTTTCAAAAAATAGTAGAATGTGCCATGTGTCCCTTGTAGAGTTCTACGGAGGATGACAAGTGGCAACAGGTTTCAATATGTTTTTCTCAAAGTAGTAGAATGTGCCATGTGTCATCTGCAAAGCTCAATGAAAGCTACCAAGTTTTAACATCCACAGTTTCTTCCTTTTAATTCATTATTAGGTGAGGACTATGGTGTGTCCCAGGTGAGTTTCTAAAGTTAAGCGAAAGCTGCCAAGTGTCATCTACCAAGACACATTATAATTTGTTTCTCAAAGCAATGGAACTTACCATGTGTCCCTTGTAATATAAGCGAATCGCAACAAGTGTCAGCATCTGCATGAATCCAAATGTGTCCTAGATGTTTCTATAGAATTTCTAAAGATCAGTGGAAGCTGCCACATGTCATCTTCCATAGGACTCTCAAAAGGCATCTAAAGCCTCTATAATTAAGTGGATGCTGCCACGTGTCCTCGCTTGTTTCACAGTGGAACACACCATGTGTCACTTGTTGAGATTAGTGAAAAGCGGCCAGAGCAAGTGGGAAAGACACGAAGGAATTGCTAAGGAGGATGATGGGCCCGCAGTAGTCAAATTCAAGGCAATAAATAGTCATTGATATTTAAAGGCTTGAGCGTAGACCTAAATGCATTCAAAGGCCTTAAGGCCAAAGGGAAAAATCATTGAGAGAAGGAGCTGAAAGAGCCAACAAGGTTGGGAATGTAGCCCTAAGAGCTCAAATTCTAGGAAGAGACAAAGCTAGAGAAAGACAAAAGAACAAACTCAGTGACCAGCTGAAGTGGGAGCTCAAATCGCAACAAAAAAAGGGAAAGCCAAAAATATCCATGTAAAAATTATTCCAGTAGGTGGAATAGTCTGCAAAGTAGATATTTGAGCCTACAAACATTGAAGGCATGACCTATTTGTCTCCCTTGGATAAAGGCAAAGTGGAAAGCTATGCATATATTAGGTGATAGACCAGATGACCCAGGTCCAAGAAAAGACATTTGAGATGAATTTACATGCCATGGTTAAGGCAGCCGCCCTGTTCTAGCATGGCCCCCCTGACAGAACTAAAAATGCATTCAAGGCATTGAATGCACAGCATGGGCCATTCCATGGAACAAAGTTCCAAGCCTTTATTGGCCTCTATATATTGTAATCTCTCTTATTATTTTAGGGAGATCTTTTTTATCACAGAAGCAAAACTCTGCCCAAATTGAAAGGTGAATACTGAGACTTTGAGCTTAGATTGTTGTTCATATCATTTTATCTGAATGAGAAAGCAAGTTGTTTTCAGACTTTGTGCTATCATAGCTTGTATCATTTTAGGAGATTATTCTTATGTCTATCTTCTGAATGTGTTCTTGTTTATTTAATTTGGCAAGCAGAACTAGTGAAAGTAATCAAGAAGGTGTCTTAAAGATGACTGTGGAGAGACTTTGTGCCCCCACAATTGCCTTTAGTGTGTTTTCTTTTTGTTCTTGTGTAAAGGATCTTGGGATGACTTTGTGCCCTCATTATCCTTCATAATTCTATTTTTGTGTAAAGGACCTTGAGATGACTTTGCACCCTCATTGTCCTTCATATCTCACTCTTGGGCAGTTGAGGTGGAGACTTTGTGCTACATCTCAGGTTGCTAGTTACTATGCCCTTGCTTATCAGTTACTTTTATTACCTGAAAGAATTCTTGTTATTCCCTATAAGAACACTTCAAAAAAAAGAGAAGTGCCTTCAGTGTTTTCACCAAGATTTTCTTCTCTATTTATTAACATCATCTCTAAAAAAAGAGAGATGGATGGTGTTATTCTACCCCTGATTGTTATTTTTTGTATATATATATTATATAGCTGCCTCATACTTATAGGGAACCTCCCCTTGATGAGAGGAGAGATTTGTCCCCTTTTGATGTGGTAAACTTGCACATCTAGATGACCAATCTCCCTATGTTATGGTTGAAGAGACCTATTTTTCTCATCAGTTAGCTAGTGACAAAATATTCACCCAACATATACTACACATCATAATTTTATATCACCTACTAAAGATCCTAACATTTCCCTAGATTCCAAATTATTTATTGTAACACATAGTTACACAAAATTTGATATCATATAGTTACTCAAAAGTTAATTCCAATCCACCTACATCCCATAGTTTAGGGCATCTTACAATTCCTATCCTCTTATTCTCCCAGTTGTTGAGGCATCTTACTGTACCAGCATTTTCTTACTACACATATTAGGGCACCTTGTGCTGCCCACCCTTGTCTTATTTCAACTTTTGAGTCATCTTATGATGTCCATCCTTACCCTTATGCATTCATGGGGAGAATATTACAATGACAATTATCATTCTCTTGGCTTGTTGATCTCTTGTCCTTATCACAAGGTAAAAATCAATAGCCTTTCACATATTACAAATAAATAAAGTTAACTTTAAGAAAAATTTTGAGATAAATATGCTTGTATGTCATGTCTTTATTTGATATTAATCATTAGCATAGATATTGCTTGTTATTTTATCTCATGTTTTTTTGATTTTATGTATTTTGTTTCCTGAGCATAATTTTTACTACAGCATTGCTTCATTTTCCAATTCTTTAGTATCTTATAGTTAGCCTTTTTTTCCTTGTGGATCTTTGGTAGCACCTTCAGGTTTTGTTTTTCAAACATTCTAGCTTCCCACTCTTTTGAAATGATTTTAAAAAAACCCTAGTTTTCATTTTAGATCTTAAGTATCACCTTCAAGTTATTTTTCTACCATTTATATCACTTTAGAATCAATATTTGTCTCCATTTTATATCTTAAATAGTACCTTCAGTTTTATTTTTCACATTTTATAACATTTTTAAATCGACCTTAGTCTCCTTATGACTCTTTAGTCTCTTTTTGCTTCCCCATCTTTTTGTAAGACTACTTCTATCAATGTTTGTGCTAGAACTATTATAAGTTTGTATGACATCTCTAGCAACATTATTGATATGATCTTCATACTACATATTATTTGCATGCTTATAGTTAGTTTATATTTTTTTGATCTAACATTTCTTGGAGGTTCTACATTGACTCTTTTAGATTACATCTTAAACTTACTTATATATATACCTATGGGTTTTTTTAACATTATCCCTAGCGCCTATACTTGGTCCTTAGGTATTTGATTAATTTTACATCACTTAGTTTTTCAATTTATGAGTTACATGGTAAGACATGAGGAATCAACTAAACCCTCCTGAAAAATGTCCATCCTCTTTATCTTTATTTCTACATTTATTGTATTTTTTCCACCAAAAATTGTTTCCTTTTTAATTCTTTGGTCTTTTTTATCACTATATACACCCTTTGGATTTTTGCTACCATTTTTATGCTTCATATCTTTATCTTAATTGCACCTCTTAGCTTTTTAGTTTGTGAGTTGCATGGTAAGACCTTGGGAATCAACCAAGTCATCATTTAAAATGTATATAATTTTTATACATAGATTTATTTTTATCCCAACCTTAGCTAGGTATCTTCTTTGAAAGATAAGGCAATGGTCTATAGTAGTGTTTTTCCTCTCTTAGATTTAGTCATATTCTCTTGTGGTAAAATTATAGCATTAAATATTCATGTCTTTCATGCACATTTTACCTACTCTTATGATGATGTTTTTTTTCCCATATATATATATATATATATATATATATATATATATATATATATATATATATATATATATATATATATGAGTTTGGCCTCCCCTATATTTTATGCCCAATTCATATATAGATAGGGACTTTACAGCCTACTATAATATATAGTTAAGGGAAGAGGCCTCAATCATTTAGATAGATATATAGGGCCCATTTATAGATAATTGCACCTCTTAGCTTTTTAGTTTGTGAGTTGCATGGTAAGACCTTGGGAATCAACCAAGTCATCATTTAAAATGTCTATAATTTTTATACATAGATTTATTTTTATCCCAACCTTAGCTAGGTATCTTCTTTGAAAGATAAGGCAATGGTCTAAAGTAGTGTTTTTCCTCTCTTAGATTCAGTCATATTCTCTTGTGGTAAAATTATAGCATTAAATATTCATGTCTTTCATCCAAATTTTACCTACTCTTATGATGATGTTTTTTTTCCCCATATATATGGGTTGGGCCTCCCCTATATTTTATGCCCAATTCATATATAGATAGGGACTTTCCAGCCTACTATAATATATAGTTAAGGGAAGAGGCCTCAATCATTTAGATAGATATATAGGGCCCATTTATAGATAAGGGGTGGAGTCAAGGAGATGAGGGTGCTACTATAAATATAGATATAGATAGTATGCCCCTAATTGTGTGAACCAAAAAAGGGAATATTTGGCAGATGGCCAAGATGACTGAGTACTTTCCCAGATAGAGAGAATTCATCAAGATCTCATATCTACTTGTCATTGTATAATTTTCCTTAACATATTTTTGTGATTGGGAAAACCCAATAATTATAAGATAAATTCCATAATTCCTCATTTCTCATTTCCTTTTGGGCTTACTTAGGTTAGTTTCAAGATAGTGGTCTTTAGATTTTCATACTCTATTAAATAAGTGTAATATTTATAGTGATAACCATATTTAGCACCCATGTTTGGCTCTTCCAAATATGTATGGAGGAGGAATATCATAAAATCCAAAATATTTAAAATTTATATCATAATAAAAGGTAATGATAAAATGAAATTATATCTTAAAATTCAAATCACACCAAAAAACATAATCCTTTACCACATCTCATATTCTATTTGAAGCTCAAACTCCATAGTTGGACTCATGATAGATCTAAGGTCCATTTGTGTGTATTAAACTAATAGGTTGGGGTAAGAGGTCTTGTTACATCATTATATGTCTTCTTGCATTCTAGTGGCACCTACTTTCTCGCGTAAATACCCAACCTTCACAGTAGATAGATGACTCTTCATGGGAGCATGGAAAACATTGTATGAAGGTAGGATGATTTTATTTTTTATTCACACTAACCTTTGTGGGATGATATTTATACTTCAATAGTTAGCCTATGCTTATGTTTTCTAGGTAGAGTTCTCTAGGTCTATTGATGTTGAAAACTCTTAGTCTTGACAATATGATTTGATTATCTTATTTCTCGTAAAGACCATGATTTATCCATGATGATTCCATATTTAACACTAAAATCACCCCTTGATAGTAATATTTATTTCTAAACATATCCCAACTTATTTTCCTATATTATCCATCTCTTTTAGACATGGTAAAAATATGGTAGTACTAGTTTCTCCATATGTAAAATAGAGCCTAGATCTTTGAGTTTTATGAGATGATCTCTTAGTAATTATCTTATCTTTATAGGATTTATCTTAGTTATGTTTTGGACCTTGAATATTATATTTATATTATAAATGGTACTACAGACCATTTGGTCCTATTTGTCCCTTTCATCTCTTTTATATTTCACCTTTTTCAGGTTGTGTAGTCCCATTTATATTATTTTCACATCTTTGTTTTATTTTGGCTTGTTACTTCTCTTACATAGATGTTACTATCATGTGATATCTATTTTTTTTTCCTTCTTTTGATTGGATTGTTGTTTATCTTCATTTGGATACATTTTTAGGTTTTTCAATTATAAATATCCTTAGAATTTTAGTCAATCATTTAGTTTTATTTATTTCCTTAGATATTTTAATTATAACCTAGCCTTATTGATCTCAACTTTCTAATTTTTCCAAGTAATTTAATCATTAATAATATTATTTAACTTTACATCCATTGACCATCTTGTGTACGTGCATATTGCTTTTATCTATTTTTAGACTTGTATCTTTAGGAATTATCAATTACATTTTATGCACCCTCTGAAATTGAGATTAAGGTATTTGCATGTAGTCATTTATCAAAAAGTAAGTTAATGTATGTATATGGTACTTTTAGTTATTCATATATAATTAGTTATTTCATCATTTCTTTTACATTGTGTTACTATGTTTCTATCCCAAAACACCATCCAATGTTACACTATTGTGACATGTGATAAGATTCAAGTGAGACATATGTATACATTTAATAATTTTCACATTTATCACTTTATTTATAATTTATATTATAGTATTTTATCGACGCATCAATCTCCTTAAGTGCACACCTTAAAGGGTGCACCTAGAATGAGGTTGGATTAACTCATGGTAATTTATGAGAGATGTTTTTCATACTATTCTATCACACCATCACTAATATAAGTATGACCTCCTCTAAGACTTTATCCATCTCACCTCCCATATACTTTCCATCCAAATTTTATAGCCTCCATATATCCTAATGTATTGGCATGTCTAATACAATTTGTTTTATATTTTACCTTCCTTATATTATATTTACTAGTCTAATATAATTATGAATTTATCTTCTATCCTTTTTATTGTATTAGTCTAGTTGACACTATACTATGTCAACCAACATATTCTAATTACATTAGCTTGACCAATACCATTGGCCTAAATTTCAGGATTAGTTATGGGTATTGAAGGTGTATATATAGAGGTCATATTTCATTCCTAAAGGATATATCACATTCATACACTCTTATTGCACTTTCATTTATTCCCTTAAATAGTATTTTGGAGAGTTAGAGGGTTTATAACCTTATATTAGAGGTATTTTCTTATGGTGTCATTGAATCTCAATAGAAGAGATCTTTTTTAGTTCTAAAACTAAGGATATCTAGATATTCATCTTACCATTTGAAGTCTTCAAGCTAAAAAATATCTTGCAAAGGGCCATCTGAGCTAAACTGAGAGATTAAAGTATCAACAAGTCCACCCAAAGGCAAGTATTTATATCCATACACTCTTTCCTTTACTTACTAAGTAGATTATATGTTTTTTATTTCTTTATGGATGTGTGTGTGTATCTTTGCTTAGGTTCTTCCTTATATTAAAAAAGTTGGTATAGATATAATGTTACTCAGGATTTCCTTTTATCACCTTAAGTTTTATAGACCCATTTTTTGTTGACTATTTCACCTTAGATTCTTTAAAATTGCTTACCCATAATGTACTTTACTTGTACCTCTTATAATCATTTACTTTACTTATATCTATACAATAAATGTTACAATAATTTATCTTTATTCAACCCTTTGGAACCCTTACCCATTGAAATTTGTGTGTAGGTTTCCCTCTAATAGGTATATGGATATCCTAGGTCCTTACCCACTCATCCAAATATATTCAATCTCTAATTGATTTACCTTATTTCCATCCTTGTCTATTTAGAGAAAGAGGATAGTTGAAGGCCATCTTATCCCGTGCATATAAAATACCACAAATAATGTGCACTATAATAATTATAGGATAATTTTCATGGATTATTGGATTAGGATAATAATCATGAGGTAATGGAAAATTGAAACAAATCCAAGTGCTAGAATAATGGTCTATGAAAATTCATATGAGCACATGTATGTCAAAATAAAAGAATAAAATGGATGCACAAAAGGATCGTCCATCAAGAATATATGTACGGTAAATTATATGTGTTAAACTAATCCAAGGAGTCACTCCAATCACTTGTAATTATGAAATGTGTACAATATGGATCCTTTTGAGTAATTAAAATCTGATGTTGCAAATGTGATATCGTATTATTAGGAACATTTGCGTTGACATGATTTACACTACCTTTTGCATCTTTCACAAAGTATGTATAAATAATATTACCATGTATTGGAATTTGTTTACCATCATTATCATCCTTTGTATCATGAGTATTAATCAAATAAATAGCTCTAATCTATCATTCAAAAAAAAAATCTGATAAAACCCAAATAAAACAAAGTAAATATTTTTTATTTACTTAATTTAATAATGCTTAATTACTTAACAATTTTTCTCAAACATCCAATGTCACAACATGAAGTGTGACACATAAAATTATTCAGTAGGTAAATTATTTTATTTTATTTTCTTGCCCATAAAAACACATACAAACATAATAAATAATTTAGAAGGGAAAGGTTGATTTATTTAGTTAGTTACTGCATAAAAAATAGGTCCTCATAATTTCAAGTGAAACATAAAGGCCTTAAGGTCAATTAATTCTCTATTTATTTATTAATCTAAAAGGTCGTATTAGTTTTAGCTACAAGTGGATGTTCCTAAAATAATAATTCATTTATTGATAAACAACAGGGCTTATCAACACATGGGCACAAGTTCCCAACAAATATGTTTTAATAATAAATAAATAAACAAGTCCCTTAATGATGTTTTAACCTAAACTCAATAAAATACGACACAACCACCCTAACCTAACCTAAGACCTAGGACATGATGCCCCCACATCTTGGGCAACCTACATATCAACTCCTCGAAAATCAACATCAGATGTTGTTCTCCTTGAACATGTGAAGAGTCTCCTCCATGAGATGCCATAAATAAAAAGGGTGGGAAATCTAAGACAATAATTAAGGATATATCACAACTTAATGAAGCTTCTATAATCTCTAGACATAAATACTCAAGACCAAACCAACCACTCACATCAATTATTTGTGTAAGTCACCTTGACTTCCTGCAGTTTATTTGCTAACTAAAACTCATTATAACACAAAATAACATATGATTGTCTGAAGCAATGATAAAATAATATATGTTCCTTTCACCTAACTAATTGATAAGCCTCAACAACTCAAAACTCACATTACTCAGAGAAGCTCCATCTCTTAATATTGTCTTCATCGATGACAAGGGTTGAGTCAGATGTATCCAAAGCTCACTCATTAGAGGTACGTGATATCAACACCTAAAAACTAACTAGATTCACACCTACTAATAATCCATGTGTACCATTAATTTATAAAATAATAAAAAAATTTGCATTCATAAAGGACACCTTAATGTTAATGACTAAAACTTGCACTAATGATAAACACCCTAAGGCTTAGTAGTTATCACCCATGCTATTAATATCACCCTATGAGTTAGTTATTAGTGTTCACACTCACTTTTAGATTTTTCTACATAATTTTTATGACCACATTCATAATCAAAATCAGGTTTAGCTATATTTCACCCCAAATCACCATATTAAATTACTCAAAAATTGAGCTTCCTACCTCGTAATTCAAATAATATTCAAATCACCTCATTATCTAAATTGACATTTCAAAACTAAACTAATTTCTTTTATTTCCACCAAAGTGATATTAAAATCATTAAGATTTTAAAGGATTTTCATATAGAATAAATGTCAAAGGTTGTTTTTTTGTGGCCTAATGCACATGACTAAACCCGATTTGTCTTCCCCTGGTGGCTCTTAGTAAGGGATATAGTTTTCAACTTCACAGTGTATTTACCAGTATCCCATAAATGTGGGATGATTTCCTTAAGCATTATCCCTATATCAACCATAAAAAAAAAATAATCATATGTATATAAAAAAATATAATTCATCCTGGTGGGAAAGAAACTATTGTCGATTGTGAATAGAGAACAACTTAGCCATGGAAATATAAGTGTTGTCAACTACTCAGTAAGATAGAAGATTCAGCTATAAATTAGAATAGATTGGCCATGGGAAATAAAATATGGTTGACTAAGTTTTGTAAAGGAAAATTGGTCATTTTGTAAACAAGATCATAATATGATAATCATATTTATAATCAAAACCACCAACAATAAACTAAAATAGACCGTCCTTTTTTTTGGAATATAAATAGATCAACAGAAGAAAAAATATGATTTTTGTGTTGGAGGTTTTGAGGAATGCAATCATCGATGAAAAGAACAAAAAAAGGTTTACAGTGTAGAAAGACCTCTAACATCCTTGTTGTTAAATATAGCCTTGAATGCACCCAAGTTACCTTCTCAGCTCACAATAGTCATTTGATCTTCCAATTTTAATTGTACCTTCCTCCTCCATGCATTTTTCTATGATAAAATACTCTCCCTTCATTTGTATCATATATAAAATTAGTATTGGAACCAATTCTATTTCCCCTCTCAACAAATTGATGCTTTAAATATTCCTCCTATCACCTCTACGAATACATATCCCACCAAATATCAATGATCTCCACTCTATAGAAGCAAATGACTTCCCTTAACTTCTAAAAAAATACATCCCTCCTTTAGAACAAGTACTATTCCCCTATATTTCAACCCATTCCAACTTTGTTCCTCCTTCTACCAAGTTATGCCATGAATACCTACTTTGCATGGCATAGGTGTACCAATAGGTATCAATATTAATGTGTCTATCTTGGATTCATCATAAATTACACTGAATAATAAGTCTATTACTATCTTCTCAAATTTATATGGACCAAAGACACTACCCACCAACCACCAACAAGGGGCTCACACACTAAGGTATAAGTAGAAATGAAGTCTCAAAATAAATTAAAGGTAAAGAGTAGCCAATATTTTACAAGGAATAATGGCTCAACATGAGGGTATTACATGGTCTCATTTTCTTTATATTAAGATTTTCCCTCTCTTGAAATGGTAACAATTGCACATTCATGTTCAAATGTAACATAGTCATGATCTTTACCTATTTTTGTTCCCATTGGTCGTAGACATAAGATTCCTAATTTTACATTATTTTGATCTGAAGTAGGGTCAATGTGAAATATAATGAGCATGTTTCAGGCCCAAGTGTTAATATCAAATATATGGATCTAATGTAGTGTTGAGGCCCAATAATCTTACCCAAGTGTTGATTTCCATACCCAAGATACCGAAGATGTGTCATGCTAAAGATATTGACTTCATGAAGATTTAGAATCTTGACATTGGTCCATTTCTTACCATCAATGTGAGGACTAAGAATTAAAGGCTCTATATCTGAGTAAATATTTGTATTGTCTCCTTTGGAACCATACTTATGACATTAGATTTATTAAGTATATCTTTCTCTTGAATTTCCTTCGTGAGAAACACTTTCTTAAGGATATTTTATTGTTTATCTTGAGTTTGTGCTTCAATCTTCTCTTTTTTGTGATTATTATTTTAGTAAATTATCTTCGTGAAACTTCTTGTTATAACTTGTGCAACATTTCTTGTTCTGAGTTTTCCTTTGTAATCTTTCCTCTTCAATTTATTTCTTTTGTAACATTTGCTTGTTTAACCATTCTTTTTGTAAGTGTTCTTTATGCAACCTTTATTTTTCCTCTTGATCTTTTATTAATCTTTATATTTATAATTGTTCCTTTTGTAATTGTTCTTTATGAAATCTTTCTTTTTCCTCTTGTTTCCTTTCTTAAGGATGCTTGTATGTATGTTGGATCTAGTATGGTCTTCTCCTTTTCCTATATTACAGGATATTTATATTTTTTATTGTATTTTCCCCACATCAACTCTTAACTATAATATTTGAAAGCATATGGCATAAGACATAAATATAAAAACATGACATAAATATAAAAATACAATAAAATGGAGATGTAAATAAAATTTAATGCCACACCATTTTTTATTACACATTTGCATATTCACAAATATTACTAAGGTGGAGACTTTGTAAGTATATTCATCTAGTGTGTCATTTCCTTCACATTAAAAAGAAACAAAATCGAGGTGTGGTTATAAAATTTCGTCCCTTTTTACTTTGTTTATTTTTTAAAAATGAATATAGAAGTTGTAAGTTATAAGTTGTAAATTTTATCCATGAAATAGAGTGTTTATGACTTTCATTGCATTTCTTCTTTCATGTTTTTTTTTTTTTTTTTTTTTGATTTTTAATTGTTTTTTAATCTTTTAGATTACTTAGGATCACATCAATAAATTTAGATTAGCATCAATTTAGATAATTAAGAATTCTTTTTTTACCGCCATATTTTCAAATTGAAAATATTTATTATTAGTCTACCTTCCTCCTAATGTTGCTATGATGTAAAAATGTTTTCATATCTACTTTGTTGTTTTCTTGTAATACAAGGATATTTTCTTTGAAATTTTATTTATAGAGGAATTCAATATTTATTCATTCATAGAGTTAGTCAAAGTCATTATATCAACACATTGTAACTTTCCTTAATTGACTTTTCATTCTATTTACATTTATCTTCGTATATTTATGCATATTATTGGAGTGTGATAGCATTGAGTTTATTCCTCCAGTGTGTTGTTTCCTTTACATTAAATATAAATGAAATTGCAGTGTGTGGTTAAACTTCCTTTCCATCTCTATTTTGTTGATTTGTATTTTAAAATATATAACTATAATATTTATGATTTCCACCATTTTTTTCAAAGACAAATTGAATCAACATACTTCACAGTAATTGATCTCAATGCCCTTTTTTTTTTACTGCTAAATAATGCTAATTTTTTTGGATGTTAAACTAAAAAAATTATAACCCAATCTATCTTATCAAAACTAATCTTTACACATATTTTTCATGGAGGACCTATTGACCATGGCTATAGCAAACATAGGGTTATAAATTTGGTCTTTTTTCTCTCTTGATTATGTAAAATAGTGAATACAAATATTATTATTGCATTTTTTGTTACATTAAAATATTATAATAAACATTATTAATTACATTTAATATCATATTATTTCATATTTACCAACATGTCACTGGAACTTATTTACCAAACCAAAACATTTTTTATGCTTTTGCTCTCAATTTTGATGTGGGTATTAGAATCTAGTGTTTTTCATTTCATTGATATTCCTCTTTAAAATGTAAAAAAAATTAGGCCAAACATGGGAAATAATTTTACCAGCACAATACCAGCTCTGGTCTTTTTCTTGATCAATTATGTAAAACAACTAATTTTTTTTTGTTATTTCCTCTATATTTGTAATAAACATCAGTGCCTTGATTTCCATGCACTACAATTTTTACCAGGTTTGAATCATTTTATCTCATGGATATTCACCAAAGCATCATTGATGCTTATTTACAAAATCAAATAATTATCAACACATATTTAACAAAGCAAAATATCATATCCAAATAGTAGCATCAATAACAAACATGTGATAGTAACAATGAAACATAATTATCTTCTTTTTTTCCAAAACAAACCCTAGAAATTGATGGTATATAAAAAACATAGGTACATCACATTGTATATGACACCATATTAAAACTCATAACAATAATTAATAAGTAAAATCACATCATTTTACTTATTATCATTATAAATAGGATGATAACTCTATCAAGGCAAGTCATAATGTGTTGATCTTAGGTTCGCCTTTAGATTATGATGTAGACACTAATTCCATGTAATTAAGAGCATTTAATTAGGTCATTGATACTTTAGCTCAATACACAATCCTAGAATAGTGCATCTACTTCTAAAATGATATGGTACGATAGAGGTCAACACCATAAAGAAATGCAATATTCAAAATCTCTTCAATTTAAGTTGAGATTTGATAAATCTGGACAAATATGTGAGGAAAAAATCAAATATTAAACCTCCTTGCATAATTTTATATGGTTCCCCAAGCATAACCAAAGGAAATGCTTATGTTGGAATTAAATTTTATCTCAATGAAATTTACATAGGAATGGGCAAGTCAAACTAATTGGAAGTAATAGTATTAGAAAGGATTTTATGATGGTCCTTATTTTTCTTATCAATATTTCATTTGAAATTCATGACATCAACACGTTATAAGTTTCTTTGATTGACCTATCATTTTATTTGCATTGATGATGGAGTGAAACAATTTTGAGTTCACTCCTTTAATCTGTCATTTCTTTCACATTATAGAGAAACAAAATTGAGGTGTGGTATTAAACATTCTTTCCATATCTACTTTCCTATATTTTTATTTTTAAATTTTTGGTTGTCACTATTTGGGGTTCCTTTTAGTGAATTGAAAAATAGTCGATTAATGCATCAATAATGCATTGGTGAATATGTAATATTATGATCGTAAATGTCATGAATAGAGTTTTGTCTATGTCAAAATTTAAATTTTTGACAAAAAAAAAAAGCTGGTTTACACTAGGATTTCATGAGTGCAGGTCAAACTGGAATAATGTGAAAGCTAAATTTTTTATTTCCCTACCATTCCTTCAAATTTTTATTGTGTTTGTGGACATATTTTCCATGTTGCCTTTCTTCTTTTTTTCCAAAATATAAAAATCAAGGCATTGAAATCGATTATTATTACAAGTATATGATGTTTTCCTTTTTTCAATTTTATAATCGTAACCATAGAACACTCCCTAAAAAGACACATAATTTTACATTGTTTTGTGTAGCACTTAATTTATAGACTGTTGATTACTTATTCATAAGCAAAAGAAGTGAATAATTTTTTACAACCAAAGTTGTGTAAGACATAATTATAAAAATATTTAAAAATAGAGATAGAAATAAAGTTTAGTAACACACCATAATAGGATTTAAACAAATATTAAATATCATCACATAAATTAATAAGTAAATTTAACATGTTAATTAAATAAAGTTATCATGTATGTATGTCATGAGTCCTCTTTTCACAGATGATGCCATGTGGATATGATACACAAATTTTGGTTTTTTCCATACTATGTACACTTAATTCATAGATCCATTGACTAATTATTCATTTGTTAAGTTATTCAAACTCATGACATCAATAAATTATATTTTTCCTTACTTGCCCTATGATTCTATGTACATTCATTATAAGTGGAATTATGTGATCTTAATCATCAATTTATATAATTGTATTTAATATTTAATTATGTCCTTACATATAACTATATATTATTACATTGGGCCAACTCTATATTTATTCCACCAGTGTAGATAATGCAGGGTATTCCTTAATCATTCCTCCAAATTATGTTACAGAGATAGACATTTTTCCCATATATTTTTTTGTGATACTAATTTTTGTGTCTAGGTTACCATGTGTATATTCCATTCAAAAAGTTGATCAAGTTCATGACACTAGTGCATTATAATTTACCTCAATTGATTTTTCTTTATTCAAATTAATTATGAGTAATGAAGTTTAGATTATTGGATAACTAAATAGAGATATCTTGGGGACTAAATTATAAAATTACATAAAATGAAATTTATGTTACATTGTTTCAATATTGAAACTTAATGAAGTGAGGAGTGAATGATCCCTAAATTTTGCCAAAATATGTGACTTAAGAATTGTTTTCCTACCTGAATATGTTTTGTTTGCATAGAAGGGAGATAACTCTAAATAGGGGCCTTTCCTTTATATCCCAAATCTGGACCCCAAACTTCACACTCATAAAGAATTGATCGGGTAACTAATAGATGGAAGAGATAAAACTGGAAATTATCATTGAAAGCATTAATTTTCTAAGGATTTCGGTATTGTGCATACATTTCTAAGCCATGGATTTTCTTTGGGGATAACTATAAATTATGGCCCAAAAAAACACACCCTAGTAAGTGTTAAAAAATACCACCTCAATTGATTTGTATTCATATGATAGATTAAGTACAACATAAGTTTGAATTTTATTTTGAAAAATCTTATATATTATATCCCATTTATGTTACATATTGGTTGAGTTTCTTTCATTTCACTCATTAAGCATCAATAAATTGAAGGGTCTAGAAAATGCCCTTTATCGCTATATATCATTGTGTTAGCAATTTGTCTTATATTTTTTAATGTCTTTGTGCAAGTTGCATTCAAGGCATTTGAAAGTTATCCATAGAGTGTTAAGAAAGGGGGATCCTACATTCAAGGAAGATGTTAAAATTTTCATATAGAGAACATATCCTTCACTTATCCAATTTCAAGGATGACTCAAGTCCAATCAGTAAAATATGACTTGACTTATTAAAAAAATAATGATAGATAACTTGTTTGCATTTTGTGTGCTTGTAATATATGTGTGTTTCACATTAATTGATCGTAAATTCATTTTAGTTGTATATGAATGATTTTAGATAGTGTTATAGTACTATACCATTGATATATTATCCATTTTTTATTTCTTATTGGCAGCCTAGGACCCCTTGCTAGGTTTGCACATGTGCATTATTCTTGAAAGAATATTTGAAGTGATTCAAAGTTTTAAAATATGATGTAGAAGCATAGTGGTTATCAACAAGGCCAACAAACTGATAGGGGAATGTGTGTATTTCCATTGAATATATGGTGTTGTTTGCACAAAATCATTTACTTTGCTCTTGGAAATACACATTATATATTTTTTTAATTTCTAGGATCATATCAAAGAAAATTTGATAGTTGAATGAAGAGTTTTATTAAAAAAATACAAGATAATGTTGTAGTCCAAAAGAACATTTTTTACTGAGGGATTATTTTTGAATTTTTTTTCTATCAATCTCAATTCAACCTTTCAAAGCATTTCTTTGCATTCAAATTTTCTCATTGTAAAACTCTTTTCCCCTATTAGTGTATCCAATGCAATTTTTGAATGCATTTTGTAGTTTTAAAAATATTTAAAATTATGATTATATTATACATGAAAATTTGGGTAACTTATAGAAGGATAGTGCTTTAATTGAATATAATAAATATCCTTTGTGTTGAAAAAAAAATAGTAATGCATGTGTGTGTGTGCACACGTGCATGTGTGTGTGTGTGTTGTGTGTGTGTAATTTGAATTATATTTATACCACACATTATATATTATTCATTTTAACTTCTGAAATCATAACTATGTCATATGATCTTTTTCCTCACCTACTTTGAAGCATTGAAAAAACATAAGGATATAAGTTTTAGACTATGGGAATTCCATCTGTAATACATACATAGCCTAACATATTAGTCAAATTATTTAAAGTCTCATTGTTATTTATGCCTCAACATTTTAATTCAACTAATCTGACATAACATCTCAAAAAAAGGATAAAGCATGACAACTTAATAAACTTATCTTGACCTGATGGGGATGGCATAGCGCTATGTGAGATGAGTGCTAGAAGTGGGAGGTCTAAGGGTCCATTCCCTGGGCTAACTACCTTTTTATGTCATTACCACATTAAGATCTGGGAAGTTGGTAGTGAAGGTCCCTGATGTGGCAGACTAGCTGGCTTGGAGTTCAATGTGATGGGGGTTGATAGGTGGTTTGAAACCTATGTTTAATGTGACGAGGCAAGCCAAAGTCCATGGCTAGGGCTATTATTCATAGCTAGTTTTGGTTCTAGTTAAATAAATCATATTAACCCAACATTTATGTAGATTATTTCAACACAAATATCTTGGATTAAAGGTGTCATGGAATGCGGTGTTTATTGCAAATCCACCCAAAGGTTCTCATATGTGGAATTTCCTACTGAAATTTAGATATATTACTGTTGAGCATGTTTCTTGGATTATCAATAATGGAAGGTGGGTTGATTTTAGATTGGATTCATGAGACAAACATATGCATTTAGCAAAACTCCCTAATATGGATGAGGCTTGATATTATCTTATAATCCATTGGGGGAGCAAGGTGGATGATTATTTGGAGGTTTATATCAGTCAGGGTCTGGCTGGCTAGAAGTGGAATAGTTTAATAAAATTGCCTTTTTTAGTGGATCAGGGTAGAGTTATTTCTATATGTTTGGCCAACAAAAGGTTTTTTTTAGTGATGAGGATATGCTTCTTTGGGTGGGGCCAAATCAGGGTGTTATGTAGTAAAATTGGGATATCAAATGGCATAATTAACAAATGCCTCATTGGCTTGGGCAAGCATGTTGTGTTGGGGGAAGGAAGGGCTTCAAAAAGTAGGAACTTTTGTGTGGTTAGTGGCTCAAAAGAAAATTCTCATGCAAGATAGGCTACGTAAGATGAGTTTTCAGGGTCCTAGATGTTTTATGTGTAAATATAAGGAAATAGTAGACCATTTGTTGTTTGAATGCCCCTTTATGATGTGGTATTGGTTATGGTTGTGTTACAAGTTTGATTGGTACTGGGCATGGCCTTATTCTCTCAGTAAGGATTTTTTGGCTTGGCCACATGGAGATGTGAAGCATTCCTTGTATAGTTTATGGAGATTTATTCTGACTATTCTCATTTGGTCAATTTGTAAAGAAAGTAATCAACGTATCTTTTAAGGTTTAGAATGACCATTGCATATGGTCCTATGAGATGCAAAGAATTATATCTCAGGTGTGGTCTTAGCTCAGGTAAAATGTAAGAAGGGGCACATTATGAATTTGGATATGAGAGTAGTAAATGGAATATTTTGGTTATCCCTTTCGTTAATGAATTAGTGGTAATAGAGTCAAAGAGGATAAGTAGGTCAGGGCTAGTGTGGGAACCTCCTAGTCCTTGCTAGTTTGAGATAAATTTTGATGGCATTTATAGAGGTAATCTAGGCGCATAAAGGATGGGATGAGTAGTGAGAGATTACAATGGGTCATTAATAATAGCACCCTCTATTAAATTAATGGATAGGACTAATAATGAAGTGGAAACTCAGGCTCTAGTGGTTGGATTGGAATTGGAAGTAGCTTATAGAGTGGGAAATTTGGTAATTGAAGGGGACTCTCTAGTAGTGATTCAAGATTGAAGAAGCAAAATGCTAAATCCTATAATATTAATAATATTCTTTCTAAAACATGGTTTTTTTTAGTAATTTCAAAGAGTGGTAGGGTTATCATTGATTTTAGGAGTCTAATAAGGTGGTGAATTTTTTAACAAATGTAGGTATAGATAAAAGGAAGGATATAACGAGTGATAATTATAAATAAAGGTGGAAGATTGTGTAGGCATGGCATAATTGATTTAAAATGATTTCATTGACATTTAGTTCATGTCTAAAATCTAGAGGTTAAAATAATGATGATGATCATTATAGTTTGGTGTGTTAAGTGTTAATGAACTGAATAAATAATTAATTAGTGCATAATGGCAATGGATTTACTTAAGAGGGAGATTATTATTATAAGCCTTTTGGTTGTGTGGTCTCAGTTTCTAGTAAAAAGGTGTGGTAATGGAGCATATGTTAGCAGAATTTATAGTGTGGTTGTTGGTGTTTGGAAGTAGTATGAAGCGAGAGATAGGTTTCATGGGTAAATTGTCCTTGTGCAAATTGAAGAATGTATTTTGGGCACCCTTGGTAGAGATAGTACGAGTGGTTGAGCGCATACTAGGTGAGGATGTCTTCAGACAAAGTTGGGGATGAAAGTAAATTCTAAATTAGCAATATTAATTGCAAGCAATTTATTAATATTGGCTTCTAATAAGTCTTTGGTTGCCAAAATGATGGATTGTTTCATATTCCCAGAGTATAGGGTGAATCTATTAGTGGTAATTAAGAAGGTGAACACTGGGGAATTTAAAGATCTACCTTTTTTGAGGAAATATAGTCTTAGATTTATTCCCCTATCATTTTTAAGGCCCTAAAAGTGAGGTTTGTGACCTTGTTGAATTTGGTGGAGGAAATGGATGGGTTATGCTCCTATTAGATGTTATCAAATCATGCACATCATGTGGTTCTCCTAGATTTGGTAGCACTCAAATGCCCCATCCCTGAGCTAAAGGCATGGTGGGAGGTGCACCGGTCCCCTGAGTGGGTTGTTTCTATCAATTTTCTAGCTCGGGGTCTTAGTAGAGGTTTGTTCCTAGTTTTGTAGTGGATGGGTAAATGATGTTTGAATGAGTCTTCATCAGTCAGAGTGGGTCAATTGGATTTGGGTGTATGGGAGGTGTTGTTGGTAACTAAAACCTCAGAGGAGGTGGTGAAAGCTCATCAGGTGGTCCTCTAAGTCCAATGTCTGGGAATAAGATTGGTGTCATGGTGTCGAAAGGGAGTGCTTTATTGGAAAATGAAGTGTTAAGTGTAATCTTGGGTGGAAAACCTTTGGTGTTGCTTGACTAATGGGTAGTAATATTCTTAGAATGTATAGATTTTTTGTATCGTTTGTTGATCCTGCAAAATGTATGATTGATAATATCAATTTTTTGGAATATTTTGTATAAGTGTTGATGGATATTAATTAATACAATCAATATGGTTAATTGGTAGTTTTGTCATTTTTTATTGGTGTCTTGGTCAAATTCATTGTTGGATTTTTATTTCAAGCTAGGCCAGTAATCTTCTTATCTACTTTTTATTTGGGCAAGAGTCCCGCCAACCCTCATTTGTATCTAAAAAATAGACTTACCATTAAAAAAGTCATTCATATTCCTATTATCTTTAAGCATGGTATGCAAATTTGAATATGTGAGTTTTCTTATATAAGTGCAAACATATTTAATAAAGTTCTCATCAAACCCATGTATCAATAAATGCAATGACTTAAAACAGTCATGTGTTTCAATAGTCCCAAATGCTGACACCACATAAATGGGCATTTTGGGCCATTTCTTTGTGTTTTTCAACTTTTTAGTTTTCAAATTTTTAAAGTTTAAAATTTTAAATAAAACATTAAAATTAAAATACTAACAATCAAAAAGTTAAAATTAAAATATTAAAATAAAAATAAGGTTAAATATTAAAGTCTAAAAATAGAAAAATAAAAATAAAAAATATTCTAAGGAAACACACTTTCTTATACACAACCTCTCCCAAACTCATTTTTTGTCACATTTTTGTTTTCATCGATGTTTATTTATTTCTTGTTTCTTGTAACATAAAATCAAAATTCACTTGATCCAACCTACCTTTTGTATCATAAACCTGCAATTTTTTTTCATGCTTTTCTTTGTGAATGTATGTGAAATGGGACCTCAAACATTAAGATTTAATACACAAACAAATTGATACCCAAAAACCTTATTTTGTGAAAATAATCCAAACTAATGCTCATCTCTTGAGGTGTACCCACATAGCAGAATCACAAATGTTAAACCATTCTCATTAATAGAGGACATTGAAAAGGAAAAATATGAAGAAAAATAAACCTATGACCTATGAGCTAAAGGTTGGAGCAATCAAATGTGTTTTACATACAAGAGATGTCATGCACTTGAGTGAAATCACAATGACAAAACTAAAGCTACCATGATAAAGTCTATTTTTGTATCTCCTAGTAAATTAATTAAAGGAGATTAGATGATTAAAGATGGGGGAGGGTAATGATGTAAGACATGAAATGAAGTGTATAACAAACCTGCTAATCAACTATTGTATAAACAATCAAAATAAATGATGAATAAGACATATGGTACATATATTCAAAAGAATTTGAACACAACTCTTTTTTTACAAATATGAAGTTTTTTGTGCAAATAGCATAGTGTTTTGTAGGCTTGTGACACATAAAACACCCAAATGAGATGAAAAACAAAGGAATGAGATGAGGGTTGACATAAGTAAAAATATTGGCACAACTCTTCTAGGTGTGTTTGATGTAATTGTGAACACAGCACGAGGAACAATATGATCTAATATGGAATGAGTGTATGCCTTGCATTCAGTGTTACAAGAAAACTTTACCAATCTTTATGATCCTTCAAAATTATAAGAAATGTATTTACACCATTAACACCATGCTTTATCCATTGATTCAAGCTTAATATTTCACCAACATCACATCGTAAAATTATGCTAAGTTTTCTCCCCATAATAGATCCATTAGAATAAAATATGTTCTTTGTGCTACTTGGTGATATCTCCTCCATTAAATGCAATGGCACTCAAGTTTTAGAAATGGCATCCAAGGCAAGATAAGTCAATCTAATTAATTCCTAAAGTATCTATTGCATTGATATTATTAAAGACACAATGTGATAGAATGACCCTCCATTGCCAAATCTATTATTGCTCAATACTCTATTTTTTTGTTGGATAAAAAATTGGCCCATTGATATTGAGTGCATCAATAATCAGTCTTTGTTAGATTACTACTATCATCTACATGAATAATTTGTCTCCTTTGGATCAATGTTATGAGATACTCTTGGGGATATTTTTGGGATATATAAGCATATTAGTACATCACATCAAAATTTACTTAGATTTTTTTTTTAAATCAAACAACATTAGGCAACAATAGAAGTCCCATGCTAATATATATGTTTATAAAAAATGTGTCCATATATTCTAAATGAAATTATTATTTTTACAATGGGAATTAAATAAATTATGATGCTAACAAATAAGTCTATATATAATGTGGTCATCTATTCCAAATGCAATTAATTTTTTCTAACATTGAGAGTATCAAGGCATACAACAACAAAAAGAAGGTAAAATAATAGTTGATCATTTGAGATAATGTTCAATTGAGAGCATGGAAAGTTAAGGGTAAGGAAACACAAAGCCATAATATTAATCATCTTGATGTTGAAGCGTGTGGTAGTGACCAGGTGTATACTTTGTAAATTATTCCTTTGTTTCCTAGTGAGTCACATGTATGTAGCACTAGAATTGCACTAAATGAGTACAATATATTATTTTTAATTCTAAAACCATCTCCACTCCTTTCCTTTTAATACTCCATTCCAAATTTGTATACATGTTTGATTTTCATGTGTCAAGATCCTACATGCCCATGTCAAACTCAAATGCCTCATCCTTTTCTTCAACCATAATCATAAGAATGAGTGAATTTTTCTCAGTACCAACTCTTTGATCATGTTACACATAGAGTGAAAAATCCTCTTTCCACACAAATTTTATTACACCTCAACAACATCTCACCATATGAGGTTCTACTTCAAAATGGAAAACATCATGACACATATATTTCTTACCAATAGTGATCCATGTACAACTGCATAGACATGCACTATCACCTTAGGTGCCTTCATCACTTGTACAACTCCATGTAACCTATTGTATTATGTACCTTCTAGTTAGTTCAAGGGAACATGTCACATAACATTTATGTTTCAATTAACTCCATGCAACTCCTTGCATCATTTGCATCTTATTCCATGCCAAGAATAAAATTTTAAACTCTTTGAACTTTAAGTATCATCATGTAGTTTCTAGCATCTTACACAATACTAGGATCCATGACACATAACTCTAAAGACTACACCATTCATTTTAATTGATAGCCATAGAGTGTATCAGTTTCAAAGGCTTATTTGGTGCATGGTTGAGGGGCAACATGTCAAATGTGGATGTTAGAGCTCAAACACCCTTAATCGTAACCTTAACATTGTTTATACAACATTATATTAACATGTGTCATGGGCATAATCTCTATCCAGCATCCATAAACCTTTGTGTAACCCAAATATGTGTGCAACACTCAAATGGATGCATGGAGATAGCATGCCATGTTGTGCCATGATATATGGTATTCTCATAGCTCAATCTATGATATAATTATTTTCAATACACTTCATATTTTTAGGTCAAGTGATGTAACCATCAAAAGATGAAGATTAACATGTGGAAGCTCAAATGATTTGGATTTCATAATGGTTCTTGAGACTTTGTGGCTTTGTAATCTATATATGCATATATTTAATAGTTTATAACATATAGGTAGTTTTAAATTAGACAAACATACATATTTATAAAAATCATAACACGTACATAACAAACAAATTAATATAGTTTTTATTCTAGTTTCATTACTTTCTCTAGTCTCCATCATATTCAGTATTACCTCCATAAATGCAGATAACCCATTTAGATCCTCATTAAGAGTGTCCTCCTAAGATATGAACCATTGGTAACATAGTAGTTGATCATCTTGTATGACCCATCAAATGGCTTAGAGTATTTAAATATTGATGTTAAACCACAATATCCTTACTACTTATCATTTTCAATAAAGTTATGTTGATTATAAATATTCCCCTATTCTTACGATGGGGACACTCCTTTATTTAATTTTCAAAAGTGCCCAAGATACTAAGAATATTAAACTATTTGACTACATGGAGTATTGATTGAATTTACCAATACTTATGTTTCTAGAATTTTTCGTTAATCATTCATTTTGCAATAAGGATTGATACTTAGAAATATTCAAATTATTGTAAGTCTTCTTCAAGTTTTATTTAGCAATGAATTATTGGCCATGGATGGTTTAATGATATGTCGATAATATTTTGCTAAAGAAGTGCAACCTAGATCTTCAATAGACATAAACACAATAAGCTTCAATGGGTTTTATTAAATTAACATTATGTTATATTTAAATCATTTGCTTGAAAATTTTTGCTTTAAACTCATTTAAATTTGCCTAAGATGGGTAATGATATCTTCAAGAAGCTAACTTAGTTTCTCACTTGACCTCACAGGACATCAAATTAAAGTTGTGGTTTATGACACCTTGTGGGATGTCAATGTTCAAACTAGGGTGTAAAAGGATAGATGTCCACCTCATCAGGCCTCTCAACACCTTAAGGATTCATCGCATCCCATGCAAGACTCCTGGAGCAAATCTACCAAGTCTATGAGCTACGTGGAATCATCTATAAAGCTCATGAGAAGCTATTTGTTGGAATTCCAACCCCATTTGTTGGAATTCCAACCCCAAGTCTATGTGTTAGGATCTGAGCCCCCACAATCGATCCTATCCAATCCAAGCTTCCATGCATCCCACATGTACCCCACCACAATACATAATCCCATGAGATGATATCATATGTCTTAGTGGTAATCAACCAAATCCCAACAACCTTATAAGGCAATGTGTCCCCCTTAGGTTCATCATAGGTCACAACATATCCACATTGTAATGCGTCCATCTAAAGTTCATGAATGCTCATGAGGTAGACACGTAGTTACACCTAAACCATCTAATCAAGGTTTGATGATATACAGTTATCTGAGGTGCCTTCAAGAATGACACTTGGTAGAAGAACAAATAATATCCTACAAGAATGAAACATGTCCCCTTTGGGCTTGTGCAATGATACCACGTGTCATTCTTGCAATATTTTTATTTGAGATGCATGAGATTGCCTCTGAGAGGAAGTGTATCTCTTCCCAGGAAATCCAATTCATGTCAGGTTGTTGATAATTGTCCAAAAGCCTTTTGAGAGAGACACTTGGCAAGGAAAGCTATGATTGCCTATGAGAGTGATTTATGGCATTCCCACGGCCAATCAAAATTGAACAGCACCACCTGAGAGCTCCTTGTTAATTAAAATATGCCACATGGTGAGATACAAATGATTCATCATGCAAAGCTATATTTTGAGAGTCTATGAGGCAATCAAAAGGTGCCACATGTCCAGATTTCAAGCCAACTAGGTAGTTTAGTCATATTTAGGCCATGTGAGTACTTAGTTAGATCTGAGGTGGAAGCCATGTGTCAAAAGGTGGAATCTTTAGCTTTAAATCTAAAATTGATGGAAAATCAAAGATAAATTAAAGCTAAATTGAATTATGGTGGAGATAATTTCTAAAATCAATAGTTTGAAGTTGTTTCAAATATATACAAGGTTGACAAGCTTGCCATTAATATGGCACAAACTAGGATCACCATCAACATTGCATTAATCTAAGCAGTCATTTGAAATACTACACAATCAAGGATATTGTTATTTTCACTTTGAAGCTATATGCATTTACTTTCTCTTTTGCCTATGATCTCACAATTCGACAAAGCTCAAGTTGTTAGTAAATTGCAATCCCAACCACCATTATCAAAGCTTGAAAATTGTAGAAGGATACAAAGAGACATTGATTAATACTTAAATTATTTCAAAAGTTGGCACAAGTAGTCCTTTTACTCCAAGTAAGAGTAGTTCCATCGAGAATGATGACTTTCTATTTTAGAATGGTTCTTTAGTCATCTTTAAAGATACTAAATTTATTCTTGAGGCCATAGCATATGGTGACTTGCATTACAGAAGCATGTATTTTAATGTAGAAGTATCTAGGTCTATTTATGAGAATGAAACCATGCCTCATATAATCCATTTAACTTATGATATCCTTGTCATTATCATAATTGATCTCCACAAGGATACAACTGAGCCAAAGGTCATGTCATGTGCTGACCTAGTTTATAGTATTTTTAGGAGGTTAAAGTGTGAATATGGACTGATTAAATAAATGTCCCAAGGGATCCCTATTGATTTCATAGTAGGACTGAGCTTCGATAAACACTATGGCATTACCTCACTGTAAATAGAATATAACCAAGTCATCATTGATCATTGGTATGAAGTACACTCCCCAGAGAAGGTCTTGGCCTCATGGGTGACTAACCCAATAAAAACTATTTTCATGGATGATAAAGAAAACTTGCCCATCTAAAATTTTATAAAGGGAGTTAGAATTGGCCTATCCCTCCTAAATAGAATATTTGGTAGTCCATAGATTTCTTATGTGGACATAAGGACTATTCCATTACTACAACTAATCTTAGAAGACTAGTAGATTCCCCCACTTAGGGTAATTATCAACAGTAACTTGGTGTATGCAATATAGGACACTTGCAATAATGGTGCTCCCTTATTTATGATGAGATACTTATTAGATGTAATCTATGCAATTTCTCAACTAGGTCAAAATTCATGGTCTCCTGAGCATCTAGAAATCGTGCCTCAACTCTTTTCTATAATGCATATTCATAGCTTCAAATGCAATATAAGAACATTTGTAGAAGAGTTTTACCTGGTAATCTACCAATCGATCAATGAATGTATGATGCATAAGGTTTCCCTTGAAATTAATAAAACCTTGAAAGACATGGGTAACTACTGGTTATACCCAGACTCCATAGTTATCATAATAGGAGTGATGGTAGTCCCTCTTAAACTACCAAGGTTTGTGCTAATGAATCTATTTGAAGAAGATATGTCCAATCAAATTCCATATGGAATTTATGGAATCTTCAAGGACAAGAAGAAAAAAATTCCCCATAAGGTCGTTTAAAAACTGGGGAGGACCAGGATTACCAATTGGCATGATATTTTTGTATCTATTATTAATAGGGATTCATACCTATTACCTAAGTATGACTTCAAACCATGGGATCCCAACAAGGTCATTTCCAAACATCTATTTAAATTTAAGAAAGATGTAGCAATGGAATACAAGTATCAATAAGAAATATATGAGTGAAATTATAGAGATGTTATGAATGATAAGGTGGTACTCTAGAATATAGCAATGAAGAACATTGAACAAGAGATGAGACCAGATAAGGAGAAGAAAAATTAGGATATTACTAAGTCTCGACCACCACCATCACATGGGAACATGTTTAATGTTGACTATGAGAAATGGAAAGATGAAGAAGATGACTAAAATGAATAAAACATTCCTCTTGATAAGAACATGCCAAATAGACCTCCACAACTTGCCACTTCAAGCATTCAAGACTTACCTCTAAGCTTTGAGCAAAGAGGATCTATTAGTCATCATGACCCCTCCCAAGGGCCCATAATAATCTCTACATTTGCTATGGGAGTCATTATGGAAATCCTAGGTTAACCTTACCCTACTGCAATTAACCTTGAAGAAATGGAATGAAGCATTAAGTTCTCCATGGAAGATGTGTAGGCACAGGTTGAGAGAAACATTCAGAAGGTCTACAAGAGGAAAAGGGAGCCTAAGACCACTATGAGAGGAGAAATAACCCCTCCACTAGCTTCTCAAGTGACTATAGCGCCTCTAACATAATTAACTTCTCCCTCTTCAATAATGGATCGATCTACTATTGTCATTACCACAAGCGCACCACAGGCTACCCTTGGAGCATAAGCTCCCAATGTAAGTGCCTTACCACTGCATTATTTTGTAGTTTCAACTACATCTGCTTCTACTTCTACTCTTGTATTTCCTCCTCTTACCATTATTCCCCCATTGGATTTAGTATCATCATTAATTGCAACTACCACTTCTCACTCTTTAGTCGATACTATGGGCCAAACTAGTGGTTCCTTGGGATTTACCCTCCCCCATTTCATTTCTTATGCCACTACAAACATTACATCTTAATCAAGCACTAGTGATAGTCACATTGTTAGTTCCACTTCTTCCTAGGCAATGACAACTAGTGCAACACTTGTTATTCCCTTGCATTGATAAGGAAACTAAGACCCATTTCAAAACTTTTCACCTTTCTAAAGCCACCTTTCCCTGCATCCCCATTCAATGTTACTATGACTACAAAGGTGAGTGTGCCCTCAAAATTACCTTCATTTATTCTAAATATGGGCCTTATAAGAACTCCAATTGGCACACTTGGGCAGATAGACCCAACAAACTTTCCACACATTCTTGTTGCAGATCTAGCCTCTACCTCAGCTACACCACCTCTAATAGATCCAATGCCCACTATTGTCCCAAATTGGGTCACAGATATTATACTGGTAGTAAGACAAGAGAGACCTTAGGTAGTCCTCTCTACACCATAGATTGGTATGAAATTTGATGCTACTATAGGTACCATGAAAAGAGTGGTGAGGAGGCAAGTTGAGCAACCCTAATCTAGCTCAATTGTGGCTCATGAAAGTGAAGATTCCCTCTTCCCTTTAACAAAGAATAAAAAGGCTAACCTAGGTGAATTAGATGAGTATGTAGAGGACCCTATGTCCATGGTCCAAGACAATGAATAATCCACAACAACCTTGATGAAAGGTATATAGTAGGAGGTAAATAAATTGAGGGAGAAAGCTTTGCTTATAGTTTCAGAGAATACTACAACCCAAATAATAAATGCAGTCATTAATGTCGTCAATTTATACAAGGTCATGAAGAGAAAGTAAGAAGATGGGACTCTATAGTTTAATATGGTCATTAAATATGACCAAATACTTTCACTCTATGATGCCAAGTTGGAAAATTTGGCTAGAGTTGTAAGGAACAACAAGTTCTGAGACCTTAAGACATTTCCACTTGAAGACATCATCCTAACACATACTATAATGATGAATAGAAGGAGAATATTGAAAAGGTGGCTAGAAAAAGTTAATGATGTAACTACATCCTTAGAAAAAATAGATTTTAGGACTTCCCTATTGCTAAAGGATGTTATGGTCAATAGGATGACCAAACTTGATGGTAGCTTTATGGATGACCAGGAGTTTAGAGATCAAATGAAAGTATTTGTTGCAAAATTCCAACAAGACATAATTAATGCCAAAACTGCCACTAAAGTGATGAACATTGTGGATTTTGCTAACCAAAGGCTAGAGAGAGTTGAGGATATTGAAGAAGCATTGATACATGTACTTGCAAAGTATGGTGTGATTATTAAGGAATTGCCTGACCTATTTCAGCCTATGATTCTAGATTTAGGTCAAATTGACTAGGACTACTTATCAATCTCTGAAGTTTGGACAAGGGAAGAGGTAGAGAAATAAAGGTTAAAAAATCAAGCTGGTTAGTAATAGCTAGCACCTCAATAACCTCTTTTGAGACCTTGAGGAATATTCTATTTTGCTTTGTAAATTCAAATTTAGCATATTCCCTTGTAATATGTTGCATTTTAGTTATTTGTATTCAAAAGCTAAAAGCCACATAGCTATATTTGGGCATATTTTAATGGGACTACTTGAAATTTTATAGGCATTTTGAGGCCTATATATAGGGGTATTCCCCCTCATTGTAGGAATAAGAAATATTGTTAAAGAATTAATGGAAAAGAGCTAAGAATTCATGAGATTGTTTGAATGCTCTGTTGTGTGTTTTATAGTTTCTACTTCTCATCCTTTTAGATAATTAATGGTTTCTTTTCTATTGACTAATCTAACAATAATATCCATGTCTGCATCTTTTGGTTTGAGTTCAACACTAGGCTAGCTAATCTGCTAGTTTATGTGCTATATTTCATCTTATTTACAGTTGAATGTGCTTATGTAATTTGATGTGAATAAATAACTTTTGTGCAACATATGCTTTTAGATATATGCATCTCCTTTCCTTTAAAGTCTCAACTGCATTCTTTTGGCTTCGAGTATTATGCTAGGGTTGGTGAATGCTATATATACATGATATTGTCATAGAGGTTAAAAAAATTGACACCTCTAACCATCTAAGGCAAATTTTCTTTTCTGCCCTACCTTGTTTACCTTTAGATCTACCCCATGAGTCACTTTAGTTTAGCTCATTCTATAAATATTCATGGTTTGTTTGTGATTGGGCAATAATTGGAAAAGTTTAGAGCAATTTCACAAATATTAGCAAGAAGTAAAGTGTCACTATGTATAACATATGTTGTCCCTACAACAGGGTCTAATTGTAGACTTACAAGTGGTGGCCATATCTCTACTATTTTTCTATTTTTAGTATTTTTATGTAAATAGCTCAATCCCTGAGTCTTTCAAGACAAAATTAGAGTTTATAACTTTCCTCTCTTTCCCTAGTGACATAAGAGGCACATTAAGTGCATCAATGGGAAGGGACAAATTTACCACTAGAAAGAAGGCCCCTATGTAATTACTTCATGCATCTGGGTGAAATTGTAGTGTACTTCATTAAATATATACATAATTATTTCAAAGTACAAAAATATTTTTAAATAACATTGAAGATCTGCATTCTTTGTATGAATCTTTGCATTCTTTGAAGGACAACATCAAAGCTAGTGTTCATTCATATAAATTTCCAAATATATTCTATCTAAATTTATGTAGATTCTTAAAGATAGGTGAAATACCCCTCTTTGGGAATAATGAGGTTATTTCGATCATATTTGTAAAGGTTGGGAAAAAAATTGGTAAATAATCTAGATATTCTTGAGAATTTATGCAAAGATCAATCATTGAGACCTCACTTTTACTAAATCTAGACATTTAAAATTTTAATTGCTTTGATTCACTTGGGATTGAGTAAACCTTTACGTAGTTATGTACTAAAAGATAGTTTGAAGTGATCAAATGCTCTTAGGTTGTTAAATTGGGCATGAAAATGCTTTGTAATGTTGGTCTAATATTGATCTTTATAAGCTAAAATGCAGAACTAAAGTATTTGTGAAGGTATTGAAAACTCTAAGGTGTCAAATCTTAGATCCTCAAAAGATCAAGGTAAAGCTATTTAATCTAGTTTGTAAAGGTTTTTATATAAAAATTTGACTATTATTTGTAATATTTGACACCTGTGAAGCTACCTTTGAAGTTTCTCTGCTCTATGATTATTGATACCCATTCTGCATCCTAGGTTGCCTAGGATTAGAACCAAATCTCAATCTAAAACTAGGGTCCCTTTAACATCCTTAGAAATTCATAAGAAGGCAAGAGTAGACAAAGGTAAATGTAGGAAGTCTAGGACCCAACCAAATTCTCCATCTAACCAAAATTTGTCACCCCTCTTTCCAATCATGGCATGGTTAGCTAGCTCATCCATCAATGTCCCTGGAGTTGTGCATGATATGCCAAGGAACCTAGAAAAATATTTGCCTCTCTTCACCCCCACTAGTAGAATAACCACTGAAGATCATATAAAGTCATTTAAATAATCTTTTAGGCTACTTAATATAATTCATGAGGATGTGGCTTACCACATTTTTCCCTTTACATTTTGAGATGTGACTTATGATTGGTTCCTCAACATACCAAAAGATTCCATCATGGGATGGGATCAATTCAATGATACTTTTATTGCCCAATTTAGTAGGGTAGTAAGCCTAAGAGTTGTGTGTCAATAGTTCACCACCCTTAAAAGGGACATAAAATAACCAATTAGAACATTCAACGCAAAGTTCCAAAAAATGTATAGCCTAACATCCCCACCTTATAGGCTGGCAAATAATTTGGCTTTAGAAATATACAAAAATGCCTTAGACCCAATGATAATATCTTCTTAAAAATAACCTTGAATATTAACATGTTACCTTTGGCATATGTTGAATCCATCCATGTTGATAAGCAAATAAACCTATAGGGGCATCCCACCTTTGTTATACCAAATAGTGACCCAATGCTACCCACTCTAAATGTCCTACCTAACATGAATCAAAATCTGTGTGCATTAAACCAAGAGTGAGTAATTAACTAGTTACCATTAAGTTAAATTGCACCCAAGCACTAGCTAGGATTATTCAACTAAATTAATGCTAGAGCACATCCCCAAAATAATATCATTCAAGCATTAGTGCCCGTAAATAACACCAACATTCAAACTGTGACCCAAAATAATAATGCAAAGCCTCCAAAGCAATAATTAGATTCAATACAAAGAACCATTCAAAAACATGCTAATGATTTCTTGGATCTCAAGAAACAAATGGTAAGTACTAATGAGGGTTATAATAGAAATTATAACTTTTAAAGATATAACAGATCGTTCAATAGGTCTAACAATAAAGTGAGCCCCCCTTAAGCAAGTTTCTTGAGATCAATACTTGCAAGTTAGCCTTACCCAACTGGTATTGAGTGCACAATACTGCTAGGCATAAAGAACTAGACTATGTTGAATTTTATCATGCATTCAAATTCATTTTGATCCAAATGGAGGGTTTTGATATGAATCCCACTGATCAAAGTAATGCTACAGACTTTGACAATACCAATGATGCTTCTAGAGATATAGAAACAATCCTCATGGTTGATACCTATGATTTTTTCAGTCAAGAATAAAATGAGCCTAAAGATAATGTTGAGGAAGTGCATGCTTTCCAACAATACCAGAGGACAACTATGCTTTGAGAAGTAAAGATCAAAACCCACCTCTGAAAACTTCCACCCCACTGAATAAAATAGATACACCACCTGATGGTAGGACAAACCATAATCCTCCACCCCTAAAGGTAAGTAAAGTTAACTAACAATAGAAGCTCCCTACACAACATTGAAATGTGGATATAATTGTTCACCATGTTCAGCCCAAATACCAAACTATACCTACTTGCAGAGAACCTGATTAAGCAATCAAATCAAATTGTCTCAATAGGATCTAGATGGTGTGGGTAGAGCTAGGAGATCATAGAGCTCACAAAACTATATAAAACCTTACAAAATGCTTGGGATAAATTGGGGAATGTGTGGAACTCATCTACTCTGCTCACTCCATCCATATTTTATCCACACATTTGGTCCCAATAGTAGGAAAAGCTCACACGATGAGGATCAAGTAGGATATCTAACTTGTGCATCTAATATCTTCACTCAATAAGCCTGTCAAGCTAATGGATCAAATGGGTTTGCTCCTTGTATCATTAAGAATGTCTCCTAAAATTTTGAATCCTTTGTGAGTCTTGCACTTCAAGTTACAAGTCTATAAAGTTGGCCAAAATATGAAAGATGTCTGCACAAGTGTCAGCTTTATGCCCCAACAAAAATCCATATGATTTTAAATTTGATGAGATATGAGACATAAAAAACATTCTCACATGCATCAAATGACATTTGAATGAATGTCAAATTTAAGCTCTAACAACTAGCAATTGGGGTTTAAAATCCTTGGCAAAGATCTAAGGGAAGACATGCGACCAACAAGTGGCAAGTCCATGGGAGCTTAAATCAAATCAAAAAGTTAGTAGATCTTGATAACTAATAAGAAGTAGAATTTTATGGTTTTGAAAGATCCATGGTCCATGATTAACCAGGTCTCAAGATCCAATAGTGCATGATGGTTGAGGTGATAAAGGCATGAGCCAAAATCAAGAATATGAAGAACCTGAACTCTAGCCTAACCCAAGTTGGTAGGAGGAGAAAGCTCTCTATAGATTTATATTGGACCAGTTATCAAGCAAAGTGTTATAATCTATAGGAAAACCAATATCCTTAGATTGGTTTTCCTCTATAAATAATTCAGTCTAGGATCTAAGATAGAAGCAGATACGTGGCCAACAAAATATCATTTTGAGCCATGCCTTGACAAGTCATTGAGTCAGAGAAGACATGACATGTCCTTGGCATTCAATGACCCAAAAATATTTCCTTCATGATAAGATCTTATGGAAGATCAATGGGTCAGATCTTGGGGATTTAGGAAGTAGTTGGAGAATTCACTTTCAACTTGCCACCTTCAGCAAACTCTTGTTTCCTAGTATAGCTTTCCAAAATTAGAATGACTCGTAGGCTATCTGAGAAAATGATGAAGATCCCATTCATAATGACATGATTAGAAAAAATCATGGTTTAAAAGCTTACAACTTTCTAACTTTCCCCCCTCTCTCTTTCTTTGTTATAAATATAGACCTTAGGGCCAAAAATAGATATCTCTCACTTCTATTGATAGATCATTAGATCTCTTTCTATCTTTTTCTTGGTTCCCTCCCTTGGTTCGACTAGACTCTACCAAGAAGGAATTTATAACCTCTTGAAGTAAATAGAAGGTTTTGCTTTGATTTCATTGTTCTGGTATAGTGTGTACTTATCTCACCTAGCTACTAGTTCATCTGCTCATATATTTTGTGTTTTTCATCTCTTGATCGAAGCCCATATGTAGATATTGCAACTAGTTAGTTTCTTATTGTATACCTCTCCTTTCATTTCCTTTAGCCTAGATCATTTGATAAGCCTCTACATAGATGTATAGTAGATAGTTGGATTCTAACCTCAGCGTCTACTCATTTCATTAGTGTTCTTCAAGTCAAGCAAGGAGGATTGACCTATAGTTTTAGTGCATCACTTTTTAGCTTTCTTAGGATCCCTTATCCCCTTCTAACCCTTTTCCCATGAAGTGCTAGGCTAAGTTTTAGTTTAGATGAGCATTAAAGAGGAATCAGAGTACTCTGAAGGTTCAGCCCCATCATGGGATACCCACAACTCGGGGTTGTTCCCATTTTATATCTTAAGTAGGGGAAGCCTTAAAACCACTTTTCCCAAGGGTGCAAGTTGAAGCTATAATAGTTTCTAGCATGCCTAATAAGACAAAATTATAAATCATCATAAGATTTTTTTGGTGTTGTCCTTCTGTATTTCAACCTTTGGAGGCATTCAACAAACATCAATGGTAACTTTGAGCATCTATCATCTAGTTTAAGTAGTCCAAGTGCCTAACTCTCATTATCTAGTATGTACAATTAACCACATTTTAGTTAGTATGCTTATTCTATGTCTAGGTATCCTTCTTATCAGATGAATAATAGTCATCTGTTCTCCCTAAGTGGCCCTCAAAAAGCCTTCCAACCCTATTATGACCTTCATCCTCCTCCTACCCCTCATCAAGACTAGGCTTACCCTATTACATCTTTATCAGGGGTCAAGCAAGCATTAATGTTCTAATTTCATTAATAAGAGAGATTGGTATAGGTTTATATTTTTATCCAATCATCCCTACCCATGTATTATAAAAATTAAGGAGTGTTTTTTAGTCAGTCAAAAGCAGAGGGTCTACCCTAAAAGGTAAATAATGGATGGATTATGCTAACAAGGACATAGAAGTAATAGGGAATCTGATTCAAGATGTGGGTAGTATATTATATCCTTTGAAGACCAGCAAACCCACTTGAATTAGTCTTAAATAGAGCCTCAAGCCCAACCCCCTAGTCCACCTGGTGAAATCCCATCTTCACCAAGAATCGAGTCAGTTCTGATAAAAGAAGAGTCAATCACATGAGGAATGGATCAATAAAATATAACTCAACTCAGTGGGCTTGGTGTTCAAGAGTTTAGATACTCTCTATCCTTCCTTCAAGGGCCATCGAAGAGATCTTTCAAAACCCTAGACTGGGAGGATACTCTCATAAGCTGTGAGCAAAGAGAAATTCTTCACCCTCCCATCATCTCCCTTTGAGGATAGAAGCCTATTATACAAAAGAGGGAGGAATGAGGATCAAGTTTAGACCAACACTCTTGGCATGGTTTTGACACGGATGAACTAGATCTCAATGAAGGAAGCCTTCAGGGTGAAACTCTGAGAAAGGTTGATAAGCAAGACATCTTGAATGCTCAAGAGATGTAGCTTGAAGGACCATCACCTCGTGTGATAAAGAGGGACATAGAAAATGGATAGATCTTCTCACATGAGCATAAGCATCAAGAACAAGGGTTGGGAGACTTATTTGAGATTTGAGAAATAGGTAGTATTTCTCTCCAAGGAGATTATGATCTGATTATGCCTAAGGAACATGATGATGAAGCAGTAAAGCACAAAAGCAAGGAAAATTTTGATTGCTCCATGTTTGTGTTCATAAGAGGATGCCCTATCATGTACTTAGCTTGATTGGAGGATGCCAAGGAAGATCCATCATAGGTTGTGCTCAATTCAAATCACAAATTTGAGCTTCAATTAGAACAAGATTAGCTTGCGCGATCACTCCATGAAGCTTGCACAACCAAGCAATCAGATTGGAAGTTCATTTTTGTTCTTATTATAGGATAAGCATAGAATTAATTTGTTGAAAATTTAGTACTTCTCCATATTTTTTTGGTATCCCTCAAACATGTAAAATATCATGTATTATTGATAAAAGGCATCTTTTTCATACAACCAGTTAATGGTTTTGTATACCTATCTTCTATTCAGTTAGTTTAAGATAGGTTGGATTTCATGGTTTTCTATAAGTGCCTTAGTGCACATTTGTTTAGTGGGTTAGTTATCATGTTTTGTTCCTTTTATCCTTCTATTACAAGAGAGTTTCTATATCAACTCAATTTCAGAGAGGTGACTCCACGCCCAATGGATCAGATTGGCAAATGGACTGGGTTCTCAAGCATAGTATGCATGCTTCCTTACAAGTCACCAAAAATTTTGGCCATATTCAGCCCACATACCAAACTAAACCTACATACAAAGTTCCTGATTAAGCAATCAAATCAAATCATTTGGACAGGCTCTGGATGGTGTGGGTAGAGCAAGGAGATCATAAAGCTCACAAAACTATAGAAAATCTTATGGAATACTTAGGATAAATCAAGGAGAACATGGAATGCATCTGCTCCACTCACTCCATCTATATTTTGTCCACACATTTGGTCCCAGTAGCAGGTAAAGCTCACACGATGAGGATCGAGTAGGCCAACCAACTTGTGTATCTAATATCTTCACTCAAGAAACGTTTCAGGCCAGTGGATCAAATGGGTTTTCTCCTTTTAAAATTAAGCACGTCTCCTAAAATTTTAGTGCCATCATGAGTCCTACCTTCAAGTTACAAGTCTACAAAGATGGCCAAAATATGAAAGATGTCTACAAAAGTGTCAACTTTATGCCTAAATAAAAATCCATATGAGTTCAAATTTGATGGGTTGTGGTACATAAAAAACATTCTATCAAGTGTCAAATGATTTTCATGCAAACATCAAATTTAAGCTCTGAGAACTAGTCATTGGGGTTTAAAAATCCTTGGTAGAGATCTAAGGGAAGACATGCAGCCGATAAGTGTCAAGTCCATAAGAGGTTAAATCAAGTCAAAAGGTCATTATATCCTAATGACCAATAAGAAGTAGAGTTTGAGGTGATGGGTCCAAAAGACACACGATCCATGATTAATCAGGTCTTAAGATCTGATGGTGTGTGATGGTCAAGGTGACAAAGGAATGAGCCCAACTCGATAAGATGAGGAACTTGAACTCTAGTCTGACCCAAGTTGGTAGGAAAAGAAAAATCTATACGGATTCAGATTGGACCAATTATTTGGCAAAGCAATATTAGAATGAATCGTAGGCTATCTAGAAAAATTATGAAGATCCCATTCATAATGACTCGATTAGACAAAAACATGGTTTGAAAGCTTACAGCTCATTAGTCATCAAAAGTAACTAGCTTTCTAACTTTCCCCCCTCTCTCTTTCTCTACTATAAATAGAGGCATTAGGGCCAAGAACATATATCTCTCACTTATTTTGATAGATCGTTTGATCTTTCTCTGTGTTTCTCTCAGTTCCCTCTATTGGTTAGACTAGACTCTGCCAAGAAGTAATTTGTAACCTCTTGAAGTAAATAGAAGGTTGTGCTTTGATTTCATTATTCTTGTATAGTGTGTACTTATCTCACCTAACTATTAGTTCATCCACTTATATATGTTGTGTTTTGCATCTCTTGATCGAATCTTGTATGTGGATATTGTGACTAGTTAGTGTCTTATTTTAGACCTTTCCTTTCATTTCCCTTATCCTAGATCATTTGGTAAGCCTCTACATGGATGTATAGTAGATAGTTGGATTTTGAACTTAGCCTCTACTCATTTCATTAGTGTTTTTTGGGTCAAGTATGGAGGATCGACCTATAATTTTGGTGAATCACCTATTATCTTTTTTAGGATCCCTTATCCCCTTATAACCCTTTTCCCATGAAGTGCTAGTCTTAGTTTTAGTTTAGGTGAGCATTAAAGAGGAACTTTCCTACTCCAGAGGTTTAGCCCCATCACGGGATACCCACAACTCAAGGTTGTTCCCATTTTATAGCTCTATTAGGGGAAGCCTTAAAACCACTTCTCCCAATGGTGCAAGTTGAAGCTATAACAATAACATAGTGTAAGATATGAAAAATATCAAGGCAAACATAATGTTGCATGAACTCACTCAAATCACTAAATAATGTGATCTTTTATTGAAATCATTTAATGAAAATCCTAGCCCCAGCAAAGCTAAACTGGCTCATGTAAATGTGGTAATGTATAAGAGTAACCATGAAGTTCCACCATTTCTATCGACTGTAAGGATTTTGGTAAGAATCTTCATAATTTCATGCTAGATTTTGGTGCTTCAACTAATATTATACCTTTAGGAATATATGAAAAATTGGGATTAAACCCAGTCAAATCAAAGAAGGTAGTCGTGCAATTGGCAAATAAAGAGTGAAAGTGGTGGGTAAATTGTTAAATATTCACATGCAACTCACTCATGAACCCAAAATCTAGTAGTTCATCGACATTCAAGTCATTGACATACCTGAGGTTACAAATTTTTATTGAGTCATGATTGGACTAAATCTCTGAATGGATATATGTCCACTGATTGTTCCCACATGTGACTACCTTGGCATGAAATTCCCAATCAAATCAAGATTGATTAGGAACCCAAAATGAAATACATGATCACTAAATATAACACCAAGAACAAAAAGGTAAATTACAAATCCTCTGACTTAGGTGTTTACACTTTGTAAACCACTAATGTTGTTGCAGATGACAAGGTGAAATAAGAAAGCAAAGGTTTTTAAACATTGCATTTTGATGGTGTGTGAGCTAAGCAAGGTTTTGGCATTGGAATTATTCTAACAAATCCCAAAGGAAAATAGTATCTAGCTTATTATATATTACAGTTCACTTGTACTAATAATTTAGCAGAATAGGAAGCTCTTATTTTAGGAATTCAATTTACAATCAAACGTAAAGTAAAATAACTATTAGTCTATGGTGATTCATAATTAGTTGTTAATTAGGTCAAAAACAAATATCAGTGTAAGCTTTCATGTTTAATAAAGTATAAATTTAGAGCCTAGGATTTGATTAAGTATTTTACATCATTTAATATTTTTTCCCTACCTAAGGAGCAAAACCAACTAGAAGATGTTCTAGCTTCAACAGTAGCAAACTTGGTGCGTCTAGAGCCTTTGAACTTATAGGAGTTTACTATTAAAATGATTTCATGCCCCTTTGTGCCAGACAATATCAATCACTTCCAAGTTTTTTATGATGATAAGTAGATAATTGACTTCATGAGTAATTATGGTGTATTCGAATCCCACATTATTGATGAACAAGATGAAAGTTATGTAAAAAATTCAAAGGACAATGAAGATGGAATAATCCAAATCAAGGAGAACCAAATCCCCAAGGGAATGATCTCCTTAGAAATGATGTTTAACCTAGATAAATAAATAACTAAATCTCAACAACACAAGGTGAGCAAAAAACATTATAAGCAAGTCAACTTGGGAAATCTTAGGAATGAACAGAGTGTCAACATTGGTTTAGTATGATTAATGAAGAGTTGAAGGAATCCACTACCATTTTAACCAAGTTCAAAGATGTCATTTCCTAGTCATATGATGATCTTAGTATATTTGATACTAGTGTGATTACTCACACTATCCCCTTGAAAAAGGCCTATAGACCTTTTAGGCAAAGATAGAGGCCAGTGAATCCAGTGTTAGAACCATTGATTTATAAGGAAGTGAAAAAATTGTTAGATGCAAGGATAATATTTCTTATACAACACTTGACATGAGTTTCAAATCTTGTTCCAGTCTAAAATAAGAATGGAGAAATTAAATTTTGTGTCAATTTCAAAAACTTGAACAGATCCTCATAGAAGGACAATTACCCCTTGCCATCCTCAGAAGAGGTCATTCAGTTGGTGAGTGGGTTTGGAAAGATGTCATTCCTTAATGATTGTTTAAGCTAAAATTAAGTCCTAGTGAATAAGAATGACAAGATGAAAATTGCCTTCACCACCAAGTGGGGAACGTTTGCATATAAATGAATTCCATTTAGATTGATCAATGCAAGATCAACTTTCCAATGAGAAATGGACCATGCATTAAAAAGATTAATAGGTAAGTGCATCATTATCTACATGGATGATCTAAAAAAAATTCTAAAAATAGAGACAATCACATGATGCATTTGGAACAAGTGTTGGAGAAGTGTAGTAGGTATGGAATTTATTTAAACCCCAAGAAAAGTATCTTCTATGTAACTGAAGGCATACTTTGAGGACATTTAATCACCCAGGAAGGTATGACTATTGACCTTGATAGGATAAATGGAATTTCAAAGGTAGAAATCCCTAACAGCAAAAAAGAGATAAATCTTTCTTTGGCAAGATTAATTTCATAAGAAAATTTATCTTTGGTTTTGTAGAGATCGTAAGACCACTCAACATGATTCTGAAGATAGATGTGAAGATAGAATGGACTGTTGAAGCAAAGAAGGCATTTTAAGACATTAAAGATGTTATTTTCCAAGTTCCTATCTAATAAATCCCAATTTTAGCAAAAAAAATTATCTATACTCTTTTACTTTTGATCACACTATTATCATTGTCTTAATGCAGAAATAGGATGACAAAGATCACCCTATAGAATTCATGAGCACCAACTTGAAGAATATAGAACTTAACTATCCTATTCTAGATAATCAAGCCTACACTCTGGTGAAGGTTGTCAAGAAGTTTAGACACTACATCCTAAGGAACAAGACATATGCCATAGTGTATGATATAGCTATCAAGTTGATGTTGGGATAAAATAAACTTATAGAATGAAGTGGGAAGTGGATGACCAGACTCCAAGAATATGATATAGAAATAAAATCTGCTAAGTTAGTTAGAGGCCAAGGTCTAATCCAACTTATTTCAAATACTGATCCATGCATTGATGTTTTATAGGTTGAATCAAGTCAAGTGTCTAGTGATGATTTGTATAAGGATATTATTCACTATTTGTTACATGGAGCATGTCCCCCACACCTTCAAAGGGAGTAGAAAAGGCCCCTCAAATTGAGATCATCTCATTTTATGGTTAAAAGGGGAGTCCTCTATAGGAAAAATTATGAGGGAATCTATCTAAAATGTGTTTCGAGGGTTGAATCCATAGAAACCATGGACAATTTCCATGACAAATAGGGAAGTGGTTACCCTTCAGGGCATACCAAAATACACAAGATATTGAGAGTTAGATACTATTAGCTAACCATATTCAAATATTTTGATGCTCATATGTGAACGTGTCATCAATATCAAGTATTTAACCAATGAGAGACAAAGGCAGCCATGCCTTTGAAACCAATTATTGAAATGAAACCATTTGCATAATGGGGCCTCAAATTCTTAGGAGTGATCAATCCTAACTCCTTAGTAGGGCATAAATTTATACTCACTGCCATAGATTATTGCACTAGGTGGACAAAAGCAGTGGCCACCAAGAATAGTAAAGTGATTGACATCATCAAATTTCTAAAATAAAATATCATCACTCAGTTTGGGATGTCTTTATCTATAGTATTTGATAATGGCCCAGCCTTTATGTCAGCCAAATTCATCGAGGGGGCATATAACAATCAAATAATCATCAAGTCTACATCAAACTATTACCCTTAGGGTAATGGAGTTATAGAATCTACCAACAAAAACTTGATGAATGCCATCAAAAAATATGTAGAGAAGAAACACATAGAATGGAAGTCCCTACTAAAATATGATTTATGGGCAGATAGAATGAGATACAAATAGGTGCTCAAGGCAGCCCCATTCCTACTGGTCTATGGGCAACAACTAATTTTTACTATCACACTGAATTTTCCCACCTATGAGTTTATGGCTGAATATATGGAAGATGATGAAAGAGTACAGTCCTAAATATTAAACATCATCTAAATCAAAGATGCCAGAGATGAAGCACTGAAAATTTTAGAAAGCATCATGATGTTGTAACAAGATGGTTTGATAAATGAGCTAAAGTTAAAGTGTTTAGCATATCAGACTTGGTCCTACTATGGGATAAGGCCCATGAGAAGAAGGGATAACATGATAAGTTCACTCCTCTCTAGATTGAACCATATCAAGTGGTAGAAATATTGGGCAAAAATGCATTTAGGCTCAAAGACCTAGAAGGGAATGACTTAACCTTGCTAGTCAATGGGAAATACATGAAACCTTATTTCTCTACCGCTCTGTCTTAAACTACAAAAGGATAGTAAGTTCATCTAGAATTAAAGTAGGTAAGAGTGGATTAGTTTCCTTTCTTTCTTTGCTTTACTATTGTGTTCTTTCTCACTTTCTCACTTTGCTTTCTTGTTGTTTTCTTTCTTGCTTTTCACTTGTTCATTTTATATTGTGTGTTGTAGCTTAGTAATAATTCCTTTGGACAAGAATTCATTGGCTCAATCTGTGTTATTCTGGTCTTGAAAATGGGAATAAGGGATTGTTAACTTTAAACATTAGTCATCCAAAGTTTGGAAACCTCTAGCAGTGTTTCAATTTATAAAAGTTGGGCATGGTTAATTAGAAGTTAGTTTTCTCATGAAAATATTAAGTCATTTTAAGACTATAGTTTAGTTCAGATGAATGAACATTTGATTGACTAAGAGTTTGAATCTGTGTGGACCATCAAATTCACCAAGTAAATTTCTAGGGTAGAACTTGATATCTAAAAGTGAATTACATTTAGACTATTTCTTGACAAAACCTTACGCCTAGATAATTCTAGTTCCCATCCATTCTGATTTATGAATGGATGTATAAAAAAATGTTACACCATGAAGTGAAATCATAAACTATTTTCAAATTTCATGAATGGTCATTTAGGTAATCTCTATCAAGGCTATAGATGCTTGGTTGACAGTAGAGTAAGGCCCAGAGTGGAGCCAAAGGTATCTTTATCGAGGCTATGGATGCCTAGCTAGTAGTAGAGCAATGCCCAAGCTATCCTCACCTAAGCAAAGTATAATTATATAAAAACTAAAAAAATACTTAATTCATTTCATGTTGGATGTCTTGAAGCTTGAAAGTTATCATTTTTGAACCCAGTGGCAATGGTTAAGGAACCTCAAAGCACACACATAATATGATTGTCTACAAGGTTTAAACACTATTTCAAGCCTATGGGCTTTCATTAGTTCTGAAAAATAATTTTGGTACTGACTAAAGATCATAATGAGATAACTAATTTTCTATTTATCTTTGAATAAAATATATGGATTCTAACATTTTACACTGTTTCCCCATAGAGGTCATCATTTTATGATGATCAACATTCCCCTATTCTCAGAATGGGGACCCTCCTTTCTTCAATTTTCAAAAGTGCCCAAGATGCTAAGCATATTAAACCATTTAACTACATGGAGAATTGATTGAATTTACCAATACTTATGTTTCTAGAATTTTTGGTTAATCATTCATTTTACAATAAGGATTGATACTTAGAAATATTCAAATTATTGCAAGTCTTCTTCAAGTTTTATTTAGTAATGAATTATTGACCATGGATGGTTTAATGATATACAGATAGGATTTTGCTAAGGAAGTGTGACCTGGCTCTTTAATAAACATAAATACAACAAGCTTCACTCAATTTTATTAATTTAACATTATGTTATGTTTAAAGCATTTGCTTGCAAAGTTTTGCTTTAAACTCGATTAAATTTACCTAATATGGACAATGACATCTTTTAAAAGCTAACTTAGTTTCTCACTTGACCTCACAAGACGTCAAATTAAAGTTATGATTTATGATGCATCATGGGATGTCCATGTTTAGACTACATCATAAAAAGATAGATGTCTACCTCGTCAAGCCTTGTAATGCCTTAAGTATTCATCGCATCCCATGCAAGACACCTAGAGCAAATATATAAAGTCCATGAGCTATGTGGAATCATCTAGAGGGATCACAAGAAGCTAGCCATTAGATTTCAGATCCTAGGGCTACATGTAAGGATATTAGCCCTCATGAGTAAGCCCATCTAATCCAAGTAACCATGCATCCCCCATGCATCCCAGCATAATTCATAATCCCATCAGATGTCATTGTATGTCTTAATGGTAATCAACCAGACTTGAATGGACATCTAAGGTGACATGTGTCCCACTTGGGTTCATCTGAGGTCACCACTTGTCTGCACTACATTATATCCATCCAAATCATGAAAGGGCTCATGAGGTAGACACTTAGTTTCCCCTAAACCATACAATCAAGGTTTAATGATATAAAACTTTCATAGGTGCCTTTCGAGAATGACACTTGGCAGAAGAATTAAAAATAGCCTACAAGAACAATGCATGTCCCCTTTGGGCCTGTGTGATGATGCCGCATGTCAATCCCACACTATTTCTATTTGAGATCCATGAGATATCCTCTTATAAGGATGTGTGTCTCCACCTAATCCATCTTATTAGTGCTAAATTGTTGACAATTATCCAAAAGCCTTTTGAGAGAGACACCTAGCAAGGAAAGCTGTGATTTCCCATGAGAGTGATGTGTGGCATTCATGTAGCCAATTATAATTGGACAACACCATCTAAGAACTCACTATGAATTAAAATATGCCACATGGTTAAATATAGATGAGTCATCATTTAAATCTACATTTCAAGAGTTTGTGAGTTAATCAAAGGGTGCCACATGTCTAGATTTTAAGTCAACTAGGTAGCTTAGTCATATTCAAGCCACACGAGTACTTAGTTGGATTTGAGTTGTCAACCACATGTTGAAATGTGGAAATATTTAGCTTTAAATCTAAATTTGATGGAAAATCAAAGACAAACTAAAGATAAATTGAATTATGGTGTAGTTAATTACTAAAAGCAATAGTTCAAAGTTATTTTAAATATATGCAAGGTTGATAAGCTTGTCATTAATATGGCATGAACTAGGATCACCATCAACATTACATTAATCAAAGTGGTCATTTGAAAGACTACACAATCAAATCTATTCGTATTTACACTTATAAGCTATACGTGTATGCTTTCTCTATTGTTTACACTATTGAAATTTGACAAAGCTCAAGCCATTCATAAATTATACTCTCAACCACCATTATCGGATCTTGAAAATTATAGAAGGATACAAAGAGACATTGATTGCTACTTAAAGTATTGAAAAATATGGAAAAAGTAGGTCCTTCTAATCTAGGTAAGGGTAGTTCCATCAAGAATGGTGACTTTTTATTTCAAAAAAGTTCTTAAGTCATCTTTAAAGATACTAAATTTATTCCTGAGGCCATAGCATCTGGTGACTTACATTACAGTAACATATATTTTAATGTAGAAGTAACTAGGGCTGTTGATGAAAATGAAATCAGGCCTCATGTAATCCAACTAACTTTTAATATCCTTGTCATTAGCATAGTCAATCTCCACAAGGTTGCAGATAAGATAGAGGTCATGTCGTGTACTGACCTAGTTTACAATATTTTTAGGATATCAAAGTGTGAAGATGGGCTAATTAAATCAATGTCCCAAGGGATCCCTATTATTTTTATAGTACAACTGAGATTTGATATATAAAGATCTTCCTCATCATAGATAGAATATCACCAAGTCATCCTTGACAACTGGTATGAAGTACACTCCCCAGAGAAGGTCTTAGCTTCATGGGTGACTAATCCAACAGGAATTATTTTCATGTATGATCAAGTAAACTTACCCATACAATAATTCATATAGGGAGTCAAAATTACCCTAGCCCTCTTGAATAGTATATTTGGTAGTCCACACATTGCTTATGTGGACATAAGGACTATTCCATTGCTACAAATAATCCTAGAAGACCAGCAGATTCCCTCACTTGGGGAAATTATCAGCAATAAATTGGTGTATATAATACAAGACACTTGTAGCAATGGTGCCCCCTTCTTTATGATGAGCTAATTATTAGATGCAATCTATGCAACTGCTCGACTGGGTCAAAATTCATGGTCTCCTGAGCATCCAAAAACCATGCCTCAACTCTTTTCTATAATGCATATTCATATATTTAGACACAATATAAGAGTGATTATAGAAGATTTTTACCTAGTAGTCTACTAGTTGATCAATGAATGTGAGATGCAGAGGGTTCCCCATGAAATCTAGAAAACCTTGAAAGACATGGGTAGTAATTGGTTATATCCAGATTGCATAGTTATCAGAATAGGAGTGATGGTAGCCCCTCTTAGGTTGCCAAGGTTTGAGCCAATGAAGCTAATTGAAGAAGAAATGGCCTGTCAACTTCTTCATGGAGTTGATGGAATCTTCAAAGATAAGAAGAAAATAGTCCCCCATAAGGTTCCTTATAAGTTGGGGAGGACCAATATTACCAAGTGGCATGATATTATTGTAGCTACTAGGCATAGAGATTTGTACCTATTTCCTAACGATGACTTCAAACCATGGGATCCCAACAAGGTCATTGCCAAGCATCTATTTAAATTCAAGAAAGATGTAGCAACAAAATATAAGCATCAAGAAGAATTCCATGAGTGAATTTATATAGATTCTCTAAATGATGAGGTGGTACTTTGGAATGTAAAAATGAAGAACATTGAACTGGAGATGAGACTGGATAGGGAGAAGAAAAAGCAGGATATTGCTAAGTCTTAGCCACCACCAGCACATGAGAACATGTTTAATGCTAAATATGAGTAAGGGCAAGATGAAGATAATGTTCCACTTGTTAGAAACAGGCCAAATAGACCTCCATAACTTTCCACTTCAATCATTCAAGACTTACCTCCAAGATTTGAGCAAGGAGGATCTAGCAGTTAGCTTGACCCCTCCCAAGGGCCCATAATAATCTATAAATATACTATGGGAGCCAATCTGGAAAGCCTAGATCAACTTGACCCTACTACTATTAACCTTAAATAATTGAAATAAGGCATTGAGATCTCCATGGAAGAAGTGTAGGCATTGGCTAGTAGAAACATTGAGAAGGTCTTCAAGAGGAAAAATGAGCCTAAGACCACTATTAGAGGAGCAATAACCCCTCCACCAGCTTCTCAAGTGATTTTAGAGCCTCCAACACAAGCAACTATTCCCTCTCCAAGAACAGATCCATCTATTATTGTTCTTGCCACAAGCATACCATACGCCACCCTTGGAACACAAGCTCCTAAAGTAAGTACCTCACCACTACATTATTTTCCAATTATAAGTACATATGCTTTTGCTTCTACTTTTACTCTTGTATTTTCTTCTCTTATCATTATTCTCCCATTGGCTTTAGTATCATCAACAACTACAACTACCACTTCTCAATCTTTAGTTGATACTAGTCTGGGCCAAGCTAGTGGTTCCTTGGGATTTACCCTCCCCCATTTCATTTCTCATGCCACTAAAAATATTGCATATTCATCAAGCACTAGTGCTAGTCACACTGTTAGTTCCACTTCTTCTCAGGAAGAAACAACTAGTACAACACTTGTTATTGGTTCCCTTGCATCGGCAAGGCTATTAAGGCCCATTTCAAAAAAAATCACCTTTCCAAAGCCACCTTTACCTGCATCCCCATTCAATGTTGTTATGACTACAAAGGTGATTGTGCCCCCAAAATTGCCTTCATTTATTCTAAATATGGGCCCTGTAAGAACTCTATTTGGCACACTTGGGTGGATAGACCCAGAAAACTTGCCACACATTCCTATTGTAGCTCTAGCCTTTGCCTCAACTACACCACATCCAATAGATCCATGCCCACTATTGCCCCAAAGTGGGTCACATATATTAAATTGATAATAAGTTAAGAGAGACCTTAGGTAGTCCTCTATGCACCATAGATTGGTATGAAATTTGATGTTGTTATAGGTACCATGAAAAGAGTGGTGAGGAGGTAGGTTGAATATCCCTAATCTAGCTCAGTTGTGTCTCATGAAATTGAAGATTCCTTTACTTTGACAAAGAAGGGGAAAGATGGCCCAGGTGAATTAGATGTGTGTGTATAGGACCCTGTGTCAGTGGTTCAAGCCAATATAAAATCCATAATGGCCTTGATGAAAGGTATGCAGCAAGAGGTAAAGATATTGAGGGAGCAAGCATTGCCTATAGTGCTAAAGGATACTACAATCCAAATAAGAAATGTTGTTATCAATGTCTTCAACTTATACAAGGTCATGAAGAGAAGGCAAGAAGATGGAACTCTATAGTTTAATGTGGTCATTAATTATGACTAAAGACTTCCACTCTATGATGCCAAGTTGGAAAATTTAGCTAAAGTTGTAAGGAACAAGTTCTCAGACCTTAAGATATTTCCACTTGAAGACATCATCCTAGCATAGACTATAATGAATAATAGAAGGAGAATATTGAAAAGGTGATTAGAACAAGTTAATGATGTAACTACATCCCTAGAAAAGATAGAGTTTAGGATTTCCCTATTGCTAAAGGATGTTATGGTCACTAGGGTGACCAAACCTGATGGTAACTTTATGGATGACTAGGAGTTTAGAGTTCAAATGAAAGTATTTGTAGAAAAATTCCAACAAGACATAGCCAATGCCAATACTACCACTAAAGTGATGAACATTATGGCTTTTGATAACCAAAGGCTAGAGAGAGCCGAGGCTATTAAAGAAGCATTGAGACTTGCAAAGAATGGTAGGTTATTCAAGAAACACCTGACCTATTTTAGCCTATGATATTGGATTTCAGTCAAATTGACTAGGACTACTTCGAAATATCTAAATTTTGGATAAGGGAGGAGGCAGAGAAATAAAGGTTACAACAGCAAGCTGGTCAGCAACAACTAGCACCTCAACAACCTCCTCCAGAGCCTTGAAGAATATTTTTTTCTTTGTAAATTCAAATTCTGCATATTCCCTTGTAATATGTGGCATTTGAGATATTGTTATTCAAAATCTAAAATCCACTTGTCTATATTTGGGCGATCTTTAATGGCCCCACTTGAACTTGTATAGGCATTTTGAGGCCTATATATAAGGGTATTTCACCTCATTTTAGGGACAGGAATAGTTGTTAGAGAATTAATGCAAAAGAGCTAAGAATTCATGAGATTATCTGAATGCTCTATTTTGTGTTTTGTAGTTTCTGTTTCTCATACTTTTAGATAATTAATGGTTTCTTTTCTACTGACTAATTTGGAAATAATATCAATGTATGCATCTATTGGTTTGATTTTAACACTAGGATAACTAACTTATTGGTTTATGTACTTATGAAATTTGATGTGAATAAATAACTTTCATGCAACATATACTTTCAGATATATGCATCTCCTTTCCTTTGAAATCTCAATTGCATTCATTTGGCTTTGATTATTATGCTATAGTTGGTGAATGCTAGTTTTACATGTTATTATCATAGAGGTTAAAAGAATTGATGGCTCTAACCATTTGAATCAAAATTTATTTTCTACCCTACCCTGCTTGCCTTTGGAACTACCCCATGAGTCACTTTAGTTAAGATCATTCTATAAATATTCATGGTTTGTTTATGTTTGGGAAAATTTTGGCAAAGTTTAGAGTAATTTCACAAAGATTAAAAAGAAATAAAGTGTCACTGTGTATAATCTATTGTCCCTACAACTGGGTATGATTGCAAACTTATAAGTGGTGGCCATATCTCTATTATTTTCCTATTTTCAATAGTAGTTGTGTAAACAACTCAATCCATGAGTCTTTCAGGACTTAAAATTGAGTTTAATAGGGAGAAAATTAAGTGCATCAACAAGTTCATATGGCTAGAGATAAAAAACATAATATGAAGTCCAAGCATTTATAAATAATTAGATTAAAAAAGCTCTCCAAGAACAAAAGGCATTTTTGCTCAACCAATTCATTAAAGTCCTTGGACAAGTGGCTCTATTGGCTCACACAGCAATGAAAATTTTTTGGTATAGCCACAAGTAGGGGGTATATTGAAATATGGCCTTATACCATGTAGCCTTCACAATAATGGACAACTTAGTCCTATGAAATAAAAGATAAAAACAATAAATATTTATGTCATCAAATGAGAGATTACACGTGCAACCTCGCACAGTCACACTCAAACTAAGCTCATAGGCTTAAAAAATATTTTAATGTTATAATAATAAATCCCTACAAGGATGTGATTCAACCATGTAGTTCCTTTCCTATACCTACACATAGTTCTCAAATTTGTATCACTCTTCAATGCCCACACTTTGGACTATCTCCTCTCAAGTTTTTCCTCCCTCCTCAAAAATGTAGTGGTCTATTTGTATAGGTAGAAGATCCACCTACTTACATTAGTTCTCTTACCTACCTGTTGATGCTAAAAACATAAAATGGTCATAACACATCATGATGTGCCTCCATCCTAATGCATAATATAGTCCCAATGCACCAAAATATAATATGTGTGATGTGGTATCAAATTTTCTAATTACAGTAGCATTTATCCTAGAAAGAAATAGTTAGGTAGCTCAGATCCTCCAACCAACTTCAAATCAAAGACTTCAGTTATGAATTTTTACATGACAAGTACTTGATTCTCTTATATATCTTCTACTAAATCATGACCCTTAAAGATAAAATTGATATTATTGCAAACTACCACAAGGTATCTAAACTATTATTCCTTAAACTTTATAATGTGCCATAAAGTGATATCAATGAGCATAGCTCAGAATCAATTTTGTTGATGTTGCATCATCTTTTGAATTCAATTCCTCATTATATGTTCAATGCAATATATTGCAATGCTTGTGTGGTGAAAATATAGGTTCATGAAGAACCTTTTTAGCATATCCATCTTTACATATTATGGAATATAAATAGAGTGTGTGGTAACTTATATGAGTGGTCTAATGCTTGGACATATACCAAAAACTTGTTAAAGTGATCCAAACTTATCACAAACCATCAAAATAATGGGTAATTTTATCATGGCTTATTTATATCATCCTACTTATGTTTTTGTTTGATGTAAGATTTCTTATTAACATGAATGTTCATGCATCATACATAATGGGTAATAAAATGTGTGATTAAGGTGCTCACACACTTTATTTAGGTGGTAGAGCCACCCTTTCAAACCTAGATGAAAGGCCTTGACATATCCTTATGCCATGCAAAATGGTTCCTTCATTCTTTTCCATTTGGATATGAACTAGGACACATTCCATACTCATCCACCAATATCCATTTACTTCACTATTTTGTGAATTTCTTGGGTTGACATCCTATGTTAGCACTAGATAATCCACTCTTCATCTTTGGCACTCCACATTCTCTCCCCTAAGAAATTCCTTATCTCTGCATTTGACCAAATGAATTTGTTACGTAATCTCTCCTTCCTTCTTATTTAAAGGATTCATAATGTAACTTCATCCATCCTTATTAACACACACATTATTTGCTCTTCCATTATACAAAATCTCATGATCATATTGCCATGGACTCCAAAAAAACCATTACGCTCATTAATTAGTAACACATCACAAAAAATATTATTTTTGTATCTTCTAATACACACCTCAACTTTGCATTGCTCCTGCACAATACTATCCTAAAACTCCATTAACCAAGATACTTTATAAATCTTTAGGTGTGATTTTCATGTTAGACCCAAATTCACCACTAGATTTTTGGACACTAGATTATTTTTACTTCCACTATCCACCACAACTCTACAACATTTGCCTCTTGTCTTGCACTTCATTAAACTCTCCCCTTGCCCAGGCTCATCTTCATGCCTAGTGCCTTCAATAGACTTTATGTCTATGGGTATCACTTGTGCACTATGACCACTCCCTCTCTTATCACCATAAATTTATGCATGAGGTCTCACACTCATATGCATAGTGTCCAACTTCCCCACACTTAAAACATGTTCCTTCAAACCTTCCTCATCTTCCTTTGTCAAATCTACTTCTTCTCACAGATGTAATTTCTCCTCTAACTTTTTTATACTTGTACAATGCTCACACTTTATTCACTTCAATGCTCATGTGTCGATTGTTCTTTACCACCATTGAATTCCCTTTAATTATCATAGTACTCTACTTGCACATCAACTTATCCTCCACTCTCAATGTGTATTGATATGCCTATTTCATTATCTTCCACCTCAGTCAATGACCCATTGCAGTCCATTAATGTATTGTGACACCTTCTCTTTATCCATCTCAATATAACCAGCCTAGATAGTGATATTTTATAACTCCTTTGTGTACTCTTTCATACTCAGCTCATTGTTTCAAATGTTTTACAACCTATTCAATAAATCTACCTAATAATCTCCATCAAAAACTTGCCTTTCAACTTTTCAACCATTCTCTCTTAGCATGAAATATTACCTTTGCCCTTGTAAGTTATCTTAAGTTGTACCTCCTTCTACCACAAAGTTGTATGTCCCTTCAATTGGTCTATGCAACCATAACCTTACATTCTTATACTACTTAATCAAACTCTAAGTACTCATCCATCTCTGTGAGCCAATCTATTATCTCCTCTAGGTTTAATGTTTGTGAAAAACATGAAACCTCCATTCACACTTCTCTTCTAATATTAGATATAGATTTGATAAGCCTTTATTATCCCCCATACAATTGATCAATAACTTCTCTCATTTCATCTTCATCTACCTTTTGTGTTTCAACCTTTGAATCACTTACATCAACCCTTGGGATAAATCACCTTCTTTTATCTTCCTCTACAACAATCAATCTTATATTTAGTTCTCTCAACATATCCATGATCTCATCAAGCCTACTGACTACTGCACCTAATCTCACCATTCTCCTTCGAAACATCTTAACTTATTGCAACCCTAGACTTACTATTACACCACTCTTTGTAAGCCTACACATGCCAAACCACTATCTCACCTCTATGTTAGAATGAAGAACTATAAACCTCACACCCTCAATCCTAGAGTTGTTTCCTTTCTCTAATACCAAATGATGCAGTCATGGTTAGGGGGTCAAATGAAAGATATCCTTATACCATGCAACCTACACAATAATGGAAAACAAAATCCTACACAATAGAAGACAATTAAAAAAAAAATTATTTCATCAAATGATAGTTTGCATGTGTAACCTCATGCACTAATGCTCACATGCTTACAAAATAACACAGTGTTGCAATACCCAATCCTTGTAAGGACATGATTCAACCCTAGAGCTTATTCCTCATATCTATGCACAAATCTCAAATTTTTAGCATTTTTATATGATCACACTCTAAATTACCTTCTCTTGGGTTTTTCCTCCCTTACAATTATAGGGGTCTGTTCATATAGGCATAGGATCCACCTACTTGCATTAATTATCTTACCTACCTACTGATGCTACAAACATTAAATGATCATAACACATCATGATGTGCCACTCTATTAAAATTCACAATATAGTCCCAATGCATCAAAACATGTCACATGTGATGTGGTATCAACTTTACTAATTCTAATGTCATCCATCCTAAAAAGAAATGGTTAGGTAGTTGAAATGTGTTAGTGTATGTTTTTTACCACTATGTGCTTTTACCTACACAGTCTAATTAGCTTGTTTAGGTTAATAATAGGTCATTAGGTAAAATATACTTTAAGTCATTTTCTAAGTATGAGTTGAGTTAATTACCTTTTTATGTGACCTAATTCCTCACTATATAATGTACCTTCCTATGTACTTTTTAGTTAATGTTGCTAATACAACTTTTTCATTGTGAATACAAGCGTCTTCCATTTTTGAGTTGTTCTTTAGATTTCACTACTCCATACAGGTTTGATGTCATGTATTTGATTCTATCTAGATAAATCCTTAATTTTATCCCACTCTAACATTGTATTATATTTTTTATGGTAGTCAAATGTTATTATTCTTGTTGTGAGATCTAGCATTCTAGCTTGTTCAAGATTTTTCATTGATTTTGATTATCTAGAGTTAGGTGGGAATTCTATAAAATCTAAGCAAATTTGCATATCTAGAGTCTCAAAGTGAAAAATGGATAGTGTCATTGAATTTAGAAAGTGGAAAAACTTTAAGAATAGATGTAAACATGACCTAGTTTAGTGATAAATAGTTTCTGACCATTTTGGAGGCTTTCAAGACCCTTTTTTGAATTCTACAAAAATTGTACATTCAGTGACTTTGAGGAAAAACCATTTCTAGGATTTTTTGGGTTTGTCGAGAAACCAAGTAGGTCTTGTTGGTTTTTTGAGAAGTCACAAAATCTACAAATTATGGGTTTTCTTGTCTCTGTAGAGTCCCTAAAACTCATAATAAATTTTGTTGGTTTTGGTCATTCAATAAACTTTTACCCCTACTTAAGAAACATCAAATTCTACTTAGTACAAAGTCTACTTTAGGTTCCACTCGGTGCTCATCCTAGCCCTTATTCCCTAGGTCACATGGAAATTTAATCCCTTGGTCACAACCAACCCAAGGAGGCTAAACTTTTCCTCACAAAAGGTGGCCAAACTTTTGCACAATGAATTTTTTTGCAAAGTGGATATCATTATTTTTTATGAGCAATAAACATTCAAACTTTCAGCTGATAGCTCCTTTTCAAGCATCATTTTTCCAAAGTGCAAGTCTTTTAGCTCTACACAATGATGATATTCTTGTGCCTTGTAAAAGTAAACCTTTGTAGATTAAGGGGGTTGCACATCAATGTCTTTCAATCATATGTAGTTTAACACATATTTCCTTTTTATACCATGGATCAAAGTCAAGTTCCACTTCTTATACCATTTAACTATCATGAATGGAAATTCAAATTTCAAATCCTCTTAAGGAGCAAAGGCTTACACTGAATCATGATGGGTACAAAAAAGAATCAACACTTGATGTAGAGAAGGAAAAGTGATTTAATAGAAGTGACAAAGTTGATGTTATACTATGGTTGTCTATGTCTCTCGATATACTCTTTCATATTAAATTTGCAACTGCTCCTAATGAAGTTTGGACCACATTGTAAAAACTCTTTGAGAAGCAGGACATAATGAGAGGTCGTGAGTTAGACAATGAGCTCGTCAGTTTGAGTCCAAAAAATTTTGACACCATATAGGACTTATTCACAAAGTTCAAATCACTCAGGTTGCAGTTGAAACTGTGTTGCATTAAAAAAAGGATGATCAATTGATTTTTTCCATCTTTGCCAAATTGAGATGTGATTATTTTGTCTTCATTTCTACCTTCCATGCCACTAACATGCCCTTTGAACTACATGGACCATGATGTCCTTAGATGATTTTATTTTTGGCTTAAGTCAGGAGTAAGACAATCATATTCAAATGGGTACATTGAAGTCATATGAATTGCATGCCTTAATTGTGATTCATGATAAATAGATGGCTTCCAATAGCAAGGAGAATAAATAGAACAAAATGACCTAAAAAAAAGGGTCAAAAATATGATGCTAAGTCAAAACCACAAAAGAATCATCCTCTTCAGATGAGAAACCTAAGAAAGAGTGACTCCCATGTGCCTAATGCAAAAACATTGGGCATGATGAATCCAAATGCATGAATAAATATATTGACCAATTGACTAAGATGCCTTAGAAGCACAATATCAATGTCCTTGATTCTTCCAATCATATTTCATTAGCATGAGAATCTTCTAAGGCCAAAGATACTAAAAGGAGAAAAAATAAGGGTACAAAATTTGTTGCAATTACATCCCAACCTTCCACATGGGTTATTGACTATGGTGCATCGCACCCCATGGCTTCATCATATGACATGTTCTCATTCTTGGAGCCTTGATATATTCCTTCCATCTTTTTGGGTGATGATACTTCTATTAAAGTTAGTGGGAAAGAATCTGTTGAAGTGAATGATGGGGCATTTCATGATGTTCTATGTGTTCCCTCTTTGCACACCAATCTCCTATCTATTTATTAAAACACTCACATCAGTTTGGGAAAGAGAGTTGAGTTCACACCTAATTCATTTGTTATTAGGAAGTAAACAATGACTCCATTATTTTATTGAGGAAAGTAGATCACCATTCATGATTATATACTTTCTCATATTTTGCTCCTGATCAACCCTCTACTATATTTCTCACTCATTCATATAAGGTGAGTAAATTATAGGATGAGTAATTCATCCATATCAACTATTGCTACCTATATCAACTCAGTCATCATGACATGGTTTCAGGGTTACCACATGTTCATTTTTATGAAGGTGTTTGCCAATGTTGCATACTTGGTAAGCATCTTGAGGAGAATTATAACAAATACAAATCATGGAGAGCTACAAAAATATTATAGCTAGTTAAAAGTGACATTATTGGACCATTTTTAGTTCATTCATTCAACATGACTAAATACATGCTTACTTTTGCCAATGTTGCATACTTGGTAAGCATCTTGAGGAGAAGTAAGACAATTATAGCTAGTTCAAAGTGACATTTTTGGACCATTTTTAGTTCCTTCATTCAACAAGACTAAATACATGCTTACTTTCATAGATGAATTTTTGAGATATGCTTGGATGTTTTTTCTTAAACAAAAATATGAGGTTTTTGATCATTTTCAAGACTTCAAGGAACTTGTATAAAAATAGTTAGGTAATGCCATCAAAATTTTACACACCAACAATGGTATTAAGTATGGTAGTAAGTATGTCAGTAACCAATTTGAGTAATTTTACACATCAAATGGGATTGAAATACAACATACAGTTCCATATAGTCCTCAACAGAATGGTGTTGTAGAGCACAATAATAGGTCCTTGAAGGAAATAATGAACTGTATATTACACTCCAAGTCTATTGGACCTCAATATTTGGTCGAGGACATCAACTGTGTTTGTCATATTCATAACTAAGTTCCTCATAAATCATAGAAGGGAGTCACTCCTTTTGAATCTTGGAGCAGTTGAAAACCCACAGTGAAGCACTTCTGAATGTTTGGATCTCCTTTTGTGCCCTGTATTCTAAAGAAGAAACGTAAATAAATGCAACCTCAGAATTAGCCTTACATCTTTATTAGATATCTTGAGGGTGTTAAAGGATATAGGCTTATCCATCCTACCACTCATGAGTTTTTTATTGAGATGAGTGTTCACATTTAAGAGGGTCCTCCACAATCCACACATGACACTCCTCCCTCTTCCTTAGATGCACTGGGATTTGATTACATTTTTTATGATTTAGATATACTTGTGCAACTTCCTGATGATCTAGATTATTTTTTAAATTTAGATTATGAGATTAGTGATAAGGAATCACCACCTCCTTCTTCCAAAATATCTTCAAAGGATGAGGAATCTCCTCATGACTCTTTGAGCATTGATCCTCTTTGGGTTAGATAGACACTTCAAAATGTTATCCAATTAGGTTAAAGATCCATTAGACACCAAGTTGACTCGTTCATAATTCTAAGATGCCCCACATGCTTTCATTGCATCTAATTCTGATCCATAATCATTTCGAGAGGCATCAAGAACTCTTGAGTGGGATACTACTATGGAAGAGGAGTATGGTTCCTTGTTGAGGAACAACACTTGGGATTTAGTCCCTCTTTTTAAGGGAAGAAGCTTGTTTGATGTAGATGGATCTACCAAACAAAATCTACAATAGATGGGTTTTTAGACAAGTTCAAATCATATTTGGTAGAAAGGGGGTTTTATCAAGTACTTGGCATTGATTATATCAAGACATTCATCCTATTTGAAAAAATAAACTCAATCTAACTCACTCTCACCATTGCCATAACACATCACAGGGATGTTCATCAGATGAATGTGAAGAATGCCTTTCTTCATGGTGACCACAAAGAGGAAATATACATGGAGTAATCACAAGGATTCCTAAGATATTCCTCCTTAGTTTACAAACTTTGAAAATCTATTTATGGCTTCAAACAAGCTCATTGAGCTTGGTATGCCAAGATGGATTCCTTTCTTATTTCGGTTGGGTTCACCAAATTCCATTCTGATATGAATGTCTACATATTGTGCCAAGATGATTCACTATTGATTTTGATTCTCTATGTGGATGACCTATTGATCACAGGGAGTTATTCATCCACCATCACAATAATGAAAACTGTTTTGTCTGTCAGTTTCTCAATGACTGACTTGGGCTTGTTGCATTACTTTCTCAAGATTTAAATTTTTCATTTTGACTCAAGGATCACTATTACACAATCTAAGTATGTCATTGATTTATTTGAAAGGTTTAACATGGCTGACTATAAACCAACTCTGACTCTTTTTCTATTTGGTGTGAAGTTTGAGGATGATTGTCCATCTCCTTTGGTTGATACTACCTTGTATCAATAACTTGTTGGTAGTCTTGTCTACCTTATGTACACTAGAATTGATATTTTATAGTGGTGGGCATGGTCTCTAGATTTATGCAAGAACCACATGAGATGCATTGGAAAGCAGCTAATTGGATGATAAATCTAGATCAAATCTAAACACAATTAATAAAGAGTCAAATATGCAAAGACAAAATATTTCAACACACTATATTATATTACACTTTGATAATAAATATTATGGGAGTGTATAATTAAATAGGAAAAATCTTTCTTATAATTAAGGAGATCATATCTCCTTAAATCTCTCATATGACTCCCTAATATAACTCACAAACTTATAAGCGATATATTGTTATAAATCATAACAATACATCTTAACAATATAATCTAATCTAATCTATATTCATAACATTGTTTATAACAATATTATGAAAACTTATTACAACCAAATATAACTAAAAACCAATTACATATTTACCTCTTGGTAAATACCCAAATTCACTAATGTAAAAGTTAATTCCTAACATTCCCCACCCAATAGTTTTTACATGGTGAAAAAACATTCACACTCTCATCTGTAGTATGCTCACCCATTGTAACATGTCTTTTTTAGCTCATGACCTTGATATAAGGAGAGCCTCACTCCTCCCATGGTTTTACAAGTTTACCATAAACTTTGACATGAATAAGAACACGATCTACCTCCAAGAATTGGCACAAACAAAATTGTATGCCACCGCATACTCTTAGGTCTGCATACTACTAACGTATTTTTATTGCACATGACCACTACTATATGAAAGAATGCATCTTGAATTTACTTTATATGACCACAATGGATGTGTCACTGGGGGTCATTTCCATAAAGAAGTAAGGTAGTCACAGGATCTCTATAGTATATGCTCTCCTAACTGTTGTCAAAACATTGTTCACTTCCTATAGTTTTTTGGACCTCTACCACAAACCCTTTAAAGATCCATGAACTGACTTACATTGGTGCTTTTGTCTTCTCACAATGTTTTTACATCAGGGAATCGTGTTTAGAATTTACACACAAATTACATATCTTGAACAGGATATTCTTTTGTTCTTATTTAGAAAACACGCAACAAAAACTATAAAACACACCACAAAAAATGCCACCAAAATATTATGGGCCTTGTCGTTGATGACTGACGAGAGGATCTGGAAACCTCCTTCCTCCATGTATCCTCTAACCTCTAGTATTTTCATTGCTTACTCAGTAACTTTTAATTTGAGACTCAAAAAAATAAACTCCTTTCCATAATTTTGACAATTTATTTTTAGGATGTGGGGTTCTCCTGAAATTGCATCCTTTACACAAGATGAAAATTTTAATACATTTTATATTTTTAATGACACACATTAAAAACAAACTAAAATGACTCATAGCAATATTGAATTTAGATGAGAGTGATCTCAAGAGAAATAAGATACACTCATCAAAGTCTTGGCCAACGACATCACCTCCATTATACAAAGTATTTCATATGGAATAGAAGACCAAAGGTAAAAGTATTAACCTAACCTAACTTACAATAAGAGCCCATTGTTTGTCTAGAGTAATAAAACATTACTTTTGAATGGAAATCGAATAATCAAAGACCTTACCTCCATAAAGTTTAGTCCACGGACTATATAAAAATTGATCCATAATATGCTAATGAAACATATTTCAAAAGCCTTCAAAGACTATAAAGTCATATATTATTTTATTACGTAATTATGAATGTCTTCTACAAACCATAAATTCATGGATATGAGGGTATAAACATGACACATAGTATCAGATCATTTGCATGCACATGGAGATAACTTGAGGAGTTGGCTATGCTCAGAGTCTTGATGTGAACATCGAGTAGACGTACAAGTAGGAAGATCGAAGGTATAACCAGTATATCAAGGAATTAAAACCTCGATGCATAAGAATAGCCACGCTAATATTTAATTATCTTCCTAATTTTGATAGCAGATTATATGGAAAAACTTGGGCACTCCTATGTATCAGAAGACGATTCGATGTAGATCAGATCAAATCCAATATAACTTCAAGCAAATAGAATGCCAAATATGTCAACATGAGCTACCTTAGATTTGAAGGAAGTGTAAATCTATTTAAGGCTATGTGTAAATTTGGCTTCTTCTGACTTGTACTCCAAGCCACGGCAATGCAAAACTATCATTAAGAAAATCCACTGTAGAGTATTCACTAGAAATCTCAATGTGAATGCAAGCAAGGCTAGATACCTCTGAGATTATTCTCACAATGCTAAACAAATATAGAAGTTATCAACGTCAAGAATTTTGCAGGTCACAACAAGTTTAGATACAAACTTTACAATGATTTATAATATAAATCCATGCAGATAATAAATAAACTAGTATTTAAAAGCTACAAACACATATATGAGTGTCTCATATACGAGACAACAAAGATTACCAATTATCTTTATGAATGATTTTTTAATCCATGACAAGTGAAAATCTAACTCGTTGTGATACCAGATGATAAATTTGGGTCAGATATAAACATAATTAATAAAGAGACGAATACATAGAGATAAAATATTTCAAAACACTATTATATTTCACTCTGGTAATAAACAATACATGAGTTTACAATTAATTAGGAAAACTCTTTCCTATAATTAAGGAGATCATATCTCCTTAAATCTCTCACTTAACTCCCTAATATAACTCACAAACCTATAAGCGATATGTTGTTATAAATCATAAAAATATATCTTAACAACATAATCTAATCTAATCTATATTTGAAACATTATTTATAATAATATTATGACAGCTTATTACAACCAAATATAACTAAAAACCAATTACTATTTACCTCTCGGTAAATACTCAAATTCTATAATGTAAAAGCTAATTCCTAACATCAAATTTTCTATAACATTCAGGGTACTCATAGTTTTGGAATTCACTATGGAGTAGGCATCGATGTTGACTTGATTGGGTATACAGATTCAGATTAGGCTAGTGATTCAAAATCATAAATCTACTTCAAGTGATAGTTTCTCTCTTGGTTCAGGTCTAATTAGTTGGTCAAGCAAGAAGCAAAATGTTATTGCTTTATCTTTTATAGAGGCAAAAAACATAGAAGCTATTAATTTTTTCACTGAGGTTATTTGGCTTCAGGGGATTCTCATTAATTTTGGCACCCAATTTTGATGACCAATAGTCATCTTCTATGATAACCAAAGCACAATCTAGATATGAAGGAATCTGGTCCTCCATCAACAGACCAAGAATATCAAGATTCACATGCATTTTATTTTAGAGATCATCCATGATCAAGTCATTCATCTCTACTACATCCAAATGATAGATCAAATTGATGATATATTCACCAAACCTTTCATTGAGATCAAGTATCTTCATTTTCGAGCTCTTCTTGGGGTTCAAGCAACTCTTACTTCTTCTTCCTCTAGGGGATCATCTCTATGTACTTGGATACCTCATCAAGCCTTTGTGTCAAGACCTAATTCTTATACCTATCTAAGCTACACTTAGGGGGGTGTTAGTGTAGGATTTTTTCCACTATGTGGTTTTACCTACATGGATTATCTTGCTTATGTTAATAATAGGTCGTTAAGGTAAATGTACTTTAAGTCATTTTCTAATTATGAGTTGAGTTAATTACCTTTTTGGGTGATTTAATTATTTAATAAACATTGTACCTTCCTATGTACTTTTTGGCTAATGATGTTAATACAAATTTTTGGTTTTGAAAACAAGCTTCTTCCATTTTTGAGTTGTTATTTAAAATTCACTACTTCATACAGGTTCAACTTCATGCATTTGATCATATCCACATAGATCCTTGATTATGGCCCATTTCAACAAAATGGATCCTCCTACCAACTATAAATTAGCCTTCCATTTTATAGTTTCACATGACAAGTTCTCAAACCTCTAGTAGATAATCTATTACATTACAAACCTTGCAGTTGAAACTGATCTTATTGCAAACTTCCACAAGGTATCCAAACAGTTTTCCTGTAAAATGTATAGTGTTCAATAGAGTGATACCAAGAAACATATCTCAAAGTCAAGTTTGTTCATGTTGATCCATATCATGAAGTCAATCCCATGTTGTATTCTCAATGCAATATACCATAGTGATTATGCAGTGATAACACATCTTTACCAAGAACCCCGGTAGCATGTTCATCCTTATGCATTTCAAAATAGAATCAAAGTGTGGGTGGTAGCTTATGTGAGTGGTTTGATGCTCAAAAAGATACAACAGAACACTTGAAGTGATCCAAACATACCGCAAACCATCAAAACAATGGGGGGCTTCACCATAGCTAATTTCTAGCATCTTACTTGTGTTTTTGTTTGATGCAATATTGCATATGAATGTGGATGTTATTGCATCACCTTTGGTGGTCGATTCCCCATTAGGTTTCAATTAAATTTATATGTCCTTTTGTTTGAGGAAAAAATAAAATAAGATATAGTAGATAATTAGTTAGATCAATTATAGTCACTATGAATGACTTTTTTTATGAAGAGAAGATCGTCATTGCACTTCTAAAAGTTTTTTCACACTTTAAGAAGTGATAGAAAGCACACATTATGTGTTAAAAATTCCAGATAGAAGATGAGTCTAAGATAACATGGGATAAATTCATGTAAGCCTTCAAGAATGAATTTTATCTTGGAAATGTCTATGAAGAATACTTCAATCAATGGTAATAACTATGATAAGGACATGAATAGTCTATCTAAGCCTACCTCAATGTATTCCATGACTTGTATGCAAAACTAGGATATTTTGAGTTAGAGCAACATATATTCCTCTAGTACCACAGTGTCCTATGACCATTCATTTAGTCCAAATGGAACTTGGGTAAGGTCAAGACAATGGGAGAAGCCTATCGCTAATTAGAAACCATTGAGGAAGAGTCCAAGATGAAGGGTAATAAGGAAAAAAAAAATTACACTAAAGAAGACACCTACTTCAAATAATTTCAAACCATAGAAGATAGGTAAATAGTGAGATAAACATAAAACCATCAACCTCTCCAAAATAGAGTGCAAGGTGCAAAAAGACTTGTTTGTGTACATAAAAGCAGAGGAAATTGATAATGAAACTACTTGTCTCAATGCATCAACCATACCAACAGTGTCAGAAGCAAAAGTAGAAAGCCTATTCAATTTTCAAATGTGGGTACAAAGGCAACCAATATATTTTCTAACTGATTGTTGTATCATAAAGAATCTTGTCTCTAAATAAATCGTTAAGTGACTAACCTTTCAATCATGCCTCATTAACATCCTTACAATTTTTGGATTGATCATTTCCTCCCTCACCAAAGGTATATTTATCACTCACAAATGTCACTTCTCATATGTTATCCATCCTTTTAAAGCAAAGCTAATTTGTGATGTAGCATTAATTGATGCATGTAATATAATTCTTAGGCATGAAAACATGCATAGCCGCCATGGTGTGTATACAAAAAATTCAAAGTACCACCATATCAATGGGTATTAATAAATACCATATTATTGAATTAATTCCACACTCTAATCATGTCACAAGAACTCCTGAGAAGAATGCACCACACTTAATGCGATTAGTATGATTTATTTAAAAGGGACAACATTCTGTGTGTATCTATAAAAACCCATGCTATCATCTTGAGTGCCTTGGTCACTTGTGCAACTCCATGAAACCCCATGCATCATGTGTCATCTACATAGCAGTATGGAATGTGCCTGACAACCCTCATATTTCAAGCAAATATGTATATTTTTTTGCATCATATGCATCTCACACAGTGCCAAGAAGTATTTTGTGCACTCTTTACGCATCAAGCACCACCCCAAAACTCCCAACATCATGTGAAACACACATAGCACTAGGATCCATGTCGTAGAACTATAAAGACTACACCATGCACTTCATCCCATAGGCATGAAGTGTGTAAAGTTCAAAGGCTTATCCAGTGTGGGATTAAGAGGCAGTACATCCATTTCCTCATGCCAAAATATGGGTATTCGATCTCAAACACCTTTTAACACAACATGTAAAACACTACACTAGCATGAACCATGCACACAGTCTATATGCATCATCCACAAACTTATGCACAACCAAAATATGCATGCAACACTCAAATGGTCATGTGGAGATACCATGCCATGAAAGATGCCACTCCCATAGCTCAATCCATGATAGAATACCTATTTGCACACTATGAATTTAGAGGTCAAGTGACATAACTATCGAAAGGTGAAGGGTCACATGTGAAAGCACAAATGATTTGATATCCATAACAATTATTTAGCCTTCGCAGGTTTGTAATATATATATATATATATATATATATATATATATATATATATATATATATGGATAATAAGTATATAATAGTAAATTAAATAGCCATGGATAACAAGTATATCTTTCATTTCACTTCCAATTTAACTTTAACCAAAGTTAGTGCACTTGAACTAGTGTTTTTTGCTTGAATGGCTTCAAAGGTCCATTAGTTTGGATTTTTGTCTGAATGATACTATTCAAATAATTAAGTTTATAAAACCATTTTAGTGATCCATCCCACAACACAAGAGGTTTGGGGGACAACACACTAGATGAGGATCTAGATGTTTTGTATACATATGTGGAAGAAATATTGAATAATATGGAGAACAAATAAATTAATATAAATTGAACATAAAGTATATTAATATGTGAATTCTTTACATGTCATACTCTTGAGAAAGATGTATGGCTATTTAATTTACTGTTATGGCATTATATGTACACTCATATGGTATAGCGATGGGAATTAGTCACTGAGTAGTTTAGTGTTGGTTTAAGTCAAGCAGTGATTCATCCATGTATTAATTGATGTTCTCTTAGATGTTCATCTTGGTTGTGGGTGTTGGGATTTGGATTGTGTGTAAGGAAGTGTTTGTAAGCAAGTAGCAATATATTGTATATGATTTTGAGCATGTTGTAATTTAATTAATGTCCATATAGGTTGATTTAAGGCAGTTAGTCAATAAATGAGAAGAATATAATGGCAAGAGGAGGTTCCATCCCTCGCTCTTCTAGAGTTTTCATAAATTGGGTTTCTCCAGGGTTCTTTGAAATGTTCTTTATTTTTTTCTTCCAATAATTCTTTCCTTTGCACATGTTTTTAAGTTTTTAAGTTTTCTTTTACATTTTAGTACTTTTACAAATTCAGTTCCAACACCATTAATATTTATTTTGAAGGTAAAATTGATTGAAAACAAGAAGTATAAGAATCAAGTATGTGAGGATAAAGATAGGATTCGTATTGATGAGTTAACTATTGAATATCCATGAAAATTATGGATCAAAGAGAGACCATTCACCTCATCTAAAAAATAAAACATATGTTGTTTGACTTTATAAAGCCTCGCAAGGGGGGGTTATATGGCCATTGAATACTGCTAAGGTGGGAATGCTAGTGAAGGAAGTGGTACAGAGGTTAAAATAATATATAAAAATATATATAATTATTATTCAATGAAATTTTGGGGTTTACAACTGTATTAAATGTTTTTTAGAGTACTTATAGGATTAGGGTTCAATGTTTTTGTAAAACTAACAACATTGTTTTTAGAGGAGGGCGGGAAGGGAGGAAGGTGGGGCTAGTTTGGTTTTAAAGTAGAAGTGTCAAAAAAATTTAAAAATAAATAAAAAGAATGGGGATGTCCCCTCCAGGTCCCCAAATACCCAAAACATTAGGGACATTCTAGACATCACCTAAATTTAGGGGACATGTCCCTGCGTAACACTAGTTATAACCCTTTTCCTTTTATTCTCTTTCTTTGTCTTTTTTAGTGTGAAGGTCTCAGTGTTGCAAAGGTATCCTAACTTTGCAATGCTCTACTTTCCCTGCAAATAATTACACCTTTTGTAGTGCTTTGAGCTTGTGATGGTTTTATAGTCTTACAATGTCCTACATTTTTGTGAAGCTTTTACGATTTTTCAAAGTGTTGGTCAATGTTTTGACACGAATATGGATTATCAAGGGGTTTTTCAAAAAACCCTCCCATTTTAAGCCCTCTATAGGATAAAAACAACATATGAGTTACCTTAGCCTTGAAAAATACACATAAAATATAAGTTAGTAATTATACATATCTTGTAGTCAACAAATTATTCATAATATTTACAACTAATCATGGTTGTTTAATAAAAATGAGATTAAAAAAAACCTTCATTACCTTATATTGACAAATTTCAATTCTTTTATGTTTACTATAAGCCAATGGTTCAAGATTATACTTTTAAAAATAAAATGGTTAATCCCTATGAAACATATTTTAATTAAAATTTTGGACACTCTTTGAAAAATAAACCAAACTTTCGTAAACCTACTAGAAGCTCAAGTTTACAAAATTCATGCTACTTTAAATTGTAAATATTGTCAGTTAAATAGCATGAGCAAAAATAACTTTACAACACTCCCAAATTTTCAAAGTTTTATCAACTATTAATCAAATAATAGATGTTCAAATGATTAATAATTAATAGAATGAAATTCACTTATCAATACTTATTCATTCATTTACCAAAAAATACATTGCTCAAATTTGACAAGAATAAATGAGATAGATATCAGAAGAAACTTCATCAACAATGGGATGAACCAGATTTCAAATTATAAATACCATTTGAAAAGCTAATTTTCCTTTCTATCCTCTTCAAACAGTATTCTTACAGTACAATGAAAGAAACCCAATCTTAAAGAGATCTTGAGAATTGAAATTGTCTCAACATGAAAACAATGAAATCTAAAAATTTTTGGATACTTTAAACAACAAATCAAGGCTTTAAATAATTAAAGTGTTTTATCCTAAAATATATTCTCTAATCTTGAAGTTGTATCAAATGCATGGGGTGGAATATGGTAAATCAAATCAATTAAATCATAAACAAGGTTAAGGGTTGAAACAACAGAACTTGAATGAATATTGGTATATTCAAATGAGGTAGGGGGAATAACAACATTAATTACTTCTTTAGGCAAACCTTTTGACACTATAAATTCACTCAATGCATTGTTTAAAGAGGGAATATCAACAATAGGAAATTTTATTGTACCTACAATAAGTATAGACATTCAAGGAATTGAAGGGGAAATAAAGGGTTCAACATTAGCTTTTGACCAAGCTCCAAACTTGGAGCTTTTTCCCCTACCAATAATTTCAGGCATCTAGGCATCCTATGTTGCTCTCTATTTCAACTTTTCCATTTCCCTTAATTCCCTTACATGACTTACCTTACCAACATCAGACAATCTAATTATGATTGCCTGACTGTCAACAACATACATAAAGATATTGTGCTCGAGGTGGGGTCAGTGTTTTAACTTGATATTGGCCTTATGTCAGAGTGAGTTCAAATAATTTACAACTTTTTTGGGAGGATCCCAATGCCATTATTTTACTTCTTTCAAATCGTATGTTGTCAATTCTTCCACTCTAATTCTCCACATGATAAAATGTCAAAAAATATCTTTTCTAAGGGAAATAGGAAGTTTTGGTATCATTCCTAGTTATTTTTATTTAAAAGCAAAGAAATTCCTATAGACAACTAATAAGAGATCTTCATGACAATGAGATAGTCTAGCACAAACATGAGCAAGCCATGAAGGGGTTGGAGGACGTTTTCTATTCTAAGCACTCTGATATCTTGGGAATAGAAATAATTCCCATATCTAAAGATGATCTCTCTAGTGGTTGTAGAGATTCAAGGGCACTTGGTATCATGGATGGCTTCATGTATAACCAAGAAAATCTCACTACATATTTTGGTGTAATTGGGGCAATGTAAATGATTGTAAAAAATACTACAAGTAACATGTATTTGGCTTCTTTTCCAAAGGAGACCAAGGACTGAATAGGTTTGCACCAAGTAACATAAACAATTAACCAAATATTAATCCATATATAAATTATTCCCTTATTTACATTCCTTAAATGATTTAATAAGATATAAATAAATTAACTCACCCGAGTTAGTAGGGATTCCCTCCTTGAGCATATTATGGAGCATGTGTACCCAAACAATATTGAAATGTTTCGTCTAAGCTATCTTGAATAGTTTGTTTAACAAAACCATGGCCTCCCTAATAGTAACCTTGAAAAGCCTCACAAAATAGGATATGTCCTATTTGTTTCTCTAAGAATTAAGATTATTGTTCCATTTATTTAAAACATCATGAATTTTGTGCTTAGTTTGTCTACCAAAAATTCAATTTTTTTAATAAATCAATATAGGATCTAGAAACCTTAACATTTGCCTAATGTAAAACCCTATGACATCTACAACAATTCTCCTCCTAGGGGAACAAATTTTCTCATCCTTAATATCACGATAATGGCATACATCTCTTATCATTTCCCTACAAGGAAATACTTATGGCTTAGAAGCTACCATGTGCAAAAATTTATTCTTAATTTTCCAAGTTTTCTCCTCTTCCTCGTCAAAGTCTTCAATGTGTTTTCATTTTTTGGAGAAATAATATAAGTTGTTGTAATTCCCTCTATTACACATATCTAGCACAAAGATGGTGTTCCGTAATTCCATTTTGGAGACTAAATTAGCTTTGGTTGTAGCCATCTCCAAACCAAACGCTTAACACAATAATTTGGAGACATGTCAACTTTTGTTCATGCCTTAGTGTTATTAGTTTGTGTGTCTCACAATAATTGTTCAAAACAAACCCAAAGTCCTTTCTTCAGTACTCATTTATTTTAGACCACCTTTGCAATTTAAAATAGCTATATCATGGTCTCTCTGCTTTAATCACCTTTCATTTCATTCAAGTGAAAATAATCAATCGATAAATATTATAAATGACATGTCATAAACCACTAGGAGAAAATGAAAAGAAAATGTTGAAGTATTAAATATGCCATCACATAGATGTGACAGATAAATAGTTTCCCAGAGAGGAAAGGTAACAAGAAAGTTGACAATCAATGACTCCCTCAGGTTTAGACTGAACAAGATTAAGACTCGTGTTTTCCATTTATCTATTGCCAAAATTTTAATTACTTAGTTAGAGCCTTGTAAGGCTATCTAGGGAATAATGAAATGGGAGGTCGCCACATGGCTTCCTCCAAATTTACAAAAGATAATGAAAACACTACTCGGGATGTGTAGGCTTAAAGAAACATCTTTGGTTTGGGACGTGAAAAGGATAATAAGGACATAATTAAAATACAAAATATAAATTCCATTAAACCTGATAAAATAAAGATAAACCTGAGATTAAAACAAGCATACATGAAATCTAAATCCTGTTAAATTATTTATAAACTCTACTTGTTTAATTCATTTGTCCAAAAGATATGATGGTTAGGAAAGAATATAAATGGAATTAAAAAAAAATTATAAAATAATTAACTATGGATTCATTTTAAAAGACAAGTTTATAATTAGATTTTAAAATTTAAATTCTATAAGGTCTTCATTATTTCGATGCCTCGTAATTAGTGTCTCTAATTTATATGGGAAGAACTTGGATTAGTTGGTGACAATAATTGGCAACTCACTAATGAAATATCCCTGAGTATATCTAGAAGTTAGAATCTTTGATTTTACACTCAAGTTAAAAGAAATAAAAAATAAATCATGAAGAAAGAAAGATATCTTTAAACAAAATTTATTTATTATCAAATTATTCCTTGAAATGGTAGCTTTTAGAGTGTTAAATATGATCGAGTGACTTTTGGCTCTGGTTGTAGATGTAGATCTTATATTCAAGTAAGATAGGTCTATTTATTTTATTAAATAGACATGTTACCCATTTTCTTGGGTATTACTTTATTGGTATCACAAACCAATGACATAAGAGCACTGAACCTTGTAAAAATGTTTTCATCCAAGAATTTTATTACTTCATTTGTTGTGCTATCCTTTATGGATTTATCTTATATCCACCAGGGATAATAATCTATAGCACTTAAAAAAGTTGTGATTGAGTGATGAATTGGGATTTATTACTCCCACAAAGTCTAGTTCTATTACGCAAAAGGTTTCTTTTATATTACTAGTTTGAGGTGCATTGCTAAATTCTTTTATCTTCCAACTTATATTGGGCATGCATGGCATGTCCTCACATTTTTGTGTCTTTGAAAATATTGGCCAATAATAACCCACTTTAAGAATCTTGTGTGTTGTGGTGTCCCTTGAGGAATGACCAACACCCAAACCTTCATAAAGTTGTTGCAAGGCCAATCATGCTTTTTTTTGTCCAAGCATTTGAGATAGACTCCATAATCTTGTACAATATTCCATTGGTAATCAACTAGTGTGTTGACATCAATTAAAAAGCCCTTCACTAAGTTGAATTAAAATTCTGTGTAAAAGTGTTTTGGAGAAGATATCGGATAATGTGTGCATCCCATTGTCTATTTTTTTCCTCCAATTGATTTGTCAAGATATTGTCGTGATAATTGAGGTCCTATACTTCTCATGGATTTTTCATAAATGTATCCTCTACAATTTGCTGACAAATTCCTTGTCCCCAAACTAAACTTTGTTGGTTTGATTTCCAAACCAAATTCTTGGATGATGGATACCCATTTTCCTCTTTTCTCTCCAAATTTTGTTTGATTCAATAATGCCTTGACTGCAGGGTCAAGGACTATGGCATAAATTTAGTTATTCAAAATGTAAGTCCTAAATTTCTGGACTAATTTCACCAAGGTATAAGCCTATTTTTCAAGAAGGGAATACCTTAATTTCATATATTTTAAATGGGAGCTCATAAAGGCTATGGGCCATTCATCTTCTACTAGATATTTTTGTTTCAGCATGATAAGGATCAAGCATTATGAAGCAAAGGAATACATGTTGAAATCCAACTCAATTTGGACTACTTAGCACAGGAGCTGAGATGACCACTCTCTTGATTTCTTGGTAAGCTTGTTTCACCTCTTTAGTCCATTTTATTTTTGCATATTTTTTCAACATCAAATTTAGAGGTGTCATAATATCTGCAAGTCCTAAAATAAATTATCTTATAAAATTGATCTTGTCAAAGAAAGATCTCAACTCTTTTTACTGTTAGGAAATGGTATATCATAAATTGTTTTAACTCTTTTTGAATCAATGAATATACCATCTTTAGTAATGATCTATCTAATAAGATCATCTTATTTGGTGCAAAAAAAAAAACCTTAAATTAAAATGCATACCTTATTGTCTACATCTTTCCAAAACTTCACGTAAGTGCTAAAAAATTTAGGTTCTATTTTTAGAAAAAATAGTGATATCATCCATATAAATAATTATGCATTTACTCATTAATCCGTTGAATATGAAGTCTATTTCTCATTGAAAAATTTCACCTGTATTAATAAGACCAAAAGGCATTCTTTTGTAAGTAAATGTTCCCCACTTAGTAGTGAAGATCATTTTGTATCTATCTTGTTGAGTTGTTAATACCTGGTTATATCCAGAAAATTCATCCACTAGTAACATCATTTTAGATCCATTTACCATTTGTATAACTTTTTCCAAATAGGGAAGGGGATAAATGTCCTTTTTAGAATTTTTGTTCAATTTTCTAAAATTGATGCATAACTTGATTTCTCAAAAAAAAAATTCATAAAGGCATTAAATTGGCCCCCCAAATAGAATGTTTGATGGATCTTAGCTAAAAGGAGCTTATCACTTTCCGTGTATATGAGGGGTTTTGAAACTGGATTAATCAATCTTTGTCTATCTAAAAGATCGCATATCTTGCTTGAATGGGATAGTATGGATCATGATTTATGGATTTAATACTTTTAAATATTCATATGATCACACTAGGACTTGATTAAATTACATCAATAACTTAGTTTTTTCTTTTTTTCCTTGCGAAAATATTTTCTTACATTTACCATATGTGGCTCTTTTGGGATACCTAAAATTATATGAATGTGACAATTCTCAGTCAAATAGTGAATTTTATTGGGATTTCTAGTGTTAATGAAAAACATTTTCTCAAGTGATATCATTCTTTTGGGGATATTTTTGGTCTTTAACTCTAGTTTTCCATCTCTTTCATCATGCATCAATTCAGTGTTCCTTTTCATCCAAAATATGATCCCTAAATGAATCTAAGTTAGTGAGAAATTGAAAGATTTGTTCATCATCACTAAAAATCTAAAAAAAATATGTTGTTCAGGGCAAGGCTAACAGGTTTATTGTAGATGTAGCTAGAGCATTAGCAATTTCATTATTTTCTCTTCGGATGGAAAAGATGTTAAAAGCTAAAAAAAAATTCAATGAGATCCCAAGTTCCATACTCATAACAGTTAAGAAACTTCAAATAACATTGAAAATACTCTAATTTGTTAGACAATTAATTCAGTCACCATACATTTTTAACATCTTGACATCATGACTTATGGAAAATTTCATACTAAGGATCAAAGATTTGTATTATGCTATATTATTAATGCATGGGAATTGTAATAAGTAAGCAACAATATGCTCTTGATCCATGGGATAAATTATAGTTTCCATGGTGCCTAAACTATATTATTAGTGCATGGGAATTATAATTAGTAGGCAATAAAATTCTCTCAACCCATGGGGTCGATTAGAACTACCTTAGTACCTGAGCCTTGTTTACATTGGGCTCCGTCAATGTATAAAATCCAAAATTCAGTACTTGAGCCAGAGCCAAAGTTCTTAATGAAAACTTCTTTTATGTTTAGAGTGAACATACCAATGTCTACAGCTGGTACTTCAACATTTTCATTCTTATGGTGATACTCAGTAATTACATACTTCATTCTAGGTTCTCTTTCAATTCAGGTTTGATTCGCTAACTTTTTTTTATGGTAGCCACATTTGGGATAAATCCATGGCTACATACCCATTTAAAGCTCATGACCAGTCTCTACTCAACAATAAACCAAAGGCTTCATGAATTTTTACTACTTGAATGTCTATATATTGTTGAACTGTGGAATCTGCAGCCAATTAGATGTGGATATTTTTCAACTCTCCTATCATAATCACATTCATTTTGTCTAATTGGATGACTCATGTAATGGATCTTGTAGGTTTTAATACCATTTTTTTACAAATAGAATGTGGCATAACATTAGTAGACACTCCCAAATCTGCCAAGCAATTGTGTAGGTTCTTTCCAAAAATTCAAACTGTAAGTAGAAATGGGGGAGTCTTTTTATTTCCTTTATATGTGACCACATTGGTGTGGGTTGTCTTACATTTCCCATTGTCAAATAAAGATCTAAGGATAAGATCCCCTTGTTCATCCAATTGCATCAATTCATGTAGTTTGATGTTAGCCTTGGTCATATTCATGTCTTCTCCTATATTATACCCATAAGAGCTAAGATAACTACTTTATATTTGAGTGGGTTGGGTGGAATTACTAATTCCTTTTGAAGGAAGTGGGTTGTTAGTATATTTGGGGTCTAGAGGTGTATCTTTATTCTTAGGTGGAGTGGATTTACTGTTGGGTATTTAATTTTTACTTTTAACCTCATAATTTTGTTGTTAAATTTGTTGGAAGGCATGAACTTCATTTGCATTGTCTTGGATTTATTTCCATCTTCAAAAGGAAAATCATGGGTTTCAACTATTAGAGTTGGGGAAGCGATTGATGAACCACTAACATGAGTGTTGTCTTGTGATACTAGTGTAACCTTGTAATTTTCCATATCTTTCATGAGAATTTTTAAAGTGTAACAAAAATTTTGGAATTCCAATTATCCATTAGTAATGTTGGATTTGTCATTGTCCCTATGTTTTGGATGATGGGTTGACTCAATCATTTGGGCTTTGGTTGTCTTTCTACTGTAATTACTTCTACATAAGCTTATACTAGATAATTGTAGCAGAGCTTCTCACAAATATAGAAGCGACTGGGTCTAACACATCTGGATACATATGAAAATCCATGGGAGTTGCAAGTCTATGGTTCTCAAGGATACAACTATACATTTGTTGAAACCTTACATTAAGTCTCTAATGGTTTCATTTATTTTTTTCTTAATGATAACAAATTGTTTAAACCTCACATTAGGGTCTACTGCATGTCCAAATTACCTTGTGAAAACTTCTTCAAATTATGGCCAATTAGTAATAGATCCTAGTGTTAAGTTTAAAAACTAATCATACGTAAGTCTTTTAAAAGTGAAAGGAAATTTTCTAAAGGCAACATATTCATGTGTAACATCACTGAAGTCTAAAAGAGACCTTAAAAGTAGTTAAATGTTCCTTTGAATTCCTTGTCCCATAAAATAATAATTTGGGAAGATACTCCTCGGAGTTGCAAGGTAGGTTGTGTGTAACTAGGAATATTTAGGGCAATGCTCGTTAACAAAACAACCATTACATTAAAAATATGTTGGCATATTTGTTATATGTTAGCTACGACTAGGTCGGGACAAGGTCCTACATATGTATATCTCCTAGGGATACATTTGTCTCTTCTAGTTTTTCTATGACTCTCTAAAGTTGATAATAGTTGATCTTCGATTGACCTTGACCTAGGTAGCCTAAGCAAAGTATCCAAGGTGGGCAGCCTTTTCCCTCCTAATGCCAAAATTAACTTTTTTGTCAGTTTTTTGACATAGATGCAAGTTATAAAAGGGTTTTCTAGAAAACCCTCTTGTTTTAGGCCTTTTATAGAATAAAACCCGCATATAGGTTACTTTAGCCTCAAAAGAGACACATGAAATCTAACTCTGTAATTATACATATCCTATAGTTAGCAAATTACTCCTACTATTTTACAACTAATCATGGTTGTTTAAGAAAAATGAGAAAAAAACAATTTTCAATACCTTATATTGACAAATTTCAACTCTTTAATGTTTACTATAATACAATAGTTCAAGATTATACATTTAGAAACAAAACATCGAATCCTTATGAAACATATTTTACTTTAAACTTTGGACACTCTTTGAAAAATAAACCAAACCTTTGTAACCCTTGTAAAAGCTCAAGTTTACAAAATTCAATACTATTTTAAATTGTAAATATTATCAATTCAATAGCATGAGCGAAAATACAATAAAATCATGTAGGTTTTCATGATGTAGAGTGTTTGAAAGTGAGGTTTTTGAATTCGTCATGTTGATAGAAACTATATCCGATGTTTTAAGTGTGTTAAGTGTACCTATCATCAGGGAGAGATTGAACATGAACTTGTTCCATGGAAAAATAGCTTAAAATATTCCCATAATAAATTTTCAAAATAATGTTGAAGGAATAAGAAAGGTCAACCTGTGCATCAAGAAGGGATTACAAAATAAACCTAAAAATATAATTAACTAATATTATTGATATTAGTTAAATTTTAAGGGTTTTTGTTTTATATACAATCCACCAATTCATTAACAATCCAATACTTAGTTAACCATTAGATAGGAAAGAGTTAATCATTAATACCCTAAATTATTTTATCTCTTTTTCCAATATGGTTTGATAAAGGTCTCCAATAATTTCCAATACCAAGGTCGTGATCCCTATTAAGATTCACTAGTATTTTTCAATCTTGATGTTTTCTCTAACTTTTCCTCCCCAATAATCATCTTTTTTAACAAGCAAAAATAACTTTACAACATTCATAAATTTGTAAATTTTTATCAACTATTAATCAAAAAATAAAGATTCAAATGATTATTATTAGTTACTAGAATGAGATTCACTTATCAATACCTATTCATTTACTTGCTAAAAATAGCATTGCTCAAATTTGACCCAAAAAAATGAGATAGATATCAAAAAAAACTTTATCAACAACAAGATGTACCAAATTTCAAAGTATAAATACCATTTGAAGTAATATCTAATTTACCTTTGTCTATTTTTCTTCAAGCATTATTCTGACAGTAGCATGAACGAAAGCAAATCTTAAAGAGATCTTGAAAATTGAAATTGTCTTAAAATAAACACAATGAAATTTAAAAATTAGTGGATCCTTCAAACAACAAATCAGGGTTTTAAATAACCAAAGTGTTTTAATCCTAACACATTTTCTTAATCCCAAGTGCCACTTGGTTGTTTAAGCCACTAATATTTAGTAATAAAAAATTCAATATTCTCTTGCCATTAAATTTATAACTATTAAACTACCACACTTCTAGGGATATTCTTGAATGTAAACTATGTTCACCAACTAGTATTTTCCAAGAAATTTTATGCTTCCAAAAGGCCCATTTTAATCTTTGAGAATGTATGTGCAGTGTCTCCTATTAGCAACCGTGCACGTTCCACTTTTTGAAACAGAGAAATGAGATAAACCTTTATCTGATAATCCCATGTTTGTTAATAATAAGTAACTTCATATCTAATTGTATTCAATATTTTGTCTACCATGTCTTTGAATTTTTCCATGTATACCCGCTTTCCTTATATATCATACAAATCATGGATAAGAAATAGAGAAAATAAGTCTTGGGTCATATCACTAAAGGACTTAAGTGTAACTATCATTCTCTCAAAATTTACCCTTATTCCATTCAAACCCTCTAAATAATGATTCACAAAACTAAGAACCATTTCTAATTCAAATTTAGTGAATTCTTTTCGAGTGCTTTTGGTTCGAGCTTCATCAATGATTTCAATCATTTTTCTTACTTCCATCAACTTATTTATGTTTCCTTTCAACTTCTAATGCTTTAGTTTCACTTGGGACAAATATTCTTGTAGACTTAAGAAAACTCCAAATAACTCAATCGGGGTAGACTCTATATCAGAAAACACTTTCTAGATGGATCTTTTTATAAAAATTAAATCTTCAAAGGTACTCTTAACTTTGCTTTAATTCTTCTTCCAATTCTACAATTTTATTCTTGTATTGTTTATAGTCCCCTGTGACACAATGAACAACTACATCATTGAAGGTTTTGAGCATAGAGAGAGTTGTAGGCGTCTTGAATTTGGTCAATCAGCAGAAACTTGGGTCTTAGTAGTCACAATCTACTCTCCTCCTCTCTTCTTCTTGCTTATAATAACTAACTTTATCTTCTTATCTCCATACTTGAGCTCCAATTTGGGGTCTTCAGTGACTACCATGTGTACATATCTCTATCTCCAATCTTGGTGATAAGGTTTAGGGAGACCTTCTTCATTATCAGATTAGGCTTGAAGATCATCTAAACCTTTCACCATACCCTCAAAAGCAATGCTTAATCCAGCAAACCCTGGGAATAGGCTAAATGTATAAGGATTAACGTCAAGAGTTGTATCAAATACATGAGGTGGAATATGTGAAATTAAATCAATTGAATCATAAACAGGGACAAGGGTTGAAACAACTAGATTTGAATTAAAAAGGGTAGAGACAAATTAGGCAAGGGGAATAACATCTATTACTTATTTATGAAAACCTTTGGACACTAGAATTTCATTCAACACATTGTTTATAGGGGGACCTTGCTTGTACTTACAACAGGTGTAGACATTTGGGGAATTGAAGGGGGAAAAGAGAACACAACATCAAATTCTGAACAAACTATAAACTTAGAGCTTTATGTTTTATCAACAATTTCAAGCATTCGGGCATCCTAAGTTTCTTTCAATTTCAAATTTTTCATTTCCTAATTCCCTTCCATGGCTTGTCTTACCAACCTGAGCTAGTCTAATTATGGACGTTTGACTGTTAGTCACATCCATAAATATATTGTGCTTGGGGTGGGGCTAGTGTTTATATATGATATTGGCCTTATGCCAAACTGAGTTCAAATAATTTTCAACTTTCCTAAAAGGATCCCATGGCCAATATTATGCTTCTTTAAAATCATAAAGGGTCAATTCGTCCCCTCTAATTCTCCACATGATAAAATGTTGAAAAATACTTTCTCCCTGTTAAGTTGTGGAGCTAAAAGCTTCACTGATGCAAATGGAGGAGGTTGTTGAGTTGCAGAGCAACTGATGTCAGTCTGATCAACCGACGTCGGTCATCTTCAGTGTTCGCAGTAATCGACGTCGGTTATAGGTCGACCGACATCGGTCAGACAGAGATCGACGTCGGCAACCTGTGTGTGCGTGCATTTGCATGCGCTTTCAGAACTGGTCTAATTTTAGACGGACAGTCAGTTTGCATGTAAAAGACTAATTTTAGTCTTGAGTCTGTGTTTCTAATTATTGTAATTAGAAAGTCTAATTATTGTTTGTATGAGATCTATTTAAGAGACCCATGGCGTTGTATTGTAATCAAAGATAAGGAAGAGATCCTTCCAATTGTAAGATCAGATTGATCTGCAAGTTGTTGCAAGATCAGGGGAGATCTACATAGTAAGTAAGATCAGTTGATTTGCAGGTTGTTGCAAGATCAGGGAGATCTACTTGGAATACTTTGAGTACTTGATGGACTGACAGTATTGTTACTGACTAGTGGAGGGTACAACTATGTGTTTGAGTTGTGGTTGTAATTGGTTGAGTGAGAGAACTCTTGAGGGAGAATTACTAATACGCCCAAGAGGTGTGGGAAGAGTGTGATTTCTTCATTGTATTTCCTTCTGGAAGAGTGTTAATACAAGATTGTATTGTCTCTCATATTCTGTGTTGTTTTTGAATTCTAGTTACATATTACTTTTGGTTTAATTCCGTGTTTAGTTGCTTATACAAAAGTAATCAATTATGAAGAGTGTGATTTCTTCATTGTATTTCCTTCTGGAAGAGTGTTAATACAAGATTGTATTGTCTCTCATATTCTGTGTTGTTTCTGAATTCTAGTTACATATTACTTCTGGTTTAATTCTGTGTTTAGTTGCTTATACAAAGGTAATCAATTGTGCTCCTAATCCTAACAAGTGGTATCAGAGCTAGGTTACAGGTTCATCAGAACCTGGTTCGGAGCAGGTTCACTAACACCTTGGTTTCAGAGTGTGTTAAGTGTTTGTTGATTACAGGTCACTCTCAAGAGTTTCTGATTGAGTGGGAGTAAAGCAATGGCAGAAGACAGTAAGCTAAGAATGGAAAAATTCAATAGCAAGAATTATCAATTATGAAGGATGCAGATAGAAGATTATCTGTATCAAAAAGATCTGTACTTACCGTTGGGTGGGGTTGCATGCAAGCCCACAGATATGAAAGATGAAGAATGGAATGTTCTTGATCGGAAGGCTCTGGGATCTATAAGGTTGAGTCTGACATCATCTGTGATTTCCAACTTATCACAGGCTAAGACAACGGTAGAGTTAATGAAATTTTTAGCAAATCTATATGAAAAACCCTTAGCTTTGAATAAGGTATTTCTTATGAAGTAATTATTTAATTTGCAAATGCTGGAAGGTGGATCGGTACATAGTCATCTTAGTGATTTCCATAGATTAGTAAATCAGTTAATTTCAGTCAATATAACTTTTAATGATGAAATTAAAGCTCTCTTAATCTTATGCTCATTACTTGAAAGTTGGGATAGTTTGGTAATGGCAGTTAGTAATACTGCGTCTGCTTCAAATATCTTGAAAGTTGATGATATTATTAGTGTAATCTTGAATGAAAAATTCACAGAAAAAGCACAAGAGAATCATCAGGGAATGCTTTAAGTGTTGAAAGCAGGGGAAGGCAAAGAGAAAAGATTGAGCAAGAGAAATCAAGGTCAAAGATAGGCAGGAGATACAGATCCAGGTATAGCAGTATAATCTGCTGGAATTGTGGAAAGAAATGGCATATAAAAAAAATTGTTGGTTGAAAGAAGATCAGCATGAAAGAAATGAAGAAGCAGATGTTGCAGGTATTGTTGCACAGGATGCTCTTGTATGTTCCTTGGATAAAATAAAATTTTGAGTTTTAGATTCGGGTGCCTCTTTTCATGCAACCCCAAATAGAGAATTTTTCTATGATTATGTCCAAGGAGACTTTGGAAAGATTTATTTAGGGGATGGTAAGTCTTGTAAAATAGTTGGCAAAGGGAAAGTGCATCTGAAATTGTAGACAGGCAACACATGGGTGTTGAAAGAGGTCATGCATATCCCAGGCCTGAAGCGAAATTTGATTTCTGTAGGAAAGTTGGGTGATGAGAGATGCACAGTAACTCTCACAGTGAAATCTTGAAAAGTTTTCAAGTGTGCACTTGTTTTATCGAGAAGTAAGAAAGTAAGTACTTTTTATTTATCTACTTGTATTACTGATTCTCTTTTTTGTTTATTTACTTCAGATGTAGATGCGAAGATGTGGCTTTGTAGGCTTTGTCACATGAGTAAGAAGGAGATGCATGTTCTTGAGTCAAAAGGTAAGAGTTCAAATTCAGAGAGCATAGATCGAGAATTCTGTAAGCAATAGAAGAAAGTGAGGTTTCTTGAAACTCATGCTACAAGAAAAGATCGGGTTTATTGCATAAAGAGGAAATTTGATGTTTTTGACAAGAACAAGATAGCCTTGTTTTTCAAGGAGACGATGATGGACATAGATCAGCTCAAGGGGCTGAATAATTCTGAGCAGGGCAGTTTGGACAAGGTTATGATCCAAAGTGAGCTTGTGGGTAAAAGTCATCACTCACAAAAAAACACAGTTATCGACGTCGATCAGGTGAGAACTAGTATCGAACAAGCAGATACCGACATCAGTCATGTGCAGACCAGAGTCGGTGTTGTCGGACAAGTGGACACCGATGTCACTCAGAGAACTGGTGTCGGTGATCAGGTGGAATCGACATCGATCGGGTGTAGACCAAGGTCGACCAGAAAATAGATTTTGAGCGGACAGCGAGCTGTCAAGGAGTCTCAAATGCCCATGAGGAGGACTGAAAGGGTAAGTAAGCCTCAAATTCATTATTCTCCTTCTTTATACTACTTAAACTTGTTGCTTACTGATGGTCAAGAACCAAAAAGTTTTAAAGAGGCAATGCAAGTAGAATCTAAGAAATAGTGGGAGCATGGCATGAATGAGGAAATTGATTCCTTGGGAAAGAATCAAACGAGAGATTTGGTAGAGTTGCCAGTCGGGATGAAAGCACTGAAAGACGAATGGATTCTCAGGTTAAAGAAAGGAGAGAATGGACACGTGAGACAGAATGCCAGGTTATATGGTCTTGAGCAGGCTGCAGGACAATGGTGTTTAAGGTTTGACAGGGGTATGACAAAGCATAGCTTTAGTCAATGTCAATGTGACCATTGTGTTTACTTTACCAAGTTGGATAATATTAGCTACATTATCCTGTTACTGTATGTAGTGTATATGCTTGTTGCAGGGTCACACATGCAGAAGATTGCTGAGCTAAAGGTAAAGTTAGTTCAGAGGTTTGCCATGAAAGATTTGGAAGCAGCAAATTTTTTTGGCATGAGTATTTCTAGAGACAGGGAAAATCATAAGTTGATTTTGTCTCCAGATGATTATGTGAATAAGGTAGTGGATAGGTTCAATATGTAGGATGCAGAATCGATTAGCACACCTATGGATGGACAGTTCACAAAACAGTGTCTCAAATCACATAATGAGGTTGAGTACATGTGTACTAGACCTGATATTACCCAAGTAGTGGGAGTTGTCAGCAAGTTTGTGGCCAATCTGAGAAAAGAGCACTGAAAAGTAGTTCAGTGGATTCTCAGGTATCTGAGAGGGACCAACAGCAGGTTATCGTGCTATGCAGGGTCAGGTACTTCTCTACATGGGTATGTAGATTCAGATATGGCAGGTTACTTGGATGACAGGAGAAGCACCACAGAATATGTGGTGGTTGGTCTTCAAGATTGAACTTGAAGAGGGATACAAGCTAGGAAACAAAATTAGACGATGTACATGTATAGGTACAGCTGCAGCTATTTATCTCCAAGTGGGAGATTGTTAAGTTGTGGAGCTAAAAGCTTCACTGATGCAAATGGAGCATGTTGCTGAGTTGCAGAGCAACCGACGTCGGTCTGATCAATCGATGTTGGTCATCTTCAGTGTTCACAGTAACCGACGTCAGTTATAGGTCAGCCGACATCGGTCAGACAGAAACCGACGTCGGCAACCTGTGTGTGTGCATTTGCATGTGCTTCTAGAACTGGTCTAATTTTAGACGGACAAGCAGTTTGCATGTAAAAGACTAATTTTAGTCTTGAGTCTATGTTTCTAATTATTGTAATTAGGAAGTCTAATTATTGTTTGTATGAGATCTATTTAAGAGACCCATGGGGTTGTATTGTAGTCAAAGACAAGGAAGAGATTCTTCCAATTGTAAGATCAGGTTGATCTGCAAGTTGTTGCAAGATCAGGGGAGATCTACATGGTAAGTAAGATCAGTTGATTTGCAGGTTGTTGCAAGATCAGGGAAATCTACTTGGAGTACTTTGAGTACTTGGTGGACTGGTAGTATTGTTACTGACTGGTGGAGGGTACAACTCTGTGTTTGAGTTGTGGTTGTAATTGGTTGAGTGAGAGAACTCTTGAGGGAGAATTACTGGTATGCCCAAGAGGTGTGGGAAGAGTGTGATTTCTTCATTGTATTTCCTTCTGGAAGAGTGTTAATACAAAATTGTATTGTCTCTCATATTCTGTGTTGTTTCTGAATTCTAGTTACATATTACTTCTGATTTAATTCCGTGTTTAGTTGCTTATACAAAGGTAATCAATTGTGCTCCTAATCCTAACACTCCCAATGATATAGGTAATTTCAATATCATTGCCTAGTTTGTTTGTTTTAAAATCATATTTTCGTAAAGTTAATTGATAACAGATCTCCATGACAATGATATGGTCCAACATAAACATGGGTCAAACATGAGGGGGATGGATAATGACTCGTATTCTTAACATCATGATAGATTGGAAATAGAACCAATTCCCATATCTAGAGATGGTCTCTCTCATAGTTAAAAGGATTCTATGGCACTTGGTGTCATGGATGGCTTCATGTATGATTGAGATAAACTCATTACATATTTTGGTGTAATTGGAGTAGTGTAAATGATTGTAAAGAATGTTACAAGTAACATGAATTGGCTTGTTTCCTGAGGGGCACCAGGGACTAAATAAGTTTGCACCAAATGGTGGTATATAACATAAACAATCAACCAAATATGAAGCCATACGGAAATTTTTTCCTTGCTTGCATTCTTTAAATGATTTAATAAGATTGAAATAAATCAACTCGCCCCACTTAGTAGGTTTTCCTCCCTTGAGCAGATTATGGAGCAAGGATGCCCAAACAATATCGACATGGTCTGTCAGAGCTCTCCTAAATAGTTTATTTAGCAAAACCATGGCCTCCCTAATGGGTACCTTAAAAAGCTTCAAAAAATAGGACATATATTGTTTGTTTCTCCAATAATTAGGATTATTTCTCCATTTATTTAAAACATCATGAATATTGTGCTTAATTTGCCAAACAAAAATCCTATCTCTCAAACAAATCAATGCAGGATCTAGCAACCTCAACATTTGCATAATGACAAAACCTGTGATATCTACAACAATTCTTTCACTAGGAGAACAAATTTTGCCATCTTTAATATCACAATAATGGATACATCTCTAATAATTTCCCTATAGGTAAATGCTTCTGGCTTAGTAGCTGTCATGTGCAAATATGTGCTCCTAATTTTCCAAATTTGCTCCTCTTCTTCATCAGGGTCTTCAATATCTTTGTAATTTTTGAAGAAATAATATAAGTCATTTTAACTCTCTTTGCGACACATATTTGGCACTAAAATGGTGTCCCTTAATTCCCTTCTGGAGACTGAAGTAACTTTGTTTGTTGCCATATCCAAACTAGAGGCTTAACACAATAATCCAAAGGCTCCTATGTCAACTTATGTTTGTGTCTTAGAGTTATTCTTTTTGCAGCTCACAATAATCATTCGAAAAAAACCAAAGTCATGCCTTTAATGCTCATTTATTTTAGACCACCCTTACAATTTAAAATAGTTATATCATGGTCTTCATCTTTCATTTCAACCAAGTAAAAACTATCAATCAACCAAAATAATAAATGACATTATAAATAATGAGGAGAAAATGAAAAGAAAAGGTTGTATTATTTAATACGACATTGCATCCATTGGTGCATACATGGTTTCCCGAAGAGGAAAGGAAACAAGAAAGTTGAGACTCGATGACTCCTTCGGGTTCCGGGTGAACAAGATTAAGATGTGTGTTCACCATATGTTGGTTTCCCAAAGTTTAATTACTTAGTATAGCCTCATAAATTTATACAATGAAGAGTGAGACATGAGGTTGCCAAGTGGCTTTTTCCCAACTCATGGAATATAATGAAAACACTACCTGCAATGTGCTAGGTATAAACAAATATATGGGGTTTGAGACATGAAAAAAGATAATAATGACATAAGCAAATAGAAAATATAAATCCCATTAACCCTTATAAAATGAGGATAAACCCGATATTAAAGTATACATAAAATTTGAGACCCATTTAAATTCTTTATAAACCTTGCTTATTTAATTAATTTGTTCGAAAGATATGAGGGTTGGGAAAGAATATAAATGGAACTTGAAATTTAAATAAAAATAACCTAGGGATTCATTCTAAAAGATGAATTTATAATTATATTTTATATTTTAATTCCCAATAAGGTCCTCATTATTTTTGTGGCTCAAAATTAGTAGCTAGGAAGAACTTGGGTTTGTGAGAAGATGAATCTTATTTAGTTTTTGAAGCTCTTTGCAATCTTGTGATGATTTTCCACTCTCATGGTTTACAGTGCATTTTATACCCTATGGAGCTCTCCTTACTTTTGTGAATCTTTTCTTATCACTCTAACTTGCAATTCTACATAGCTTTCCCTTGCACTTACTTGACACTTAAAACTCACATCAAGGAGAAAGATAACAAATTCATCCCAAGAAAGTGACTCATGGGTCAAAGAAGGGGAAGCCAAAAGAGACATAAGCATGAAACAAAACTTCAAAGCACAAACACGTTAAGGCTTAAAACTAAAGAATAATAGAAGTGAAAACCCAAAGGAAGCACCGAGAGGAAACTTGAATCCACATTAGGTGAGTACAAAATAATGAAAAAAAAAAAAAAACCTTTGACAACTTATTCCTTATAGAAATTTAGTGATTTATTATCATTTAAATATTTTAGAGAGTGGCAACCTCGAATTTACAAAATTTGGGCTTGTTGGTGACAACAAATGACAGCTTTGTGGGGTAATAATATTACTTAGTATTAATAAAATCTAAAATCTATGGTTAACACTAAGATTAAATAGATGAATTACTGAAAGAGGAATCGAATCCAAATTTTTTAATTGGTAAAAGAGAGTTAGAGGTTCCCTCACCCTTTTCATTAATTTCTCAAAATACTACAAAAATATAATCTTTGGCCAATGAACAACCAAATCAAAAGTCCATGTCAGATAGAGAAAAGCATGAAAAGAAAAACGATTGAAAGTAAACAATCGATTCGAACCCAAAAACCTATTTGAAGAAGCTCCAAAAGTTGTAGAAACTGTTGAAACTATTATTATGTAGCAAAAAGGCTATTAAACATCAACTTGCGACAGGAGATACCAATCCAAAAACTAAACATCTAACTTTAAAACTTTTGTATCACAACATACGAAAATTCATTTATAGACAATCCACATGTCAGTGATGTCCAAGGTTTGGTGCAGTTGAGCATAGTGAGTTTAATGAACTCCTCACAAATAGATTTGAAATCAACAGGAGAAATGTTGGGACTATTTGATGGAAAAAGGAATCCTTTAGCCAAATCCACTAATTTTAATTTTTGAGCTTCAAGTTTATCATCCATGAGAGAGGAAATTCATTCAATTCATATCTGGATACCAAAGAAGTGGTGGCTAGAATTTCAAGCCAACCCATTCATTTACTTGTTTCCAGAACAAAGTGATAATAGAAAATCATTTTAGTAAATGCATACACCAAATTAAATGGAGATAGAAGCTCTCTCATTTTTAGCATAGCTAGAAATAGTGTCCACCTCTCACAATAGCTTTTGTAAACCTTGGTTACAAAATCCTTTTCAAAACCCATAAATTTCTCCAACACTCCCAATCTAGTCCTCAATGCAGAAGAATTGAAGGGGTATTGAATTGTATATTTTTCTTTAAAAACATAACAATTTTATGTGGTTAGGGGTGTTCCCCCTAATCATTGAGAGGATAACCTTTCTCAAGTTCTAAATAAACTTATCTTTCCTGCTTACAAAGATTATTATTGTAAATATAAGACAAAATCATGTCCACAACAGCATTAGGGTTCTAGGATGAAAATGATGGTAACACCAAATTATGAAGATATGCTTCACATAACGAATTCTTGAAGTATTTAGGATTGTCAAAAAATCCTCACATAATGGATTAGATAAGGTGACCTGCTAACAATTACCCTCTGGAACCTATATTTAACCATCTCTCCTTCAACACCAACATGTAGATCTTCGGTGGGGGCCTACATGAAAATATATTTGTGATAAAACTACTAGATAGACTAAGAGAAGTCTTCAAATTAGTAATTACTTTATCTTTAGCTTAAGCCTCCTGTTTAACCTTCCCTAGTTCATCTTGTAATTGTTTAATTGAAGCATGCATACTATGAACATTGTTCATATTGTACTTATTGTCATTGTCACAAACCACCTTCAACTTCCCTATAGTCTAAAAACTTGAAAACCCACCTTTAGTCAAAGCTTCTTTCAAGGCTAAAATTTCCTCCTGAGATTGAATAACCTGCAAAGCTTGTTCCAATGTCAAAAGAGAAGAAGAACTTGTAGCTTTATGGAAAACCTCATCTATTTTCAAAAGACCTTCCTTCTCAATGCGCAAAAAGGTTCCTCCTTGCTCTTCTTCCTCTACCCTCAAAATTATTTTTTCATGATTTCTATCACAACCACTAAAAAATCCTTTTGTAGACCCTCCTCTGCCAAATTCCCTTCAACTTGTGTATTTCGAATATCATTGTCAATCAATTTTATCTTTCTATTTCTAATGAAGGGGACCAATGAAAATTGACATAAATCATTCCAAGAAAGATCTTTCTTGTTTTTCCCATGTGCATATAAAACTAAGAGTTTTATCAAACCATGATGGGCCAAAGCTTTGAGTTAGTCTCTTTGGACATGTGTAGCAATCTTCTCCAATGATCTCAACATAATACAAGGCACATTCAAAAGGTTATGATGGCATAAATGGGATAGTACTCTAAAATGATATGCATATATCAAAGAGTACCTCCCCTTACATGTCAAATATTGTTGTATAAATTCAATGATGTCCGACCAAATTGAAGGGAGAGGAATTCTTAGAATTCCTTTATTAGTATTTTGCATAGTTTCCCCTGGTTAAAGAAAAGAGTCTATATACTAATTGTCTCTTGTCTTGACCACGAACCATTGTTTCCCTATTGTGGGAGGACCCATTACTCTTGAAAGGACCTCTTCGTCAACGTCAATTCATAGACCCATGACAACAACCACTCTATCCTTAAACATATGAACAAATCCCCGAGCAACAAGGCAATTATACCCACAGAGTTTCTCAAAGAAACTTCTCCATCATGCCTCTCTAAATATTTGATAACACTCTTGATTTCATCTAAGTGTGGAATGCGATTCTAACTCGCTCCTCTTGATTCCCCCTGCCTCCTTTCCTCCCATCATAGAATTGTATGAAAATGAATCTCACAAACACACTTTGAAAAGAAAAGCTTATCCCACTATATCTGTAGCAAATGGGAAAGAACTTCAATTCTTTAAATTTGAATGCAACAACCAACCAAAGTATTTGGCAATGACACGTCACAATATAAGTCATATCACTTCATGAAATGAAAACAAATATCAAGTGATACATCAATTCCAAAAGTGGGTTGTCATAAATATATGCCAAGAACTTGAGGAACTAAAAAAGGAAAGAATGTTTGTAATCATCACAATGGATCTGTATAATTACAAGATTTAAATCCTAACATTTCCATGATTGCCCTTGTACAACTCATCAATAAGACTCCTACCACATCATGACATCATGTTCCAACCAAGGTCTCTCAAGTTCCAAGTAGGTAGAGTGTCCTTCCTTTTTGGAATATCAAAAACGATTATTGCCTCAAAAATAAAACCTTGTAGTTATCTAAATAGTTTGATTCTAGTGGTGCAGATATAGCATCCACCATACTCTTCTCCCATAATTACTAAGAGAAATAGATATTTCACAATTGTTCATGAAACTAAAAAACATTATCAAAAAAATCATCAACTGCCAACATCTAAAAATATCCTCAAGGATACCCAATTGGGTAAACCAACCCCAAAAAATTCAACAAGTGTCGGTGGAAGAGTTTCCTCCTAGTGGTAGAAAACATTTCCACCATAGTCCTTTGAGCTCCTAATTTTACTGTCTCAAATTAATCCTTCAGAAGTTTTTCGACTAATGATTTTCTTCCCCTTTTATTTTGTCTAATTTTTTAGGGAGGTAGAGATGGAGAAACAATTTTTTCCTAAGAAATTGTACAAACCAAATCATCCACTCTACTTTCTTTCTGAATATCAAGCTCAATTCTTTTTTATAATCAAGCATTTTTTATCAGACTTACAATGTCATTCTTCTCCCATCAATTGTTGATGCTCTTCACAAAATTCATGGTTTAATCCTTATACTTGTTTAGAAGAAACCTCAAAGTTGGGAATCAACTAATTTATAAAATCCAAATCCATATCCATATTGTCATGTTTACTAAGCTTCCCTTTATCCCCACTCTTTGTCTGGGGCTCCACTTCCAATCTGTAGTAGAACAAAAACCATCTTTTGTAGCCAAGAAAAACTCTACCAACCCTTTTCGATAAAACACATCTATATAGGATGATGGAACATTTAACCCTCTCAAATAAAGAGAAGAATCATCTTGTACTTTGTGAATAAAATGGGACTTCAACTCCTTTTTCCTTCTCCAAAATTTCTTTGTCATTGGCCTTATGAAACGATTCTTCTTATTCGGAGACTTATCATTTACAGTTCCATCCCTACATATTTGAGGACCCTAATATCCCTCCTGAAAAGTTTAGTACATAATATAATTGTATGACCCAATGCAGAACACTTATAACAAGTCTTTCCCTGATCCTCAAATTTCATCATTTGAACTATCTCCTTTCCACCAACCTTCAAGATGAGAACTTTGGTTCCTTTCAATGAGTGACCCGATTGAGGCTTAATCCTAACAAAAACAGCATCCTTGCCTAGAAATCTTGGATCTAGCTCATAAAATTTACTTAAAGCATCTCATATTAACTAAAATACCTCCACCTTCCAATATTCCAAAGGCAAAGAATATAACCTAACCTAGATCTCATTGTTGGTTAGTTTGACATTTTCCTCCAAAAACATTTCCTGCCAAGGGTAGAGATCCAACTTTTTCTCCTTAAATATCCAACCATGATGTTGAAGAATCCAATCTCTTTCCTCTTTTGTATGGAATTTAACCATAAAATAGCCTTTTACAAGATAACGTAGATTACTTCCCTGAAAGCCCTTCCAATTCTTTGCTAGCCAATTTTCCAATTACTTTCCTTTCTAGTGTCTACCTGGAAGTTTCCCCAAAAGTGCTCTAGAGGCAAGTTCCTCACATTCCACAAAAATTAAATCCCTAGGAATGTTAATCTTCTTATAAGAATGAAACACTTTGTTTTTCCTTTATTTACTTCATCTTTTCAGAAGTCTTTGAATTAGCCTTGCACGGAACTCAAGCACTATAGGTTTTAATACAAGGGCAGAAACACCTAATCTAATAAAGCAACAAACTTAAAAAGGAAACAAGAGAAAGAAAGAAAAAAAACACACAACCCTAAACAACTGCCCCAAGATTTTATGATATTTTATATGGATCTAACCACAAAGGTTCCAACTTGGTGTGTGGCCCCTTCTTCTCATGGGCCTTATCCCACATGAGCACCAAAATTGCAATTTGAAATACTTTATTGGTAGCCCTTTTGATGAACAATCTTTTGACTACATCTTGATGCTTGTTGAATTAATTGAGAGCCTTTTCTCCACTTTCTTCAACCTTTAAAATGTCAAGTATCCTTATTTTCACCAAATCATTTTACCCTATGTATTATTGAACGAATTGATAAGCGGGAAACATCAAGTTAGTAGGTAAGATGGGTTCCTACCCATAAACCAGTTGATAAGGAGATGCTTTCAAAGCATCCTTAATTGTAGTATTATTTTCCCGTAGGACATATTTCAAAAAGGTATGCCAAGTTCTTGGGTTCTTATCTAGAATATTTTTGTAGATGTTCAACAAAGATTTATTTGTGGACATAGCCACTCTATTACCTTGTCCATCACCTCAAGGGTAATAATTGGAGGCAAATTTGAGGATGATTTTCTTATCATATGCACATTTTGAAAATTCAATAGATTTAAAAGTGGGACCATCGTTAAACACCATGGCATAGGGAGTTCCAAACCTAGCAAAGATATTTCCTTCTAGGAACTTGATGACTCTTGTTTTTGTATTGTGCTTAGTGGGTATGGCTTTTGACCATCTAGTTCAATAATTTGAATCCGTTAATATAAACTTGAACCTTACACTTGAAACTAGGTTGATAAACCCTACAAAATCCAATCCCCATTGCACAACCAAGGGTTGCTTAGTCACCAGGTGTAATGGCATGGTTGTGTTTTTCTCTCCCTTGCATTAGCTTGGAATAACTAAAAAGTACTCACGTGTTGGTGGGTGTCCTTGAAACCTATTAGTACCCTACCATGAGGATCTTATGGGCTTTAGTATCCCCTAAGGAGATCTCACTACCTAAACTCTTGTGCAATTGCTCAATGACTTGTGGATCTTTTATTTTATTTAGAAGATGAAAATAAATATTCTCATGACTCCTCCCATAAAAATACCTCCTTTGAGCATATAATTAACATCTTTGAGTCTCAATGCTCTCCTCTTGGTGGAGTTTCGGTAATTGGGACAATTCCCTATGGTGAGATAATACATTATGTCCTTCTACCAGGAATTTGTCTTGGTTGAATTCCTACACTTGGAAGCAAACATTTGTGTTGGTTCCCTTTCAAGCTCCTTAGTGAAGTTACCTTCAACAATAATTTGGAAGATTCCATGTCCTCTTACTATCTTCTCTTGTTTTATCTACATAGTGTACTCTTGAATCACCGAAAATCTCTTTTTCTCCTCCCTTCATTAAATTGTTTGACAAAATAATGTTTTTACAATAAGATCAAGAACGATGGCATGCATTTTACTTCTCAACATTTAGAGTATGAATTTATTCACGGTCATAACCAAAGCATAACCCTACTTCTCCAATGGTGCGTACCTCAACACAATGTCCTTCAAGTTGGTGTTGTTGAAGGCGATGACCTTTCATCTCTCCCATGTCTTTGGGTGAGCACCAACATAATGGAGTCCTCTGAAGTGAATCAATATATAGAAAAATTCCACCAAGTAGTTTGTGCTACTAAGCATAGGGGCAACAACAATGGTTTTAGCCTCGTTGCTCCATTCAACTTTAGTTGCATGTTTCAATATAGCATTTAATGATTATATTATCTTAGAAAGATGAGAGATAAAGTTTTTCACAAAAAAAAATCCATATTTAGATTTTAATTCCTTACTTTTTATGGGGAATCTTTAGAATAGCATCAACTTTATTACGGTCAATAGATATACATTCTTTAGAACCCAGATGCCCCAACAACTTACCATTGGTTACTCCAAAGACACACTTCTTGCCATTGAGAGAAGGGCCATACTATCGACAATGCTGAAAGATTCCTCGTACATGATCTAAATGTTTAGCCTTGGCCTTAGACAACACAAAAAACGTCATCCACAAAATCAAAATGCACTTGTCCATGGCCCTCTGAAAGGTAGCACCAACATTAATTTAACCAAAAGGCCTATGTTTATAAGCAAATGTACCCCATTTTGTAGTAAAGACAATTTTAAACCTATCCTTTTGATCAACAATCACTTAGTAATAACCAAAAAAACCATCTAACAAGGATAGCATTCCAGACCCATTAACCAATAGTACCAATAGTAAGACTTCATCGATGAAGGGCAACAGATAATTATCCTTCTCAAGGGCTCTATTCAAATTCTTAAAATACTCGCAAAGCCTTATCTCCCCATTATTTTCTTAATAGAGACAAGGTTGGTTACCCAAGTGGAATGCCTAACGGAAAAAATAATTTAGGAAAACACAAATTTTTGCACTTTTTTATGAATAGTTGGCTCAACTAAAGGATGGACCGACTTTTGTCTTTGCATAAAGGGTTTCGCATCAAGGTTCAAACAAAGTGTCACAACTTTACGATCTAAAATTTTTAGGTCCTCATAAGTCCAAGCAAATATATCCTTGAATTCAGTGAACAATTCAACAAAAGTCTACCTTTCTTCAGAGAAACAAGAGATTCCCAAATTAATTGACTAGGGATTTTCTTCTAAGCACATATTAATTGACTAGGGATTTTCTTCTAAGCACAAATTAATTATCACCATTATCAGGTATAGATGGGTGAAATCATTTCAACTAAAAACTTCCTTAATAAGATATTAGCTAGAGGAGATAAGGTTGTAACAAAGCTAGCTAGAGAAACTGCCCTTTCATTTTGATCCCCAGGGACTACAATAATATTAAAGGCAGTAAAATATTCCATCAAAACCCAAACTCTATATTTATATTTATTCAAAAACTCATTCATTCGAATTGAATTCTTTCATGGTTCACAATTTATTCAGTCGCTAATTCCCTATAACATTCTTGCCTCGTGCTCTATTGTGAATTGAAGACCCAAAACCAATGCTTTGTATTCAACTATGTTGTTGGTGCAAGAGAATTGTACACTAAATGTAGCATGGATTGCTTACCTCTAGGATTGATCAAACCACACTTGCCCTAAATCCTTATTTATACTTAACATTGTCAAACTAAAGCAGTGAAATCCCATCAACAATCGCTCTTCATCCATTCGAACAAATCCATTTTTGAGATTTAATGCATAGATCCAAATCTCACTTACCATTGCTTCAACGTTCTCATTCTTATGATGGTATCTGGTGATCATATATTTCATTTGAGCTGCTATCTCGAGTCATATTTGATTCAACATGCCCCTTCAGAGCATTGACATATGAGAAAGTCGATGGAAACATAGCCACTTAAGGCTCTTGATTAATCCCTGCATAAAAGCATGCCAAAAGTTTCAAGGATATGAACCCCTTGAATATCAATGAATTGTTGCAAAAGGGGGTTAGAATCCAACTGCATATGATATTAGTTACTTCCGCAATCACTTTTAACTTGAATTTGTCCAGTTGCACCACTCTCTTATAGTAGATTTAACAAGTGTTAAGCCCATTTTTTTTGCAAGTAGAATAAGGAATTACATTAGTCGAAGCTTCAAAATCTACTAAACAATTGTGTAATTTTTTGCCAAAAATATCTTACCGTAAGTAAAAATGGTGGTGCTTCACCCTTCCCCCTATATGAAACTACATGATATGAGTTGGGATATTCTTGCGCCACTTTATCCACTCATGGTTTGTGGTATTTTTAATACCCTACAAATCTTTCCTCAATTCTAATAAGATTTTTTTTACTCTACCCTATAGTTATGTGGAGCTTTCCCTTCCTCTGCACATGTTCTTTTACTTGACAGTCAAACCTTGCATCAAGAGAAAGATACCAAATCAATCCCAAGGAAGAAAATCATGGGTCAAAGAAGAGGGGGGAAGCCAAAGGAGACATGAGCATGAAACAAAACTTCAAAACACAAACCTATTGAGGTTCAAAACCAAAGAATAATAAAGGCGAAAACCCAAAGGAAACACTAAGAGAAAACTAGAATCCACATTAGGTGTATACAAAACCAATGAAAATAAACAAAAAAACACCTTTGACAACACATTCCTTATGGATATTCATTGATTTATTATAATTTATATCTTTTAAAGAGTGTTGGCCCTGGATTTACGAACTTTGGGTGTGTTGGTGACAATGAAGAGCTTCAACTCAATACAGATGGATAGGCAAGTTCTTATTTTTACCCCATAGAACACTCAACCAAGCCCAATTCAATGGGGGAATCCACACCCTTCTCAAGCTACTCATCCAAATGGAAAACAACAGTGAACTTCAAAATGTAGATGGACCCAATAATACCATCCTCATTATTTCTTTGTTTCATTTTTTGTGATAAAAATGGATTTAATTACTCAGTGTTTAGAATAACTATCTCGTTAAATATGTTGTTGCTTTGGCTAAGTAGCAGTGGTTGATCATTACCTTTTTTAGGGTTTTCATTGGTCATCTCTCATTTTTAGTGATTGAGAGTTCCTTTGAACTCATGTTTTGGGAAATCCCTCTTTTCATTTGCTTCAACAATTCTATACAATAGCTCTATTTTCCAAGTAAGGCATGTCCTTTTTCATTGGGTTTTATAATCCTTCCATATTTATCACTATAGTTTAACCCTTTTAACAAAAAAGGTGAGATGGATACAATTTCTTCATCGGCATTAGATCTACATGAAATTGGATATATACCTTTTTCTACATTGGAAAGTATTTTTAGCTCTACATATCGAGATTGTGAAGCTATTGGCAACTTCGATGGAAACTTCGATGGGACATTGGACCCCAAGTAAGAATTTGTTATGTGATAGAAGTACTACCCTAAAGCATATCCTAAAGTCTACCTAATAGAACCACTGAATACAATATGTATGCCATTTTTATTTGCCTTTGCATGTGGGATTTGGGTAATTTCATAAGCATAATTAAAAAGTGTGGCCTACCTCACTCTAATAGGGTAATGAGGATGAGGACCCAATACACAAGATAGTAGTAAGTGTGGATACTATTCTTTCTAAGGATCAGAGTCTCCCCAAAAGAGAGTGAGAATGTATTTTTGGAAATTACAACAGTGCTTATGCTTTGATATGATTCTAGAACAAGTATTGCAATTAAGTAGGTTGTTGTGTGAAGTGGAAAGTATCAAAAGACAAAATTAGTACGCCTTCCTTTGCTCCTACACCTCATTGATCAATTGAACAAGAGGATTAAGAAATTATAAAGGAAGCAACGTTCTCATTTTTGCTTCCCCCCCACCTTTGGTGTAGGTGGTTATTGAATTTGTTGTTGAGAATTAAGAAAGGAAGTCAAGCGCAGTATGAAGCCCAAATGTGTCTAGCTACAATTGACAAAATCACTGATTTGGCATGAAAAGGAGGATTGTTGAATCTACATTTTGTGACAATTAGGATGGCTCACGAGGGAATGCTTGCAAGTTGCTTAGGGCCTAGGCTTGAATAGAATTTATTGATGGTATATGCTTTAAACATGGTTGTGGAAAGTGTTGCAAATCCTCCTCTATTATCTCTAAGGGCTCAACTCAATACGTACAACATCGATTGAAGCTAACATCGTCACTCAATGGTTTTTGCGGAACTAGGGTTCCTAACCCTAGTGATCTTTAACAAACAAATATGGGTAAAATACACAATGTACTATTAATGCATGCATATTTTTGCAAATCCATTGATTTTGTGTGCATTTTATATAAATTTTGATGATTTTTTTAATTAAATTTGCTAATTGGTTAATACAATTTTTGAAACTTTTGCACAAATTAGCCAATTGGCAAAAAAACTATTGCCAAATATGTGACACCATGAGCACATTAAAGGTTAGAATAAATGAAACACAATCTACAATGTGAACAGCCATTTCAGAGCCTCCCCTCACGTTTCTAAGGAAGGTGCATAGGCCGCTGCAAAAACTTTAGTTTTGTCCAAACTTATCGGCCTAAACTTTTGGTATCATCCTTATTTTTATTTATTCATTCCATTATGTCCAAAAATTTAGTATTAATATTAAAAATTTAATATATTAGTTCACAAAATATTTTAATCTTATACAAACAATTATTTTTTATAGACTTCATAAAAATATATATAATTTATCGAGAATTGTAAAGTTGATATTTGTCTAATAGAAGTTTAAATTTTTTTAATGTATAATTATAATTTTACAAATGAAACTCTAATAATGAATGTGTATTTCCAATTATATAATTGAATTTAAAATTTATGACAAAGTTATATATTATTTCTTATTTGCAATTTATGTCTTCATTTCTCATTACATTTCCATTGTGGTTGCTGCGTCCAGCTTCCTAATTTTTGTTTCTGGCAAAATATCAAAAATTAAACCGTGAAAAATAAATAACTAGAAAGGCGTATAACCAAAACTCCCATCTAATTCATGAAAGTTCAAATTCTCTTTCCAAGATTATACAACTAAATCAGTAAAGCAAGAAAAAGCAAGACAAAACAAAAATCAATTCGGAAAATCATTGACAACATGGAAAATTGACCACATGAGCCCACAATAAAGACCTAAACAGAAAAACGGTCACCTGACCCAAACAACAAGACCTAAACACCACATTTGTATTGAAATTGCCAAGGTTGATGCTATTGAATAACTTCTACAAGCACCAGCTGGCAAACATCCTAGGAATCTGAAAAGAGATTTTTAAGGTTGAAAGTAAGTCAATTCGGGAGACCCATCATCCTTAAACACGGGGAGGTATCATTAATTAATTAATATAGGGCATTTAATTGGTAGAAACTAACTTTGGTAATATACAAATAATAATAAATAATTAAAGTTCATTGGGGTGGGACCTTTGTTACATCTTGTATGCCTAGTGGAGTTATTTATAAAAGGAACATTAAGTCTGTAATCCAATTACATCTTCATCGTGACGATGGATCGTGTAGTGTGACTTGAAACTTTGATGTAAAAATGTTTATCACAAGTTTTCAGAATCATTTTTCAATAAAAACATTAATTGTAAAAAATATCCCAAGAACCCTTAGAAAAGCCCTGTGATCAAGATACAGTAATTATAAATGTAAAATCTTTCTTTTAAGAATTAACTTTTAGCCACCCAAAAATCAAGTTAATCTCTCTCTGAAATGTCCTCTTTCAACATATATTGGAGTAGAAAAGACATTTTCAGACTGTCTGGAAACGATTCTTAGGAGAAGCAACATACTTGGGGCATTAAATCCAAAAAAAGATTAAGGGATTAAATGAATGTTGAATTTGAACAGAGATATCTGGAGTATAAGAATTTAATCCCAGATCAGAAGTGTTAATGATTGGCTTTGAAGAAGCCATTAAATTTAAGATTTAAAATTATAAATGGTGGCACTGGAACTTTCCAATGTAGAAGTCGATTTCTTCCACATAAACTAGTTGCATCCAAAGACTCGAAGAAAAAGAGTTCAAATTTGAAGATTCGCTGAAAGATTTAAGAGTGTTGATAGAAAACTCACCATGAGAGTTAATAGCCTTAAGTTTTGGGGTAAAACAATCTTCGATTTATCCATTTATTTCAGTCATTATTAATAAACAAGTCGTTTCCAAATTCACTCTCAGAAAAGAAAGCAAAATAAAGTGGAATCCAACCCACCAAAGAGACTTCTGAAACAAATCTCCTACCATGAAAATTATATAGCAGATAATAGAACCCATTTTTCATATTTCTGGATATGCCCACTTACCCAAAAATTAAAATTTTCCCTACCTTCTAATACCGAATCAAGCTTGATAGAGATCTCTTCAAGTAAAATTATGGCAAGCGGTTTGATGTTCAAACCTCTTCAACTCTCATTTTTGTACTTCAGGTGTAGGTGGACCAGAAAGCTTCAATTTACTCCCTCGCTTGGTCATGAAGTCAAAACCCTGGGGCATAAAATTTGAACATATACGGTAAATAGAAATAAATTCCCTTATAGATTTTCACAAGGGGAATCTCATACCACCAAACTGGTGCCTGGCTTGGCTGTGACCTAAAAACAAGTTTTACCCTTAAACCAAAAAACACTTCAGAAGATCAATGACTCGGGCAGCTGAGACAAGAATTTGCATTGCATATCAATTCAGTAATTGCTTTCTTTGCATTTGCTTACATTGACACACTAAGGCAATTTTTTCCTCGTGTGTCAAATTAATTATAATACAATTCCTTTGAATGAGCTGATTGGAAAATACCCTGCAACTAAATTTTCTTACACAGTCAATCAAAGAGGTCATGACGGCATCGCTGCAGTAGCATTTGCAAGGACTTCAGAATACATTTTCATCACTCTTAAATTGCCATGAACCGCTGTTGTGCCTTCCTCTTCAATGGAAAGGATGCCACCTCTTTACAGCCTAAGAAAAATAAAATGGTTCTGAAATACAAACCTAGAACTAAAATTCACATGTATTTACATGCAGTCACAATTACTTTCCAAAGTAGTTTAGGATACTAGAAAAAGACTAGTGAATGTTAGTCTTTGTTGAAATCATATGTATGTTTCAAGCAAGGCAACTTCCTCCAACCAACCAACTCTATCTGCAAATTTGAACTGATTATAACGCGACTTAGAGCACAAAATTAGGCACAGATTGGATCATTTTCAAAACATCCCATTTGGATTGGCATCTCTATATTTTTGCTCTTGGAAATTAGCTTCGACCACATGATATTTGGTGCACACCTAGGATTTTCCTTTAACTAAAATCTCCTCGACATACTCTTGAGATGGATAGAAAGTTGTCCAAGGGGCTGTGGTGTAATGGCAGGCAATAGGGGGCACACACGAGAGCACGACCCAGGGTCAAATCCCCCTCCCACAATAAGGTGCCCCCTAAGACAACATATACAGTAAATGGAAATAAATCCCCTTGTATATTTTCACAAGGGGAATCTCATACCACCAAATTGGTGCCTGGCTTGGCTGTGACCTAAAAATAAACTTTACCTTTAAACGGAAAAACATTTAAGAAGACCGATGATATGGGCAGCTGCGACAAGAATTTGCATTGCATAACAATTCACTAATTGCTGTCTTTGCATTTGCTTACATTGATGCGCTTGCATCTTCTTGATTTTTTCCTCGTGTCAAATTAATTATAACACAATTCCTTTGAATGAGCTGATTGGAAAATAACCAGCAACTAATTTTTCTTACAAAGTCAATCAAAGAGGTCATGACAACATTGCTGCAGCGGCATTTGCAAAGGACTTTAGAATACATTTTCATCAAGCTTAAATTGCCACGAACCGCTGTTGTGTCTTCCTCTTCAATGGAAAGGATGCCACCTCTTTACAGCTTGAGGGGGAAAAAAATTGGTTCTGAAATACAAACCTAGAACTGAAATTCACAACAAGTGTTTACATGCAGTCACAATTACCTTTCCAAATAGTTTAGGATACTAGAAAATGAATCGTGAATATTAGTCTTAGTTGAAATCATATGGATGTTTCAATCAAGGCAACTTCCTCCAATCAACCAACTTTACCCACAAATTTGAACTGATTATAATGCAATTTAGAGCACAAAATTAGGCACAGATTGGATCATTTTCAAAACACGCCATTTCGATTGGCATCTCTATATTTATGATCTTGGAAATTAGCTTCAACCACATGATATTTGATGCACCCCTAGGCTTTTCCTTTAACAAAAATCTCCTCGACATATTCTTAAGAGGTGGATAGAAAGTTGTCCAAGGGGCTGCGGTGTAATGGCAGGCAATGGGGGCACACACAAGAGCATGACCCAGGTTCAAATCCCCCTCACACAATAAGGTGCCCCGTAAGGCAACATATATGGTAAATGGAAATAAATCCCCTTGTAGATTTTCACAAGGGGAATCTCATGCCACCAAATTGGTGCCTGGCTTGGCTGTGACCTAAAAATAAACTTTACCTTTAAACGAAAAAACACTTCAGAAGACCGATGATATGGGCAGCTGAGACAAGAATTTGCATTGCATAACAATTCACTAATTGCTGTCTTTGCATTTGCTTACATTGATGCACTTGCATCTTCTCGAATTTTTTCCTCGTGTGTCAAATTAATTACAATACAATTCCTTTGAATGAGCTGATTGGAAAATAACCTGTAACTAAATTTTCTTACACAGTCAATCAAAGAGGTCATGACAGCATCACTGCAGTGGCATTTGCAAAGGACTTCAGAATACATTTTCATCAAGCTTAAATTGCCACGAACCACTGTTGTGTCTTTCTCTTCAATGGAAAGGATGCCACCTCTTTACAGCTTAAGGGGAAAAAAAAATTGGTTCTGAAATACAAACCTAGAACTGAAATTCACAACTGTTTACATGCAGTCGCAATTACCTTTCCAAATAGTTTAGGATACTAGAAAATGACTCGTGAATATTAGTCTTGGTTGAAATCATATGTACGTTTCAAGCAAGGCAACTTCCTCCAATCAACCAACTCTAGCTGCAAATTTGAACTGATTTTGAATGTCACATTATTTTTATACGACTTAGAGCACAAAATTAGGTGTGGATTGGATCATTTTCAAAACATCCCGTTTGGATTGGCATCTCTATATTTTTGCTCTTGGAAATTAGCGTCAACCACATGATATGATGATATTTGATACACACCTAGGCTTTTCCTTTAGCTAAAATATCCTCGACATATTCTTAAGAGATGGATAGAAAGTTTTCCAAGAGGCTGTGGTGTAATGGCAGGCAATGGGGGCCACCAGGTTCAAACCCCCCTCACACAACAAGGTGCCCCTAACACATATACGGTAAATGGAAATAAATTCCCTTGTAGATTTTCACAAGGGGAATCTCATATCACCAATAAAAACAAACTTTACCTTTAAAGGAAAAAACACTTCAGAAGACCAATGATATGGGCAGCTGCGACGAGAATTTGCAATGCATAACAATTCAGTATCGCTGTCTTTGCATTTGCTTACATTGATGCACTAGCATCTTCTCGATTTTTTCCTCTAGGGTCAAATTAATTATAATACAATTCCTTTGAATGAGCAGATTGGAAAATAACCTGCAACTAAATTTTCTTACACAGTCAATCAAAGAGGTCATGACAGCATCGCTGCAGTAGCATTTGCAAGGACTTCAGAATACATTTTCATCAATCTTAAATTTCCACAAACCACTGTTGTGCCTTCCTATTCAATGGAAAGGATGCCACTTCTTTACAGCCTGCGAAAAAAAAATAGTTCTGAAATACAAACCTAGAACTAAAATTCACAAGTGTTTACCTGTAGTCATAATTACCATTCCAGATAGTTTAGGATTCTAGAAAATGACTCATGAATACTAGTCTTAGTTGAAATCATATGTATCATTATTTCCTCCAATCAACCAACTCTAGCTGCAAATTTGAACTGATTTTAATGTCACGTTATTTTATACGACTTGAGCACAAAATTAGGTGCAGATTGGATCATTTTAAAAACATCCCGTTTGGATTGGCATCTCTATATTTTTGCTCTTGGAAATTAGCTTTGACCACATGATATTTGATGCGCACATGGGCTTTTCCTTTTAACTAAAATATCCTCAACATATTCTTAAGAGGATAGAAAGTTGTCCATGGGGTTGTGGTGTAATGGCAGGCAATGGGGGGCACACATAAGAGCATGACCCAGGCTCAAATCCCCCTCACACAATAAGGTGCCCCCTAACACAACATGTACGATAAATGGAAATAAATCCCCTTGAACATTTTCACAAGGGGAATCTCATACCACCAAATTGATGCCTGGCTTGGCCGTGACCTAAAAACAAACTTTGCCTTTAAACAAAAAACACTTTAGAAGACCAATGATATGGGCAGCTGAGACAAGAATTTGCATTGCATAACAATTCAGTGATTGCTGTCTTTGCATTTGCTTACATTGACGCACTTGCATCTTCGCAATTTTGTCCCCACGTGTCAAATTAAGTATAATACAATTCCTTTGAATGAGCTGATTGGAAAATAACCTGCAACTAAATTTACTAAAAATAACCCAGAATAAAAAGATTATTCATATCATTCTGAGCATTAAAGCAAATAACAGTGGCAGCAATTTGTATAGGAATTGGACTGCCTTATCATATCTGCAGACAGTGGGTGAACAGATTATTGGATAATAGCAAAAATATATAAAAAGCATACTACCCCTACAGGAAACACACAGAAAACACACGGGAAACAAATAGTGGGATAGAGAGGGCAGCTAATCTAGGCTAATAAAAAAAGAATTACAATTTTATTGATAATCCACACAATGGTGAATTAAGTATTTATCCCTAACATTCCCCTACTAATTCGGCATAGCTTCAAGTGAACAAGAGATAAATTCTCTGAATGCCTCAAATTTGTCCCATGCAATTGCTTTAGTGAAAACATATGCACGTTGTTGATTAGTCGGGCAATTTTGGAGCTAGATGTTGTTGCTCTGAACATGTTCGTGAATGAAATGTACTTGCATCTCAATGTGTTTGGCGCACTCATGAAATACAGGATTGCAAACAAGCTTCATTACTCCATTTTCTACATAGAGGGTCATTGGATGATTTTGTGGTATTCCAAATCCTTCAAGTATACGTTCGAGACAGATCACTTCAAGGACAGCTCCTCTTGATACGCAATATTTTGATTCTGTAGAGGAACTTGAAACACAAGTTTGTTTCTTGCCCCCCCATGGTATCGGTCCAGATCCCAAAAAGAAAATAGATCCTGAAGTGAATTTCCTATCATCAATGTTCCCAGCATGATCTGAATCCGAATATCATGTCAAGAAGAATTTATCATTCTTCTTATATTCTATGCCAAATTCCATAGTTCCTCTGATGTATCTCAATATCTGCTTTGTTGTTTTCCAATGGAAAACTTTGGGCTCTTGCATGAACCGTGAGAGATAACTGACAACATAACTGATGTCTAGCCTAGTATATGCCAAGTAAATGAGACTCCCTATCAACTGTTGATATAGAGTTGCATTTACTTGTGGTAATGGATCTGTTCAAGACCACTGAAGTCAACTGGGTTGCAATCTATCATACGAAACTTCTCGAGCGTTGTCTTGCATACTTTAGCTGAGACACAAATATGTGATTTTCCCTCTACCAAATTTTCAAACCAAGACAATATTGCAGAATCCTAAGATCTATCATGTTGAATGATCGATTTAGATCTTTCTTTGTTGACTCAATCATCTTCACTGAACTCCTAGTTATGACTAGATCATCGACATATACTACAACAATTACCATCTCCCCCTTGTTGTTTGAGGTAGAGATTCAAATCATATAGACTACTTTTGAATCCATGGTTCAAGAAATGCTCATCAATTTTGATATACCATGCCAATGGAGCCTATTTAAGACCATCCAATGATTTGACAAGTCTACAAACTTTATCTTCTTTTCCTGGTATGACAAAACCTTCTAGTTGAGTTATGTAGACTTCTTCCTGTAAGGCTTTGTTAAGAAAGACATTTTTCTGTCCATTTGATGAACTTTCTAACCAAACTATGCAGCTAAAGCAAAAATCATCCTGATAGTTTTGATCTTAGTCGTGGGAGCAAAAGTCTCCTCATAGTCAATGCCTTCTTTCTAAGCATACCCCTTTACAACCAACCTTACCTTGTGCTTGTCGAGACTACCATTTGCTTTGTACTTCGACTTGAAGTTTGCATCCAATTGGCTTCTTCCCTGGTGGAAGGTCTACAAGTTGCCATGTTTGAGTCTTCATCAGTGACTTATATTTTGCATCCATGGTATCTTTCTTAGATTTTGACTATAGGGCCTCTGAACTATAGAGGGCTCAACAGATTCAACAATTGTACTCATTAAGGCCAAATTGACCTCTTCTTGAGCCATACTATGAGTCCTTGGTCCAGTGGTAGATGTGTTTGGAAGACCGTCCAATTTAGCATCTCTAAGTGTACTTATATACCATTTAGGCTACGATTTAGGCTCCGTTGAGAGGTTCCTATGGGTGGTGGAGCTGCACCATTGTTCCCATCATTATCATTATCTTCATCTAAGGGATTGCCATCTTTTGCTTTCTCTATTGGACTAATTTGTTCACTAGGTGAGCTTGTGGAAGGAGCCTCTACTTTTGTCTTCTAAAAAAATTCAACATCTCTACTAGTGTATATTTTTTTGGTCTTTGGATCCATTAGTCTATAATCAAGTGCTTTTTCACTGTACCCTAAGAATACATACTTCTATGATTTCATATCAAGTTTAGCTCTCTATTTTGTAAGAACGTGCATGCTTCCTTTACATCCAAAAACTCTAAGATATGAAATAGATAGCTTTTGCCCTAACCATGCTTCATGTGGTGTTACCCCATCAAGAGCTTCAATGGGAACTCTAATGAGCAAATAGACTGTGGTTTTGACTGCTTTTGCCCAAAATGCCTTTGCCAACCCTGAATCATTGATCATACATTGCACCATTTCCATGATAGTACGATTTCTCCATTTAGCAACACCATTTTGTTGTGGTATGTGTGGAGGTGCCATTTGACGATGAATGTTGTTTTCTTCCAAAAAAACTTCTAACTTATTGTTGGTGTATTCCCCAGCCCCCCAATCTGCGCGAAGGGTTTTGATTTTCCAATCGGTCTCTATTTCAATAGCAACATTGAATTTCTTGAAAGTTTCAAAGGTCTGACTCTTGGTTTTGAGATAGTATAACCACATTTTCCGTGAGAAATCATCAACAAAGAGCATGAAATATTTAAACCCAGTAGGACTAAGTGTCATGGGTCCGTATAGATCGGTATGCATCCAATCAAGTTTTGCATGGGCCCTATATGTACTTTTATTAAATGGAGTTCTATGTTTTTTTCTGGCTAAGCAATTTTGACATTTATCTGTACCCTTTTTGAGATGTGGCAATCCTCTTACATGTCAAAATGGTAGAGTGTGGCGACACCTCCAAAACTGATGTGACCAAATATTTTGTGCCACAACCGTGTTGAGTCTGTGTCATTTGCAACAAGTGTTTGATTGTTTTAATTTAACAAAATCAAGTTGAAAATTTCGACCCACATTGGAGGCTTGTGCAACAATTTTGAATTTTTTGGATTTATTTCGAATCAAACACATTTTTCTTCTACTTTTACAGTCAAAATCAATCTTCAAATTGTGGTTCAATAGTTGACTGACTGACAACATATTCTTGGTTAAACTAGGTACATATAATACATTTGTGATTCTACAAGTTTGTGTTCCAAGAATTAATGCGATGTGTAGAACCAATCTTTATGTCTAGTCATGTGTCAAGCAGCACCCGAATCAACATATCGGATATCACTTTGTGAAGTTGATTCCTCATGGATGTCAGCAGAGTACAGGTAGTCTCCATATTCAAAGGTGTCTTCTTATTCAGCAATGTTACCTTGTTGCTTTAATTTCTTCTACCAAGTTCCCTTTTTTTGTCGTCGTTGTTTACTTTGATTTGTTGGGGACAATTGTTGGGTAGTGGGCTTCTAGCCACTAGATGATCCCTTCTTAAATGTATTATACCAACAATATTTTAGCCCATGTCTCTTACGACCACAAATGAGACACTGTTTTTGAGATTTATTCCCTAGTTGACTCTGTCGATTACTCTGTTTTGGTGATGACTTAGAAGACCTAATGGGTTTTTTACCTTTCTATTGATGAGAAGCAAGAACATGTTCTTCGTCTTCTTCTTCAGCATTCATACTCTTCTTGTTGCAACATGTTGACCAATTTTTCAACACTTGATTTTTGTTTTGTGATAATCAAGGTAGTCACGAAAATTCTATAAAAGGGTCGCAGTGCTCTCAAGACAATTGATACAAGAGAGGCATCTATTTCTATCTCACCCAATGCTTGGAGCAATGCCCTTAGGGTTGTAACATGTAGAAAAGTCTCTACTTTTTCACCTGATTTCAATTTCAGAGAATGAAGTTGACTCTGTAGGTGTAGAATTGTGCGTTCATTTTTGACTTCATATATTGTTTGCAGTTTATCCCAAACTTCCTTAGTTGTTGTGGCTTCACGGATACGTGGTCGAACCTCATCCGATACCCCAAACATTATGATCAATTTAGCCTTCTAGTTGGCTTTGTCATACTTACACTATTGATCAGTGTCAATGACATGTTGGGTGTATGTGCCATTAACAACAGGGCAATTTTCCTCATCTTCTAGTTGTGTTTTGAATTTTGTCTTCCAAGCTGAGTAATTGTCACCTTTGAGTAGCTAAGAATCCAATAGAAAAAAATTTGGAGCTTATGCAATCATGGTCAAAATTGTGAGTGATGAAAAGGTTCCTTATCACTCCAAGTTTAAAGGTCTCCCTTTCTATATACTGTCAGACTGATATACTAAACCTTTCTATATACGTGCTCTTCCGATATACCCATCGGTCCGTGGAAGAAGCTCGCACTTGCTATATATACCCAGTGGAACGTTCACTGACACTACCCACTAAAGCTATGGGAAATCAAAGAGGGTTTGACCCCCTATATATATGGCAACAACCCTATCTAGATATGGCACTCGACCTTAACTTTCGTAGATTATAGACCTTTAGGTTGTGAAAGAGAGTAGTATGTTGTACCTAGATCATACTGAAAGAGGTTCATCCAATCATTAGCACCTGCTTGGATAGAATTCCGCATGCATGGACACTTCCCTAAATACTTGAAATTTCCACCTATTCGGATTTACATCTTTCAATTGAGGCGAACGGGTAATAGAAGGATGGCAAATGAGTGCAAGCGTCTTTATTTCTCCATGACAATTTATAGGGACGATGTCCAAACGTCATTGTTGTAGCTATATTAAGCTATATATGCAGTAGTAACTCAAGCACAATGGCTTTACCTGTAAACGCGAGCCAGAGTCATAGCTTGCACCAAACACTACAATTGAATTTAAAAACTCGTATTTTTGTGTATTACAATAGTCAATTTTGTGCACTTTTACAAATTTACAATTAGCAAATCATTAAAATGTATACACAGTATGAAAAACAAATAGCACCCCCCTTCCTGGAAAAGTTGCAAGTTTCGCAAAAAAAAAATGGGCTCTTTGGCCTCTTTTCAACAAGAAAAAATTTCTTTTATGACTTTTTCCTCTAAATTTAGCTAGTTATAGTTAAAGGTCAAACTGCCAGAATTAGAAGTACTGCTAAACTTTCCTCTAAAAGAAGGTTGGGGTGAGGTTTGAACCCCTAACCTCTTGTTTGCCTAAGGCGGCCTTTGCCAAGTGGGCTATGGGGCGTGGCTATGACTCAAATGAACAGATAGAGACTTGAAGTCTTAAAAACGAGAAAAGCTTAAAGAAACATAAAGGTAAGCCCTAAATACCTTTTATAAGCACTTCTCTCCTTTTTTTTTTATTGGTTTATTTTCTATTCTTCACAGCTGGGCATCCAAATATGCAGCTGCAGCTGAAAAATGAAAGAATGGCATTGAAGGAGAAGACATGGCATAGTTGATTTGCATATAGGAACGCCAAATCAGTCTTCAAGCTTCAAAACCAAATAAAAGAACCATTGGTGGGCAGCTGGCCATAGCATTCAGAAAGTTGAAGCTTCAAACAACAGAAATTTTTGATATGAACGCCAAACCAGGTGAAGGGCGCCCAGATCTGATTTTTTTTATTCATGTTTTTGTTAGAACAGTTCTTCCATCATACCAAAACACCTTTGTAAAGCTTCAAAACACCTCTGTTTTGCACCTAAATGCACCCTTCTTTTCTCTATTTTTTTCTTATTCTATTTTCTTATGGTTGAACATTCAGATATGCAGCTGCTGTTTCAAACAAAAATGTCAGAACAACATTTTCATGTTGCAGGTCCTCAGAATGCCTGAATACATGATAACTCAGGATAGTAATTTACCAGAGAGGGTGTGGATGCAGGGGCAAGGACTGTGAGGAGGCAGGGAGCATCTATGGCTCCTCTTCTTGCTCAGACCTCGCAAAACACTCACCAAACTCACCTATATTTTCCTACACTCCTCACAGGTTCAAAGATCTTCCAACTCTGATACGAAATATTAAAAATAACCCAGAATGAAAATATTATTCATGTGATTCTGAGCATTACAACAAATAACAATGGCAGCAATTCTTATAGGAATTGGACTACCTTATCATATCCACTTACAGTGGATGAAAGGATTATTGGATAATAGCGAAAATATATAAAAAGCATACTACCCCTACGGGAAACACACAGGAAACAACCACCCACAAATAGTGGGATAGAGAGGACAGCTAATCTAAGCTAATAAAAAAGAATTACAATTTTATTAATAATCCACACAATCGTGAATTAAGCATTTATCCCTAACAAAATTTTCTTACACAGTCAATCAAAGAGGTCATACCGCTTCGCTACAGTTGCATTTGTAAGGACTTCAGAATACATTTTCATTAATCTTAAATTGCCACAAACCGCTGTTGTGCCTTCCTCTTCAATGGAAAGGATGCCACCTCTTTACAGCCTAAGAAGAAAAAAATGGTTCTGAAATACAAACCCAGAACTAAAAATCAAAACAAGTGTTTACAAGTAGTCATATTACTTTTCCAGAATAGTTTAGGGTACTAGTAAATGACTCGTGAAGATTAGTCTCAGTTGAAATCATATGCATGTTTCAAGTAATTTAGGGTACTAGTAAATGACTCATGAACATTAGTCTTAGTTGAAATCATATGTATGTTTCAAGCAAGGCAACTTTCTCCACTCAACCAACTCCATCTGCAAATTTGAACTGAATTTGAATGTCACATTATTTTATACGGACTTAGAGCACAAAACTAAGCATGGATTGGATCATTTTCAAAACATCCCATTTGGACTAGTATCTCTATATTTTTGCTATTGGAAGTTAGCTTCGACCACATGATATTTGATGCACGCCTAAGCTTTTCCTTTAACTAAAATATCCTCAGCGTATTCTTAAGAGATGGATAGAAATTTGTCCAAAGGGCTGTGGTGTAATGGCAGGCAATGGGGGGCACACATAAGAGCATGACCCATGTTCAAATCCCCTTCACACAAATAAGGTGGCCCCTAACTCTAAGGGACATGCAGCTTAGTTGTGGTGTGATGATTATGGGGTACAATCATAAGAATGCGGTACATGTTTGCCCCACACACATTAAAGGGAGCCCATAACCTCAACAAAGATTCACCAAGCAAAAACAAGGAGACAGAATGTCCATGTGCTTTCTGTTGAGACAGAATTTGAGATATCCCACAAATCTGAGCAATAGAGGATGTTTAAAAGATAAGTGAATAAATCTGCAAAGTTATGTAGAGCTCCTATGGTATTTCTCTATTCATCAGGATTTTAAATAATTACTGAAGCATCTAAAATACATAACTCCAAAACATTAAAATTCTTGAGGCAGTTACAATGAAATCACTTGCAACAAGAAAGGTGCAAAATTGATTTAGACATCCATTTAAAAGAAGATACAAATAATGTACAAACCAGTTTCTCCTTCGGACAAAAGCAACATTCAGAGATCACAAAGCTAGTATAACTGTAGCTTCCTTCTATCATGGGCATCATACTATCAAAGCTACGCCAGCACATCTTCACACAGATTCACACAGATTTATGGAATAAAGACATTTCATCAAGTCCTGTTCGTCGGTATCAGGACAAATGGTCAAAAACCTATAGTTGCCTGCCATAAAGGTCAAAGCCTTGTGATCAGTAGCTCTTCATGCTATCCAAATTCTTCAATATCAAAAGTAAACGAGCATTAAGACAAATGATTCAATTGACGTTAACAAGAGAGAAACAATCTGGCACCTACCCTGGAAATGGCATCAAAATCTTAAACATTGCATGTCTTACCTTCTGCAATTAAAGTACAGACAATGTCATACTTGAGCCAAACAACTTCTCATATCAGTATTCAGATATGACGCGTTCCAAATGATCTGACAAATTAAAAAATTAAATTAGTAACTAACAATAATCCACACTGTAAACAATTAGCATTTCAAATGCAATGATTAGTAACTAACTCTTCAACTACTTTCATAAATATTTTTTCATGGCAAACAGCTATTTCAGAAGTGAGAAAATAGCGGTGTCATCTATCTAGATTGTTCTCAAACAGATAACAAGATCTAAATTATGCCATTTTTTTTTTCATAAAGTCTGTCTTAGTTTCTGCAGTTATTATCACCCCGAGACCACAAGGTTTCCCCTCTATAGTTTTATGTGCTTCAAAAGTGGGGCTATCTGTGATTCCCTTGAGATGAATGAATTATATCTCTTCTCTTTTGATCTGGATAAGGGAGGAAGAGGCCCCACTCACCTGAATATGCCCCTGACAAGGACAAAGGAAATCCCTCAATAAATTTCTGCAAAAAAGGTGGAACAAAACTCCCCACGCCCAAAGAGAAGAATTTTTCAAAAGGGGTAGATAATCATGGTGAAATTGAAAACTGAAACCTTTAGTTGTAAACATTCAAAATCCTACGTTGCACGAAAAATTGGCCCATACTTGGAAACTGTGGAAACACGAGTATGGGCCATGAGAACAGCTAGGGTTCAGAAAAAGTGGAAACTTGGGGTATGCTTCTATGTTAAACAACAGGAAGTGGCACTGGAAATGCTGTCTACCTGCTGGAAGCATTTACAGATATTCCGTCAGCTGGAGATAGATTCCAAAAGTCTCCAATATATCAAATGGATTGTAGCACAATTGGTGAGTACAATGGTGTGTGATGTGTTATGCCATCCACCAAGGTACAAATCCCCAAAGATACCTGATACAGTGAGGGTTAGGTTTAATCCCTGGGTGACTTAGATGGAATGGATCCCCCTAATTATGGCAGCTTAGCCAAAGGAAGCTCTATCACTTGCTCAGCATGTTGTACTAGCTACTCAAGGGCAGAGATGCTGATATCTATGTAACTCGATTGTATCTAAACAAACAAAAAACGTCTCTAGTATGCAGAACCATTTCAAGGACATGAAAATGAGTATCTGACTTCATGAAAAGAAAAAATTCAAAATCCATATGCAGAATCTAAAAAAACAAGCCCTAATCCACATATACATGCATTTGTGACCCTCTTATCAAACCTACGTCCATTGGATTTCAAAGAACTGGAAGCTCTATGACCCTAGTGAGTTGACAATTCTCTCAAAAATCAAGAGCAATTTTGTTATTAGTTTTCACTTTTCAGATTAACAAGATAGGGATCTAACAAAGGCGCTAACCTTCCAAGTGGTGATTTGGCAAAGTCCATGGATACGCTCATTTGGAATGGTTAGGAGAATTTATTGGAAAAGGATAGGATCACAATGTAATGATTGGAGGCTTTGTATGGTTTTCTTGATCCATGTTTTTTCATCATTTCACAATCTCACTTGATAGTGATGGACTTTGGAGTGTGTAAATTGTCTTTTCGTCTTAATTCCTCACCTTAGGTATTGTTGGCCTTTGGTTTGGTTGGTAGCATTTGGCTTTAAAGCAGGTGGCAGGGAAGTCACAGGACACCTACTACTACCTCATTTGCCAGTTGCCATTCCCTGTGGGTTTCTCTGCACTAGTCTTGGCTATTTTAATGGAAGCATCTAATTCCCCGCACCTCTTCCTTGGTCCTCTTGACAATGGGACTCTGCACTCTGCTTTTAATCCATCATCAATCAGCACCCTTTCTCTCATTGAATCTATCCTGGGTGAGGAGGTAACTGTAGCTATGGATGGCACTTGAATGGCAGAGCAGCTGAAGAGAATTTTTAAGAAGGATTTGGAGAAGAAGGCTCCAGACATAGATATGAAAGAATTCATCCTTCTTGCTGTTAACAATAGGAGAAAAGAAACCAAGAAGTCTGAAATTCTGGGGCTCATTTGTTCAGCTGTGTCTAAATGTAATAGGATTGAGAAAAAGATATTAAGAGGTTAAAGACTTGGTGACAAATTTGAGGGATTGTGTGTCTGTCATTGTTAAACCTGCTGCTTTGGAAGTTACCCACCTGGCCAAGCGCCTAAGTGCTTTCTCCATAACCCACCTGTCATTTTCTTGCTTTGACATGTCTTGGAAAATCCTGTAAAGTATGAACGCCCTGATGAAGTTTTTGAGGTGCTTCCAGATTTATTGGATTATATTTACAACCTGGATCTTGCTCGAACAGCCAAAAGAGTTAAGGTTTCACTTCTCGGATGGGCCGTGTTAAACCAACTGGTGCTGGCAGGTTTGAGGGCCAAAGAATGTGGAGAGCACGGGGGTTTCAACACTATCACCATTTGTTCAATTCTGAAAAATAGTAGATTGCTGCAAATCCCAGATATTTCAGGGTAGCTCTTTGCTTTCCTCCCTGAGCACATCTTTATGTGTGATTTCAACCCAAAGTTTCGTTGAGGAGTTGCTGCAGGCACATTGGTGGTTCTTCTTGCATGGTTGTCTGGGGCTGATGCTGGTTTCTCATAGTTTTTCTGGTTCTATGGACTGTGTTAGTTTTAACATTTTGGCTTCGTTCTCGCCTATCTTGTTACTGAACTTTTGGTTTGAGGCTTTGCATTTGTTGAATGGGTGGTGTCTTAGTTTTTTGTGGTGGCAGAACCTTGGTACTGTCACTGCAATTTCCCAATGGCCAAGGTGGTAGCTTTTTATTTCTGTTTTTCTTTTTGTACAGGTGAGGGCCCTTCCCTCGTTAATCCATCAAAAAAAAACAAGATGGGGATCTAGTTTTTGGAGGACTCTAGATAATAGGAAGATGCAGACTATACTATAAACATTAAAATGATGGCTTCAATGCATAGTAACATATACCTTCAACCATGTTATGTGCAAGGTGAAAAGGCTGAGGAAAATTCTCCAATGAAAGAAGAAAACACTATACTTTGTTCTTGAAAACAGATGGAATGTATTGATTAGAACTATAAATGAGTGTACATGAGAAGAATGAATTCCTATACAGAGAAGGAACGCTTCCAACAATAGAAACATTATTGAACTAAAGGGAATCTCCTTAAGGAGTAACTGAAGGGAAAATATTAAATTTAGTTACTAAGATGTTAACACTAAAACTAGCAATACCGACATTAAACATACCATGTCATGCAATAAGCACAACATATTAAGATTAATACTAGAGTGATAAGTCATTTTGCCCCGGCTTAGGAGGAAGTTGTCCCGAGTTTCCTCATGAAATGGGGAGATTGAAGCTTGAATTAGATTGTGAAAGTGTACACATATAATGTGATTTGTTTTGGAATTGGATTTTGTGTCTCAGCACCACAAGGGGAGGACTACCACTTGTGTGTTGATCTCCAATGGACGCAGCATTGTTTACCTGTCCAAAAGCTTCACTGATGGAATTGTCTCTGTTGACTCACATAATTGCAAAAACTGAATTTGTCTGGTTTGCATAGTAAAGCTTCTTGATGCCCTGCGTGCTTAAGAAATTTGCATTGAAGAATTGGATAAGTATTTTTCTGACCCTTGAAGTGTGATATTATAGTGCGAAGTGTATGTGTTGGTGTCTTTGGACTTCACGAGTAGCACCTACATATATGGCCCAGGTCAGTAATCAGGCACACTAGATCTAAGATAGGGAAATACCATCGCAAACCATTACAAAAGGAAGGACACTCTTGACATTTGTCACCACAAAGCATCGCTAATTTGGGATTTCAACCAACTTCATCCTCTTCGTCTAACCCCAACAATATACAGCAAACCAATTTCACAAACTTCGGTAACAGTACAGCACAGTCCATCTTGGACAAGGATTCTTGATACTAGTGTTTGGTCCATCTTGAATAAGAATTAGTCAACCAGCCCTAGGCCCCATCTCAGATCAAGGAGGTCCCTCAGAAAAGGAAAAAATACCCATGCCGGGCCTCCTCTTGCGACATAGAATATAATAGAACAGGGCACCATCTTTAAATAAGGAGTACTACTGAAACTAGATCCCCTCTTGGGATAGGACCGTGCCCTATCTCATGCCCTGTCTCGGATTAAGGAATACTGCTGGAACTAGGCCCCATCTAGGAACACAAAATATACCAAGACTAGGGCCCACCTCAAGACAAGGAGTACCATTGTAACCTGGCCCCATCTCAAGGAATGATACTAGCATGGACCTCATCTTGAGGAATAATACTAGCATTAGATCCCAATGAGGTAAATAAACAGACTTTTGTCATGTATTGTTTTGGCCTAATCAAGTATGGTGTTTGTAGGGGTATTATTTAATTTTTTGGATTAATCATTGTCAGAAGTACTTGTGTTCAGCAACTAAGATTGTCAGATGGTTATCCAACCAACATAGCGAGTTGGTCAACAATTGTATGTGTTATGACCGAACACATGGTCAGGAACCTCTCTTGATAATTTTCTCTAGTGTTACTGTTATTTGCATTTCAGGAGAGTATTGTAAATGCACATTTCTCTATATATATAAGTTACAAAGTTATATTTCTAACTATGTTGATCCCTGCTGAGCATTTTTTTCCGGTTGGTTGTGCATATTTGTTTCCATTTGCTATACTACATTTTTGTCATCATTTCCTACTCAAATTTGGGTCAAACTCAATGTCATTTAACTGGATGACCAGAATTTTTCGAAACATGAAGTTGGTAGAGATAGATACCAGAGATTTCATGCACAGAGAACTCGGCACAGCACACAACAGCCAAACAAATTCATTTCCACTGGAACATTGCGATTCAAGAACACATTCAAAAGGAAACCATTGAAACCTATATTGCATGCAAGTCCATCTGGGACAAACTGGTGTGGAACGAACATGTTGACCGATTGAATGCTAACTTGTTCCAATTCTTGGCCCACCACTATTTACTTGTGTTACATCTGCAGGAATAGCATGAACATGATTTACAGTGCATAGTAACCTAACAAATATATCAGGGAAAACTCCATCAAGAAGAACAAGAGCGATCAGAAGACAGATGTTGATGTGATGAAGGTTTATAAGCATAAGTTCAAACAGGAGAAATGTACAAGAAGACAATACAAACTCCAGCAAGTCAGGAAGTTAGAAGGTCTGCATGACTGGCTGAATGGAGAGCCACAAAATCAAGGTTGCTTGAGGCAGCAAGAAAAGTGCCCCTTCTAGACGAAGGAAATGCAGATCCCTTCCAATTTATGGCGTCTGTAGAATTTGTTGAGAATGTTGAGACATTTTCTAAGCTGTCTGCTGGAAGGAAGTCCTAATTCGGGAAGCTAGGAAGGCTTCTTGAATGAGGAGAGAAACTGCTGTCAAGAAAATGACACAAAGAACTGTTGATCAGTTAAGACGAGGTCGAGGTTCTCCCACTGGAACACAATTCAAAAAGAAAGAACGAAATAAAGAAATTATATTAATTGTGAGTCTTCTTGATAAAACTGCATAGAAATATTTAGGTCCGATGTTTCGGGTCTCTCTACAAGACCCATCATCAGAAAAAGGATCGAAACCAATGCTTTTCCAAAAAGATAGCTATCTGAGTGCTTAAATATTGTTGTGACCTAGTGGCAGTAAGCCGAAGACAATAAGTCGGCCTGTCAAGCATGATTAATCAAATCAAAATCATTATTAAATTGATAAACTTATTAGAAACAATAGTCTAAACTATTGTTAAATAAGGTATTCAATTAAATAATTAATTGATTAGTTAATAATGTGGTCTGTAGAAGTAAGCTATTAGGCAAATGAATCCATTATAAAATAGTTAGGATCCATGCGGAATCTGAGAAAGCTTGTGTATTAGCGGCTTCCAAGACTGACTATGTTTCCAACCATCATACCTGTTGAGATTATTACGACACTTTTCAATTTCTATTGCCTCTCTTGTTCTCCTAGTCTTACAATGATTCTCAATAGCTAGAAATCTGGATTCTCCAATTTGGATAGGGTGGTTTCAGTGCATTTCAGTTCCGCAAGCGCAAAAATTTTTTAACCCTGCCTCTTTGGATGTCCACAGAATGCTCTTTAATTCTTGTTTGGAAGGATCTACCTATTTCACCCACATATGAAATGCCACAGGGACACGGGATCTCATAAACACCTTTTCATAGCATCATTTCTCGGTGGTCTTTGGCACTTTAACACCTTCACGTTTTAAATGGTTTGAAGCACATCTGTATACCCTTATTTTTCAAAATTTTGGCTAATTTTTCCGGAGTGCCTTATCTGTAAGGCAGGAACACTTTATTTCTCTCATTTTCATCTTCCTCAATTCTAGGGTTCCTTTTCCTTCCTTTTGCTTTCATGGAATTTGCTAGTTATGATAGCCAGTGTTTTTCAGGGTTTTACCAAGACATTTCTCCTCATTTTCCATGTGTTCCACGTCCAAGATTCTAAGAGCCCTAGCAAACAAGGTGTTTGTGACACCACCTTTTTGCAAGTGACCAACATAGGTCAATGGGACTCCAAGTTCATACAATTATAATAGCATGAAGGAGGCCAAAATAAGTATGAAATTTTAATAGAACTCCAAAATCAGGCCACACACTAAGAACTAACTAGAGTACAAAAATCTATTTGTCAAGGGTGAACCTCAAATGGTACCCCTGCACAGTGTTTGATAAATTTTGGAACAAGGAGTTTGAAGATGTAGAAGACTAGGCAATGTTGATTACCCATGATTCAATTCGAAAGAAAGAAAGAAATTAAATTATATTAATGTCCACAAATGACCAAAAGTAGGTCAATGGAACTCGAGAATATACCCAATTACAATAGAAAGTGCTAGGGTAAAAGGACCTTGGGATCAAAAACTAACTAAACATAAAGAATTGAAGCACTGAAAATAAACGGAGGGAGAGGGGGAGGGGGAAAGTGTGTAAACCCAAAGCAATAAAGCAATACAAATAGCCATGTGAGAGGAGCAGGACCCCCAAAGAGTATGGACTAATGAAAGTCGGAAAGACTAGATGCTAGTTGCATCATACATCTTTGTGAAAGGGCTAATGCAAGAATTGATAATGCTCATCGGGGAATGTCCAAGGCCACAAGGGCTAGGTTGAGCAATCCTAAGAGAAAATAAAGCACTCCCCATAGAACATCTCCTAACATCCAAGGCCGAAGAATCTCTAATGGCAACAAATAAACTCATAGTGTGTGTTAGCCCCCGTGGCTTAGGAAGTGATCAAGAAGGAGCAACTCCACAATGTTGAATGTAACCAGGCACCCTAGTAGTAGTAGTGTGCAAAGATGAGCATTGCCTCACTAACCCATCTCCCTCTGTGTTTGAAGCAGCAACATCCAAAGGGCGCTTAATGCCACCAATATCCATGATGGCTGAAATAAAGAGGTGATCAGCTTAAGAGCTCTAGGGACCTCGTGCAAGGCCCTACATCGAAGGATGACAACGTCTCAAAGAAAAAGGGCCAAGCACCGTTGATCCGAGTACCAAAATAAAGTGGATAGAGAGTCACCCAAATCTCTGTAAAGTCAATGGTATCTCCCCCAAATCTCATAATAAATGGGGCATTTTCTCAGTCTCCACCTCTTGAAAGGAGCAAAGAAGACAGATCCAATCCCCTTGTGGAATAGGATGATCAATCTCAACCCACAATTGGTGGGAGCACACTCTCAACTAGTCGAGGAAAAACCTCAAGCATTGTGACCAATGGCGTTGGAGATAGTCAAGTCGACAAATGACACTATCTATCACCTACAAGAAATGCTAAGCATAAAAGGAAAGCTTTGTAGACCATCGATTATAACATGTATTGTTATGGTAGAGATTGTTTTCTAGTCTTTTTTCAGCATTTAGTTAGTGATGTAGCTAAACCCTTAGTCATGTCGGTTATGACAATTGGATTAACAGACAATTGTTGGGTCTTGTCCTTCAAATAGAATATTATATGTTGGAGTATGGGCGTTTGTGTTGTATGAATTATATTGAGACTTATCATTGAATTATGTTGAGACTTATCATTGAGTAATACAAAGTTGTTATTGTTCAATTACTTTGCTTTGCCATGATATGTTATGCAATTAATATTTTGTATATGATGATAGTCTTAGTAAAATTTATCTATACTACATTTTGGCACCGTTGCCTTAAAGAATGTCGTGTCAAGTTAGAGTCAGTTCAAAGAGAAACGTGATGAGGCACCCCATTATCTTCGAATATCTTTGTTACAAACATAACCGTGGAACACAACGAAAAAATATATATTACAATGGCACAAAGAATTCACAAAGAAGACTGATGTGTATGAACAATAATTCACGTTGTTGGCTCCGAACAAAAGCGAGAGAGAGAGACACAGTCGTGGAGGTGACCAAGAAGTTAAATGGTCTACTCGATTGGTGGAGCGACACTGCAGAAGAAAAAGGTTGCGGCAGGCAGCCATTTCTAAAATCCATCAAGCAAAGCACAAGGCGGAAACCTGAGTGAAAGCCACGGACGAAGCATGAAAAGTCATCCAAAGTCGGAGTCGAAACCAAGAAAGGGTTCAGCCAGAATTGGTGGACCCTACCCCACTCGTAAGGAGGAGTGGATAGAGATTGCCATAGCCACTTTCGAAGAAGGAAGTGTAGACCTTTCCAAATAAATTAGGTTGGAGGGTTTTGCAAGGGAATCACATGAAAGTCCGAGGCAACCCATATGACAAGTTGGAGCCAATGAAAAAGGGACCTAACAACATTTAAGATAGTCTACAGATCCCTATCAACAGAAGGGTCAAGCATAGGGGCATGTCCGATAGTGCTAAGAAAGCAAAGGAACATCTGACACTGACCTTCTTAAGGGGGAGACTTATATTCGAAAAACCATGCCAAAACCATGGTTTCCCCATCAACTCCATCTCCAGAAAAGTAGAAGCTGCCAAAGTTCGTTGGTGATGGATCAAAGGATCTCGTACGACATTACAAAACACGCATCATCATTTGGCCTACCAATGGGAATATGGAGGAACGTATGTGGTTAAAATGTTTTTCAGCCACCCTTCAGGGAATGGCTATTGACTGGTACACAGATGCACCATGCTCAAAGAAAGCAATATGGAAAACACTCAAGGAAGCCTTTGAGAAATAATTCAAACTCCTGAGAGATGACAATATTGTTGCGAAAATATATAATACCTAGCAAGGTAAACACGAGAATGTTCATGCCTATAACAAAAGATTCAAAGAACTATTGGGAAAACTTGAAAAGGAATCTACCAACAACTTGAAGAAACAATGGTTCATTAAAGGGTTGTACCCTCATTGCGGAGGACAATGAAGGTGGTCCCATCCTCATCTTATGAAGATGCATACAACTGAACCATGGACATTGAAAGTTAGAATAATATGTCCTCAAGCTTGAAAGGACACAAAGAAGATGATCCTAACACCAGTGATGATAGTGAACCTGGATCAATGCAAGCCTTGAGAAATGAAAAGCTCCAATGATGCAAGAACTAAAGGGAGACGGTAAGAATGATTGCAAGGATCTTTTGTGCAAGATTTGTCAAGTTACAAGGCATTCATATAGGACGGCCTATATAATTTCCGGAATAAGAGCAGCCAAGTATTGTTCACACAAGAAGAGCCATCGACAACACCCACCATGTGGCCAAGGAACTACCAATGTTGGAATAATAGTATTGGTAAGAGTTGGATTCAGTGTGACTCTAAAGGAAGTCCAATTGTACAGTGTTGGGACTGCAATGAATGGGGCCATTTCGAAAGAGATACTAGAATAGTGACAAGCAGAATGGAGTCTAAAAAAGCTATTGCACAACATGTCTTGCAAGTTGTTATAGCTGTGAAGATAGTTGAATTATTGCAAATCATTCCAAAACTCAAGAATACCCTAACTACTAACATATGTGACATTGGCTCGAACATGGAGCATACGACGCATCCAATCGCAGGTGATAGGGAGAGCACAAAACATAAGAATGAACCCATAGTTGAGCCCCCTTGTTAGGTGACCAAGTAATCAATCCTATGCTCCTGACAATGAACCTAACCTAACAGCCGACAGTTGTGCATATGGAAAGTCTGGGCAGAAATTTGACAAAAACTATCTTCGACAACGGTTATAGCATGAATGTTCTTCCATAAGAAACTTGGAAGAGTATTGGAAAGCCAACCATGTGGCCTCCAACATTCCAACTGGTAGAAGCAAATCAACATGGCACTAAGGTACTAGGTGAAGTGATGGGACAAAAGGTAATTATTGGGACCGAGCCCTTTTGTTGAATTTTGTGGTCATCTCATTACAAAAGAAGGCCTATGATGCACTATTGGGTCAAGGCTGGTTGATAGCAGCCAGCTGATCATAACTACAAAAAAAATTGATCTCCATTGAAAACAAAGAATGGAAGTATGTCATAGACTTGAAGAAATTGGGATTCAATGGGGAAGCAACCTCATCAAACTCATTGGATTCAGATTCTGAAGAAGAATGCTCAATTGATAGAAACCAAGGTACAATGGAGCTGAACGATGAAGGGCTTTCAAAGTTACATTCGTACTCCGAAAATGAGACAAAATCCCTCAATAGCGGTGATGCCAAATCCTTCTAAACCGACAATGTCATTGTTAGCCCACCCTCTGGAGTTCAGGGAATACAATGCAAATGCTAGGGGTGCAAAGTTCAATGATAAGTGGGCCCAGTACTTTGACCAAGTAGTGGACATGTAGTCTGAGGAGCCAACATCAATGAGCCTATACAGGGAATATAGCAATACAAATTTGGTAAAAGGTGCAATATGGCCTTCTGAAGTTATTTAGTACGGTCGAATACGATGGATATGCTCGAATTGGATGAGCGCGTGGTGATGGCACAATGGAAGAAATTGGCACACAAAAGAAGAAAGTATTGGAACAATAAACATCTCTACCAAGATGATCTTTAGAGCTGGAACTCTAGTTTTGTGGTATAATGGAAGGTGCAAAAAATAAGCCAAGCAAGTTTAAAGTAATGTGCCTTGGGCCGTTTAAAATTATAAAAACCATAATGAAGAGGAAAGATAGAAAACATTTTGGGGGAGCTGCTATTCATGTAGAAATTTTACAATGTTGTTGGAGGCAAGAAAAAGCATCATTCACCTGAAGCAATTCTCAACCACTTTCGTTTTTTTCTTTTGGTAAAATCAAAGTGAAGGTCTAGGGACGGCAGCCCCAATGGAGAAGAGGGGCAATGCCCCATGCGCTCTCCATATCACAATACAAGACATGGTCGACAAGAAGCGTCCCCGAAGCCAAGCACAATTTGAGGCTTACGCAACCCTTGAAAATTTGAGACAACCAAATTTCTTTGAAAAAAAAGTTGTTGAAAGCACTTGAAAATTTGGCACTGTATGCTAAGTTGCCAAATGGTCTTCTGCTCTTGGAAGTAAAAAACTGAATCTTTTCAATATATCCTCTTCCCCAAAAAAATCACCCTCACCCTGCAAGGTTGGATGTGAAAAGGGTTTTAAATCAGACATGACATTATCATTATCACATCCAACCTTGCAGAGTGATTGATTTTTTGGGAAAGAGGATATAATGTCAGCATACAACATCACCAACAATACCAGTGTCTAGTGAGGCCTAGTGATGAAAACCTCTCTGAAAAGCAGAGGGCTAAAGTATGGATACCTCTCAGGCCTGAAGCTAAATCCCCCATGGTTATGAGTCTATGAATGTACAGAGTAACCCTGAAGATAGTCTCAAGACGAAGAGAGTGGACAGCAAACTCAGCTTTGGACAATGCATTGAGGAACAGTTTTTTTGCAACAGATCATACGTTGAATTATGAGAGTTTGGACCCTCTCAATACAAGCCCAATCAACAAACCCCAAACTAGGTCCCCAATTCTCAAACCCATACAAAATTGTGGGCTTGATGACTCTATTAAAAAGGTGCATCCTTGAAGGGATATCCTAGAATTGGATCTGAAAACATTGACGCTCCAAGACAGAAAGGGAGTCATATCCCTTTCAAAGGCATGAATGGGAGGCATCTTCGATCTACATCTATGTGTCTCAAAGTGCTTAAGGAGGACTCCAATACAAATATTATTTTATCTATGAAGGAAAATCTCAAAGGCACAAGGTTGTTGAAGACCATAGAGGCATGAGTGCATGAATCACCACAGCACAAGTGTTGCAACAAGGGACTGCCCATAAGCAAACAATCTGAGTGTAGATGCTATAAATCACACAAAAAACATAAAAATGATTTGAAGCTTTAATTGGCCACACATCCACTCATGATTTTGGTTAAATTGATACCACACAAAGTAATTACTATTGGATTTTTTTCACTTGCTATGTTCCTTAAAATGAGAACGTATGGTGAGTACTTAAACAGATGGACCATTTTGCCTTTGTGGAGCTTGTAAGGATAATGACGGTATTATAAATAGCTTTCCTATAATACTAATAGGGACTACCAATGAGAAGAATACAACAGCCCATGGTATCAGTCAAGAATTCTACGGAAAAATAACACTACAGATTTTGTCCACTCGTGTTGATTGACCATTGATCCTCACCCAAGTGAGATTTTGTGCTCATGGATGAGATTTTGTGGGAAATTTGAGATAACTCACCATATCTTGCAAGATGAGATTCATCACACTGTGATTTTCTACAGTGCATTAGGTTATGATATTACCAACTGCCTTTTCTGTACCTAATAATTTGAAAATTGATAAATCAAGCAGATTACTTTAAAATGGAGTCTTGGACTCAATGTAATGAGCACAAGATTTAGTAGTGTCAACATCTTCCGGCTGCTCAAGAAAACTCCACTAGGTTGATCCTCAGTAGATATTGATTTCATGTCTGTCAATAATCTCTAGCTAGTGTGAATACCAAGGAGAACACAGAACACATGAAAATGGGAAGGGATTGTTTGGTACTGATAGTGATCTATGTTACCAGATACACCATTCTCCTCTCTTGGATACACTTATCCCTGTGTACGATACAGATATGGATACATAACTCCTAAGATATGCCTCGGATACGGCCCATATAGGTATCCATATCCTAATATGACCAGAGTACTATCAGGTGGTGTATCAGAGATGGCTGCTGAAAAACCTGAGCTGTACCAAACATTGAATAAAAACTTAAAAGAATGAAATGAACTCAAGGAAATAGAAAGAAAACACCTTTCCTCTCACATCTCACTCATCTTTGTGCTCATATTAACTTTGATCAATTAACTTGTAAATGTAAGTCCACACGAAAAAGCCAAACCAGGGTGCTTGGTAAGGCACTTACAAATTTTTTATTTATTGTAGCCTCTCTCAAGTGGAGGTTTTTAAGCTTGCTGGGCATAAAACCTGCAATTTTCCCATTTGTGGGATTTGAACTCAGATCAATTAACTTGAAAATATTAGTCCACACCAAAACACCAAACCAGGGTGTTTGGTAAGGTACTTACAAAAAAATTATTTATTGTAGCCTCTCACAAGCGGAGGTGATTCATGCACTGTGATTGGTTAAAAAGATAATAAAAAGGTCTTCCATGAAGAAATGACCAATTTGCTTGCTTTTAATATGTTTTTAAGTTTTTACCATTGCTGAGCGAGGCTATCCTTTTCACTAAATTAGTTTGAGTGTATTACCTCTCCCTGCCAAGTGATTTAGAACTTGTTTTCCTTGAGTAAATCGTAATTTGTTAAATTCTGCGCAAAAAGATATATACATATACATATATCTATATATGAGGGGGGGGGGACGGAGGGGGGTGGCTTTTGGGTAAATGTATATATGCATATTCTAGAATTCCCGAAAAAAAATGTAATAACCATACTCATCCATATTTGTATCCTCGTAAATTGGCATTGAACATATATTAAAAAACCATCAGCACGACAGATAAGCCTTCTCAAATCTTTTCTATTTTTTAGGCTATCAGTTTCTAAATTTGGCTGCTAGCTGGGTCATAGAGCTGACTAATATTTTCTGCTAATGTTAATGTCAAGGCCCCCACTCAAGCATGTATCTCTATTCTGAATTTATAAATCTTATCATGTCGCTGTTAATCAATTGTATATCTTCATAAAGAAGTAATAATTCGTATATATACATGCATTCTTGTATATATCCTGAAATGTTTAATTCATACCCATCCATGTATTCAAATATATATACTACAAATTTTAGGTGCACATCTGAAAAAATCCAAGTAAATGTACATATTCAAAATCAAATATAGTGTCCTGGACAAAGGACAGTTGGACAGGAAGACCATGCATATGTAACAAAGAAAAATGATAGAAGTTGATGCATACCATTTATCTTCATTCGGCAGTGATATTTGCGAGGTATCACTGCCCCAGCTTGCACGCACAGCTCCACAACTGCAGGTGCATGACCATAGAATCCTCTTCCTTCATCTATAAGTGGAACCGGATCCTGTTTGCGTTTATGCCAAACATAACTTGGTGGTATGAAATCATCTAAGTCTGCACTTTTCCACATATGATGTCTTCTATAAGACTCGTATTTAAATATACCACACAGCCTAGCTTTATGTCCAGATGGACCAACGTGCACTTCAGGGCAGTATTTGCAAACTTTCACAGTATAAACAAACATAAGTTTTTTAGTCCCTAGCCTCATTGTCTCCCAAGCCTGCAGTGTCCTTTCGGCCAAAGCACCAAGCTCTTCTGGCAAAGACAAGTAGGAATCTACCAGCTTGGTGTTTACTAAAGCTTCATTTACATCTTCCAATAGGTGATCTGATGACTGGAAATTTTGTCCACAATTCATGTTATTGAACTGACTGGTTCTTTTTGTTGGATATTCATGGAGGTTAACTCCTGCTTGAATGCAAAGCTCCACAATAGCAGGAAGTCTAGCAAAGTCAAACCTTTGGTCATGCTTTATTACATCTTGAAACATATCATGGAGATGAAAGGCTTCTAAAGGAATAATTATATCATTGATGTTTCCTTCTATCCACACATGCATCAAATTCTTTGCTCCATGCATAGGGCCTCGACATGTCCGAATATGATGTCCAATGTGGCCAACAAATATTTCTGAACAGTGCCTGCACATTTCAAATACAATTCATGTTATGCACTTTTCCTTGTATCATCAAGGCACAGTGTATTTAAAATTTAGTGAAGTGCAACTATGAACCCACTTAAGAAGACCAATATGCAAAGGATTCCTCCATAGAGAAATATGGGCTTAATATGAATACAAAGAAAAACAAAAGCAATGAGAATAATATCCATAGATTTCTAGGAAAGATGAAATGATTTTTTTAGTACAGCATGATAAAGAACACTACCGACCCAGTTGACTGATAAGTAGTATGACAACCGCGCAGTAACTAAATAAAGAACAAAATGAAAAGGTACAAATTAAGCCCAAGTGTACAAAAGAGATGGGCAATGAGCAATGCTTCGCTAGCAACAGAGTAGATTATGAGGGCCACATACAGCCCATATGATCTTTAGCGATGGTACATTCATAGTTTAGTTGAAGGAATCCAAACATGCATCCATATTCATAGCCACATAAGCAACAACATGGATTACAAAACTGTTAACCACATGGCCAGATAGGTAGCAATACATCGAGTAAGGCACTAAGCCAGCCACCACTATCAGATAATATGAATAGGCCATTCCCCGTTCACATTAAGAGAAAACTAATAACGATCAACTAAAAACAGGAAGGGGGAAGAATATAGGACATCTTGTAAAGCATTTCCTGTCATCATTTGTCACTTTATGCATCATTCAAAGGTTGTAACTGGATGATCGCATATTTAAACTAGCTGAAATTATCATCGATTTTGTAACTCACCAAATTTTGCTTCAAAACAGGAACTATTTTGCTTCAAATTAAGAACAATTTTTGTTCAACTCTCCAAATTTTGCTTCAAAGTACAAACTATTTCCACTCAAAAGAACAAGCTCAATCTGTACCATCACATGGAACAAATGACAGCTGAGTCACAACTACAAAATTTTGACCCCCTAAAAGAGACTATGGGATGTAGACTGGTGCTGTGGAAAAATGATAGACTATGTAATCGTTGATCTGTAATAGCATAGCCTATGGCTGATACAATTTTCAACGCAAATCTTTCAAATGCTATTTTTTGACCCCTGCGTTCTCATGTCCAACATAGATGACTACACTACTGAAGTCAGATGTATTTGCTAATTATATGTTGAAGCATATGCCTCCCATTTCAGAAATCCGCAGACTGGAACACTACTATTGTAATTTTAAGCCATTCCGAGCCCACCAGAATGGAAGCCTGATTTTTGGCAAGTGTCTAAGCCATTCTGTTGGCATATGGCCTTTCAAATTTCAGCTCATTTTGACATCATATGAGGCTTTTATGGCCAAAAAGCAGTCAGTCACTGCTTAGGGCAGCTTCCCTGTTTGCTGCCAATGTTTGTTGATCCTTGTCCAAAACCTCCCAGATGCCTTCAAAATGAGTGGAATGTTTCCTAATGATATTGTACACCTGTATATGGTCCATTTTGGATCAATCACAAAATTTAAATTGCTCTAGACCCCAAATAGGGAATCACCCTAAAGCCAAAAGTATGATGTATTCAGACTTTCATGCTGAGAATCATAAAGATTTACAGTCCTTATCTTTCTTTCTTTCATTTTCTATCTATGTTCCCAATGCAGTATGATGTATTCAGACTTCCATGCTGAGAATCATAAAGATTTACAGTCCTCATCTTTCTTTCTTTCATTTTCTATCTATGTTCCCAATGTATTGTTTATGAATCACACTAATAAGAAGAAAGAAAAAGATATATTGATGTACATACCACAAATGACCAAAGTATGTCAATGGCACTGTAAGTACCATAGTTGGAATACTCGCCTAAAACTCGCAAGTTTTTTTCCGAAACGAGTTTTTCATGCTAGAACTCACAGCCAAAAACTCGCCGTAAAACTCGCGAAAACTCACCGAAACTCGTCAAAAACTCGCGTGATCTGGGTATGAAGCCCGTGGATGGCAAAAAGGGCATTTCATTTTGTTTTTTCATCTGTTCTTCACTCTTGCTTGACCAAAAACCCACTCCAAACCATTTTGCACCATTTTTCAGTGATTTTGCATCGAGGAGATGAGATTTGAAGGAGATTTTCATCGGATTTCGAAGGCAAATTGGATTTCCAGGTAGGTTTTCTGATTTTTCTTGTTCTTTCTTCTTTTTTTTTAATTCATTTTTGTTGATTCTATGTTTAAAAAACCATAGTTACCATGTTCGAAAAATTCGGTTTGTTCGGAAGGGGGAAAAAGTTTGAAAGTTCGGAAAAAGTTCGGTTCGGTAAGTTCGGAAGTTCGGAATTATTTATATATATATATATATATATATATAAAATATTTCAATCTACTAAAGAATGAACATTAATTTAACACTTGCAAAAATGAGAAATGCATAAGAATTTCAAACTTGAATTACATTAAAAGATAGCAAAATATTCATAGTTTAGAGCCTAAGCTCAAAATTGATATAGAACTTAAGTTTCAAACATTTGCAACATCAAACCCAGCTTCAAAATCAATGTTCAATCATCAATGTTCATTGTTCCACATCATACAAATACTTAAAGTTTAACATAAAAGTTTTCAGCATTAACTAAAAATAAGAATGAAATCTAAACATCTGCAACATCAAAACCTGCATCTACACCAAAATCACTACTCGCAGTGGCATCATCATCTAATCCTACACTAGTAGGCTCATAAACATCATCAATATTTTCATCTTCAAAGCATGGTTCGCCAAGGCGAGAGTTGTCATCTTCATTTGCAAGAGAGTGAGTAAGCAATCGTAGATTGCTATGAACAAATACAAGATCAGAGAGTTTTTGAGCCCCTAGTCGATTCCTCTTGTTGGTGTGGATTAAGTCATGTGTACTCCAGTTTCTTTCACATGCAGAAGCACTGGAACACTGGCTGAAGATTCGCATGGCAAGCCTCTGCAATTGTGGAGTAGAAGCCCCATAAGTCTGCCACCATTTAGATGGTTCCCACTTCGCCCTGCTTGCTTTTGCTTCCTTGATGCCAAACATTTTCAGTTGGTTCTTGAAAATAGTAAGTTGATGCCTTGTTGCTTCTTTCTCTTCTTCATCAATAAGCAACCTATCTATTGTTGCAAATACACCTCTCATTATCTCTTCATCTGCATCATGATTTACCTCTACTAATTTAGGATCTAGATAGCAAGCTATCGCATGTAGAGGACGATGTAGCATGAATCATCGCTTGTCCACAATTTCCAAAATGTTCTTGATTTCTTCAACATTACCTGCAAGTAACTTTTGAATTTCTTCCTTTGCTCTGTCCATTCCCTCATACACAAAGCCCATGCAAGGTTGATTGCCATCAATCATTCTCAAAATTTTAACAAGAGGCTCAAACACCATTATGATTTTTTTGGCCCCCTCCCAAAATGTGTCCCCTAAGATTATTCTTTCAATATCTTTTGAATGGGCTTCCTTAGAAAGCTTTGACTCTGTCCATTCATCACTAACCATTACTTTTCTCAATGCTGTCCTTTCCTCTACCTCCCTTTGCACAGTAATGAAATTGGTGGCAAATCTTGTTTCGGCAGGGGATAGAAGCTCATGCTTTGAAAATGAACGATACAAGTTCAATGTCAAGTGGTGATTGAGGATAAACTTAGATAATTGTTTGCCTTCAATCACAATATTACTTACTCCAGTTTTGATAAGTCTTCAAACAAAAGATCCAAAACATGTGCAGCACATGGTGTCCAAAAGAGATGAGGAAATCTATCTATGAGTATATCCCCTGCTCCTTTACAATTCGTTGCATTATCTGTAATGATTTGAACAACATTCTCTTCTCCTATCTCTAAAATCGTTGATTCGATGCATTGGGAAATGAAAAGAGAAGTTTTTTGTTCATTACTTGTATCGATTGATTTTATAAACATAGCACCATTAGGAGATATTGCCAAAACATTTAGGAGGGGCCTTCTTCTTGAATCTGACCAGCCATCACTTACTATTGTGCACCCTGTTCTTTTCCAAAAAAAATTTATATCAGCTAGTTCAGTGGATATGGCTGCCACTTCCTCTTCAAGAAGACTAGTTCTTAGTCTTTCATAGCAAGGCAATGTGTAACCCTTCCCAAATTCAATCGCTGCATCTACAAAGGTTTTGAAATGTGGGGAACAAATGACATTCAAAGGAATGGCCTCAGCATAAAACAATCTCGTTGCCAACTTATCTACGTCATGCTTTTGTTGTGGCCTCCACATGGACTTTAATGAAACTTGTGACTTTTTAGCGTCACTTGCACTTCCACTGGTAAATGGTGATGGGCCTGATGGAGCACCACTTGAACTATTTAATGAGCCAATTTGTGAGATAGAGTGTTGGATTTTAGCCTTCTTTGCTTCTGAAGCAAATGATCCAGCACGACTCACATCATATTTAGCTTTCACCCATTTTATGAAATCTGCATACTCCACTTCCTTTGAATTTTCATTTGCTATGGCACAACGTTTCACATCTGCAGAGCCTCCAAGGTAATGGTATCGAACTCTAGTGACACTACCTATGATATTCCCATTGCATAAGATGCATCTCATATTTGTTTTTTTATCATCTCTCTGGACGATATATTTCATTTCTAATGGACGGCTAGACATGCTGCCACCTGTATCCTAAATCTTGATTCTTCACTGACCAATGCCCATTGCTCAACCTTGCATTCACTGTTCTGAATTTTCTCAATGTACCTTGGTCCCGCACTGCCCAATAAATCCCCCTTACATACACTGTTATGAACCTTTGATTTCTGCCCTGAAATTTTAAAAAACATATTACCCCGTAAATGTAACATTCTATACAATACAATATAATATAATTTATACTTAATAATATTTTATTATTTTAAAGTTTAAAGTTTAAAAGAATAATATGAATAATAAACTAACAATAATGAATTAAAAATAATAATAATAAACTAATTGAACTTAGTACTTACAGTTTTAATATTTATTATTAAGTTATTAACAAAATTATTAAATAATAAATCTAGTAAATTAAAATAGTTATTAGTTACTAAATAGTAAATACTAAATACTAATATAGTAATAATAAATTATTAAATAATAATATATTAAAAATTTAAAACAACAAATTAAATGAGATTAAATAATAAAAAGTAAAAAATTAAAAATTAAACTAGAGTTTTGAAATTGAAACTATACTAAATTGATAACCGGGCAAAGTTGCAAACCGGAACCCTACCTGGCAAAGCCGAATCCGGAATCGGAATGGCGAAGGCCGAATGCCGAATGGTGACGTTGAATGATGAATCGCGGCGACTATGAAACTGAAGTGTGAACCCCGGCGCGGCGGCGAGCAAACTGCCAAACACCGACTGCGAATGGCGATGCCGCAAACTGCCAAACAGGTAAACACTACCTTCGTGAACACGTTCGTGACTGTCTTCTCAGCGTCTGTCGTTCGTGACTGTCTTCTATGCGTTTGCCGTTCGTTGGTGATAACTGATAAGTATACTGTATAACTAATAAGCGTTCTGCGTTTGCCTTTGTGGCTTTTTGCCTTTGGTGTTTGGCTGTTTGCCTTTTTGGCTTTGCGCCGTTGTGGATTAGGGTTCCGTTTCCAACGCATCGCGTTCACCGTCGGAGTCGTTTTAATTATTAAAAATTTATTCGGTCGAATTTGACCACACAAATTCGGTCAACGCGTTTTGTTCGGTTCGAACCGAACATCAACCATGTTCGGTCGAACATGGTAACTATGTAAAAAACATCATGAATGTACTGTAAAAAAGATTTAAATACATTTATATTGTTGAAAAGAATATTTAGATTCATCAAAACAAAAAAAACTGACACATTTTTTTAATTTTTTTACATATTTTGCTAATTTTTTCATTTTTTAGAAATTTTCTTCAAACCCTAGTTATTTTTAAATTTTGAATCATCTTTTTTGTTGAAAACATGTTTACAATCTTAGATTAGCTTAATTTTTTACTAATTTAAAGTAATTTTCTGATTTTTACATTTTTTTCACATTTTTTTGAAAACCCAGTTTATTATTTTCTTTTTTTAATCCATTTTTTTTAAATAAAAATGTTTAGAATCTTAGATTAATTTAGATTTTTACTAATTTAAAATAATTTATTTTGATTTAATCTAATTTAGCTTGTTTTTAAATTTTCTATCAAAAAACTAATAAGTTGTGTTTTCACTTTGTCATTGTGTGTAGGTTAATTGATAATGGCTTCTGAATCCACTTCTGCCTCAGGGTCAGTGCCATCCATACCTGGGGGATTTGTAGGCACTCATCCAACAGGAGCTAGGATCCTGCTTGGAAATATGCATATGAAGGACCAAAACATAATTCAGTCTATTGCATTAGATGTCAAAATGTATACCGTGGAGGCATCAATTGCTTCAAATACCACCTTGCTAGTATCCCTCAACGTGATGCTAAGGGTTGCATAAACACCAACGAGGAAATAAAAAAGCAAATGCATGTCATATTTGCCACTATAGAAGAAAAAAAGGTGCAAAGAGCGAAGGCAAAAGCGGCAATGCAAGCAACCATAACTTCTTCTCAAGGTGCTCTAGTCAACCTTGAGTCAGATGATGATGTAGCGAACATAGTGGGCTCTCTTCATGGTCCACATGTGCAAAGGCAACCGCTGAAACCCACAACCACCTCAATCCCTTCATCTACCTCTAGCAGAGCACCAGGATCAGCACCTACGGGTTCACACATGCATATTTTTTTTGTGCCTAGAAACACACGTGGTGCACAACCTTCCATAAAGGCAACTGGGTGGAATAGGGAGATGCATGAGCAGACAGACGTTGCTTGTGCGGATTTTTGGTACTTCAACATCCCTTTCAATGTGGCAAGCTCACTTTACTAGCACAATTTGGTGACTGCATTGACAGTTGCAAAGAAAGGCTACAAGGCGCCTTCTCGCAAAGATTTGAGTGGGAGGTTAGTTTATGTTCTTTAATTTATGTTTTTTAAGTTTAATTTATGATTAATTTAAGCTATTTTTTTGTTTACAAATTAAAATTGTGTACTTAGTTTCACTTTGTACTTAGGTTGCTTACTAGTGCAACTGAAAGGGCAAGGGCAGTGATAGAAGAGCAAAGAGAAGAATGGCAAAAATATGGCTGCACTATTCTTTTTGATGGGTGGACAAATGGTAAAAACCGTACCATCATTAATTTTTTTGGTTTCTTGCAAAGATGAGGTGGTGTTCTTGAAATCCGTGGATGCCTCCAACAATGTAGCAACATATGTGGCAACTGGAAGAATCCTCCAAGATAAACACCACACAATTTTTTGGACACCATGTGCTGCCCATGTCCTTGCCCTTCTTTTGGAGGACATAGGCAAATTAGATTGGGTCACACCAATTGTAGAGGATGGAAGGAGAATCACTAAATTTATCTACAATCACCCTTGGGTTCTTCACTTGATGAGGGAGAGAATTGGTGAGATCCGGTGTGACAAAGTTTGCAATGGTGTTCTTAACATTGCAAAGCATTTTTGGTGCATTGACGGCTTTGAAACAAAGGTTTGTGAGTCAAGCATGGCTACACTCAACTTATTCGAAGCTGAAAGGAGATAGAGTTTCAAGCATTCTCTTCGACGTCCTCTTTGCACAAAGAGCTATGGAGATTGTAAAGGTAACTTCAAAACTTTGAATCTAAATTCAAATTGAATTTTTTTTTCTTTCATTATAAAAATTGTAACTCTAATCTTTTTTGCATTTTTAAATTTATATTGTAGGTGTCGAAGCCCTTGGTTAAAGTTCTCTTGGTGGATGGGGATAAAACTCCAATGGGGTATCTTTATGAGACCATGGATAGGGCCAAGGAGGCTATTAGAAATTATTATAAGGGGGACCACCTCAAGTTTGATCATATTTGGGAGATTATTGACAGGAGGTGGAACCATCAACTCCAACCCATCCATGCAGCAGGGTACTTCTTGAACCCCCGTTTCTTCCATTCAGGCACCTATGCAAATCCTACTGAAGAGATTATGGAGGGCCTCACTACTTGCATTCAAAGGATGACATCCACGACTGAGAAGGCAAACCTCATTGTTAACGAATTGCAAAGTTATAGGGAAAAAAGGGTTGCACTCTTCTCTTCAAACCTAGCAAAGAGAGCAATAACAAATCAACCACCAGGTATAAAATTTGAAATTTACAAGTTACAAGTTTGTAACTCTTTTTTTTTTGTAGATGTTTGGTGGACAAATTAGGGTGGAAAAACCCCAAATCTTCAAAAATTTACCCTCTGTGTCTTATGTCAGCCTTGTAGTTCGTCCAATTGTGAGCGCAATTGGAGCTTGTTTGAGGCCATCCACACAAAGAAGAGAAACAAACTAGCTCAAAAACGTCTCAATGACCTTGTCTATGTGCAATATAATCTTCGATTGCGCACAAGAAAGGTAGAGGAAATATCAGATGATCCAATTGATTTGGATGAGATAGATCCATACAGTGATTGAACAGGGTGGGGGGAGCAGCCTCCATTGTTTTCTAAGGATGACATTTATGATTTAGAGCGACAGGCAATTGAGGAGGGGGGTGGATTTGCATTCTCATTGGATGACCTTGAGGATGACCCTGAGGAGTCATTCCCAGTGCCACCACCAGCAGCTGCAGCAGGATCTACATCCATGATGGAGGTAGAGAATCCACGGGCACAGCAAGAGCAGATTCCTACGACTAGACCCTCTCCCGGTCCCCTACTGAGATCTAGACATGGGAAGAGGAAGATGTGAATTTGTAAAAACTGAAATATATTAATGTTTATGTAGTATTTACTTTCAGTTTTACAAAAGCAATTTGCTATTTTCATTTTGTTTCAGACTATCATATTAGTGCATTGAGCATTCTACATGAGGATACCATTTTGTATCTAATTTTATTTCAAATCAATCAAATAAAGTTTGTTTCTTATATGTACTCATTTATTGACTCATTGGATGCATCTTATCTTTGAATTTTGCAAAAAAAATGCGTTTTTAGTGAAGTTTAAGCAATTTTTTAAGTTGTCGAGTTTTTTCGGAACCGAGTTTTCCGAGCTTGCCAAGTACTTGCAAATGGCGAGTTTTCCAACTATGGTAAGTACCATAAGTTACAATAGCAAGTAGGAGTGCTAAAAGAAACTTGAATAACCAAAAAGTAACTAAAACTAGAAGAATAAAATATCCTAGCTAGCAAAAGTGAACCCAAAATGAGTAACTTCTAGACGTCAAAAAAACATAGTTACAAGGAGACAAGTATGGGTATGAAGAGACGGGGAAACCATTTTTCAAAAAAATAGGAGACGAGTACTTGGAGCCAGCAAAAACACGTGCACACACACGCACACACATATATATGTAAAATTTGGATTAAAAAATGTCATACAGCAAATATAGCTTAAAAAAAACAATAATAACTTTTTTCAAGAAGGAAATTATATGTCAACAAAAGACGAGTAATTGTATTTAAATTTGCCTTTGATCTCATCATATCTAGGGTCAAGCGTACAAAATAAATTAAAAAAATAGATGCTGAAATGCAAGTCTCTGAGACGAGTACTAGTCTCCAAGACAAGACTTTGGGGGTAGGAGACAAGTCTTTGTGCAACACTATAAAAAAGACAAACCATATAAGACAATATAGATAAGCATGTGAAAGGAAAGCCCCTTGACTAAAGAAACAACCATTGAATCAAGAATGTCAATGGAGACTAGGGCTGGAGACGAGGGTTGGCTCTAATTTGTACCGAAGTCTCTTGCAGAAGAAGGCCCAACATCCTCATTAATTACTAGGAAAGGACCAATATAGTTCTAACGATATATATTGAAGAACAACCTAGGCTTTGAGGATTTGGTTTGACAATCGTAGGAGGAAAAAAAGGTACTGTTGCATTGCAGGAAACCCTAACCAAGGCCAGAAATGGAAATATCCTGAAAACATATTTGGACTGACTGAAAACGTTTATGTCAGCATTGCCCAATTTGGAAACTATGTCGAATACATTGGAACGTTTCCAGTGATTTTTTGGCCATTTCAACCCCTTTCTAGTAAAATTCATACATTTTGGAGAGGACCGCGTGGGTCTCACACAATCCCCTTTATAGAAAAAAAAAAGAATACTAACAAATGAAAACTAAAATAAAATAAAATAAAATTGAAAAATATGCATAACACTGGTTACCATAATCAGCCACGCATAGATTTTAAAGCCAAGAGCTAACCTGTAGGAAAACTTGCCTAGACAAGCACTGCAGTTATGTTTCGCAATGTCTCTCATAACCTTCTTAAAGCAACTCAGTTGTTACCATTGAAAGTAACTTGAAATTTATAATTTTGATTAACCATAAACAAAATAAGGATACAAAACCATTTGCATGAGCCATGTCACTTAAAGAATCTTAATTATGTTGACGTCATTGACAGTATAAACACAACTAAGCAAAAGATTTATCAAGTACAGAGACCTAATTGTATCAAATTTAGAATTTTTTACTTGATAAGAGCACAATCGCAAAAAAGAAAAGAATACCAATAAAAAAATCGAAACAGTACATGCTGTACACTATTGTATTAGGTTTTTATAGAGTAAAATGATATACAAAGAAGCTTCTAGACAAAAGGAAGAGGAACTTCTAGGAGAAGACACATGTATAAAAAGCTTCTAGAACAAGGAAGCTTCTAAAGGAAGGCAGATACATAGAGATGTGTGCAAATAACAAGAATATACAATTAAAATACAATATAGCCCATGTGACTAATATAACCCATATGACTACATCTCATCATTTCCTCCCTGCTTAAAGGAATTGTCTCCAATTTCTACTGTAGATGTGGAAAGTGCTGCTCAAATGATGATTGGGATATCCACTTAGCTTGAGTTGGCAAGGATTCTTTGCAGCCATCTAAGTAAGTGGTAGTGGAGTGATGCTAAGTGGTGCGTGTGTGGACATCAAGAAGAGTAGCTTCATCCAACAGATACTGAAAATCTGGAATGATATTGTTAAGATGAGATATAGCAACCTCTTCCTCCAAATGTGGTCGTTCACAAAGCTTAAGTTGGCTCACATTCTCAATATCATGTATGCTAAGTGGAGAAGGAAAAGATCCACCCCGTGAGTATTTTCTCCAATTTGTTGCAAAATAGGATAAGGCCCGTGCTGAAAAGATTTGAGATTATAATGTTGTGGAGATCTAAATATTTTCTTGTTCAAGTAGAGTCAAATTTTATCACCAACCTGACAAACTGGTTAAACTCTATGTCAATCATTAAGTTCTTGTATTTTACTTGATTCTTCAATAAAGCATCTTGAACTTGTGCAAGGATTTTACTAAAATGTTGAAGACAAGAAGATGCCTTAATGTTTCTCCTTTTGTTCATAAGATGAAGTTGTGGGAAGAGCTACTGGAATCTCATACAAGCAAGGGACCGATACCCATAGCATACCGCAAATGAAGAATGTCCTGTAGATGCATGGATAGCTCTAATGTAATTATGCCACAACACGTGGAGATAAATGTCCCACTGCTTATTTTCTTGATAATAAATGCGGAGAGCATGCACCAAGGAGCAAACTACATTGGTTTGACCATCAGTACGTATGAAATCTCAATCAACAACTTAAAAACTTTCACAAAGTTTTCCAAAAGCTACTAAAAATTTTGAAGTCACAATTAAAAACTATAGTTAAAGGTAAACCAAAGTGACACCATACATGCTGGAAAAACAACTCGGCAGCTTTGAAAGCATCTAGAGTTTTGTTGCATAGAATAAAAACAGCCATCTTAGAAAAGGAACATACAACCACCAAAATACAATCAAGCTTCCTAAAAGTAGCAAGCAGTCCAACAATAAAGTTCATGGAGATGAATTCCCAAGGCCTGGAGGGAACAGGAAGTGGCTGATATAAACCAAGCTTTCTATTAGAAGGTTTGGATTGGCTGCATAATGAACATTTTCTAATAATGTCTTCCACATGCTTTCTCATAGAAGGCCAATGAAAATATATTTGAAAATGTTGCAGTCTTCTATGTGGCAAAATGACCACCATATAATGAAGAGTGGCATTTTTAATGTGTGCGCAGTGTCATGAAACCATTGGAACAAAAGTCAGTTTAATTTGTACAACAAACCATCTCTTAACATATAATCAGGAAACGGAGTTTGATTTAGCACTGTGGGTTGCTATAAGGCAATGAGAATTGGCCAAAAGTATAGATCTGAAGAATAAAGCGATTTCCAATCTTCATATGCAGAAAATCTAACATTGAGAATATGCACAACGTTTGAAGGAGATCTGCTCAACATATCAGCAACCCTTTTAGCAGTCCTCTTTTTTATGCTTAGTGACAAGATGAAATTGTTGAATGTAAGAATCCTATTTAAGGTGATTTTGTTCTTGAATCTTGGGTTGTGAATTAAAAAACATAAGGATCTGATGATTAGTATGAAGTATTGTTTCCTTACCAAGAATATAGTGTCTTCATTGCTTTAGTGCTTGAACCAATGCAAAGAATTCTGTCATGTGCTATACTTCTGTTTTGTTTCAGAAAGTGTTTTTTTATGATATGCAATCTAGTGGCCTCCCTGATTAAGAACAGCACCTATAGCATAATCTGAGGCATCTTATTCTATCTCAAAAGGCTGGTGCAAATCGGGAAGAGCAAGCACTAACACAAAGCGAAGGGCATCTTTTAGCTGCTGAAACGCGTTTATGGCTGCCACATTCCATGAGAACTGCTTCTAATTAGAGAGTTTATGACGTGGTCTAGCAATATGAGATAAGTGCCAAATAAATTTCCTATAGAAATTCATATCACCAAGGAAGCTTTTCAGATCTGTGGTATTTGATGGAGTAGGCCAATCCTTGAGGACCTTGACTTTTATTGGATATGCATGGACACCATGTTGGTCAATAACAAAACCCAAATACTGAATGCATGTTTGGCCAAAGGACTTTTTCATTTTGAACTGTAACTCATGTTGTCACAAAAGATTGTTGGAAATATTGTCATTGATGTCAAAGGTTTAATATTATTGGTGATAAAGGCTCCATTGCATTTAATATTGTTTATCTTGGCTAATATGAGTTAATATTTATTTAATATTAACGAATATATTTTTGGTTGCATATGAGACAAAAGAAGGGCCCATGGAGAAGTCAAAGAGCCACGGACAAAAGAAGGATGGGACGCATTTTCCCATGAAGAGTCATTTTTTAGAATACCAAGAGTCACCAAGTGAAGACAAAAGAGTAAGGGCGAATTTCTCATGAAAGGACACTTTAAGGAATACGAAAAGTCACCAAAGATAAAGACAAAAGTGGGAGGGACGTTTTTGATCATGAAGGGTCACCACATGACTTTTCAAATGCTTGGATATGAAGGGTCATCCAAGATTGGCGCCATTTTTCAAGAGAATTGAAAGGTCACAAAAGGGGAAGGCCAAAGGTCATTTGGAAAGCTATAAATAAAGGCTTGAAAAGCTATTTATAATATGAGTGTGAGAGGTTAACTTTGATATTGTATTATCTAGCTTAAAAGAGCAAAAGTGAGAGAGAGGAAAGAGATGTATTGAACTATCATTTGATGATTTAGCAACATTGAGAGATAGGTGTGTGGTATACACAAAGTGATTGATGTTCATGTGGGTTGGTGCTCACGAATAGGTGCTGGGTTGGTGCTCGGCAAAGGGGTTTGAAGCCCCTGTGGGTTGGTGCTCACGAATTGAAGCTGAGGTTTGTACTTGGCAAAGGGATATGGTGCTCCTGTGGGGTTGTTCTCACGAATATATTTGAGATTGATTCTCTATAGTTTTTCCCACATTGGGTTTCCACGTTTTATCTGGTGTCTTTCTCTGTCTTGTGTGATGTTTATTGTTTAAGTTTTATTGCATATCTTGAATGATTGATTAAGTGAAATTTGGTTAAAGGAAAGATTTATAAGATATATAATATACTGATTCACCCCCCATCTCAGTATATTCTGTGCTTAACAATTGGTATCAAAGCAGGTTCCTTTTTAAAAAGTTTTACAGCTTGAAGGTAGATCGGGAAAGCACGATGGCTGGGTCACAGGAAGGATTTTCTACAAATAAAGCACCTTTGTTTGATGGGACGAATTATGCTTTTTGGAGCATGAGAATGAAGGTTTATTTGATGGCCCTTGGATTCGACATATGAAAATCAGTAGTGGAGGAATATGAAGAGCCACCACAAACATCTACAATTACTCCAGCAAAAAAGAAGGCAAGTGAATGTAATGCTAAAGCTTTAAATACTATTTTATGTGGTTTATGTGAATCTGAATTTGTTAAAGTTATGCCATGTAAATCTGCTCATGAAACTTGGGTAAAACTTGAGAATATTTACAAAGATGATGGAAAGGTTCAACAAGCTAAGTTGCAGACTTTAGAAGGCAGTTTGAAAGTTTGAAGATGGAAAAAGAAGAAGATATAGCAAGTTATCTTTTGCGAGTTGATCAAATAGTAAATCAAATTCAAGGTCTTGGAAAAACATTGAAAGAGTCAACGGTGGTGCAAAAGGTTTTGAGATCTCTATCAATGAGATATGATGCAAAGGTTTTGGCAATCGAGGAGATGAAGAATTTAGCCAAGCTGAAGATGGATGAGCTTCATGGTATTCTCACGGCATATGAGATGCGGACAGAACAAGATAAACCCTCAAAGAGAGAAGCAGCTTTCAAGACATCAAAGAAGGAGAAAGCTAAGATTCACGAATCAAGTGATAGTTCTAATGATGATGAAGATGACAACGAAGCACTTTTCATTCGCAGGCCAAAAAAAGAAACAGGTAAATATCAAGGAAAATTACCTTTTAAATGTTTTAATTGTGGAAAGATTGGACATTTTTCAGCTAGATGCCCAGATAAGGTTAAAAATGAAAAAGAAGAAAAGCCTACATACAAGAAGAATTTCAAAGGAAAATCTAAGAAGGCATTCGAGAAGAAGAGCCCATATTCTAAAGATCTTAGCTCAGGGGAAGATAATGGAGTCAGTGATTCAGAAGAAGAAGAGATTCTATTCATGGCTATACATGAAGATGATCAAGAAGAAGACGAGGAGGAAGCTGAAGTAGATATGGAAGGAGAACTCAATTGTGCCCTAGAAGAGTTAGAAGCTGTTCAGAAGAAGAATCAAAGGTTAAAGCGCCAGATTGAGAAAAATGAACAAGAGTCAAAGGAAATGATTGAAGCTCTACAAGCACACTTTGAAGAAGCCAAGAAGAATGAAGAAGATCTCACAGCATAGTTGAAAATAGCAAGAAAAAATTGTGAAAGGTATGTTATTGAAATTGCCTCTTTAAAAGAAGATATTAAGAAAGCAGTCAGTGATTCTAAATTTGAAGATAGCACTAACATGCTGAATAAGATATTGGAAAGTCAAAAAGCATATTCAGATAAAACAGGGATCGGATTTGAAAAGAAAAAGAGCTATGCTGAAGCTCTTACACAAGAGGAAACAAAAAGGGGAGAAGTGAAGAATACAGAGGACATTCCAAACAGAGAAGGCTGAAAGGAACAAAACTACAAAAGGCAATCAGGTCAGAGATATACAGACAGATCTTATTTTTATGGCTATTGTTTTTATTGTAATGGATATGGTCACAAGAAATTAGAATGTAGAAAAAGAGCTAACAATTTCAAAAATAAGGAGAAGGAAAGTCAAGTAGAGTCAAGAAAAGCCACAACTCTTTTGCTCCTCTATCAAGCTTTGATGAAGAGACCATAGTATGCTACAAGTGCAACAACTACGGACACAGCTCGGTATTGCAGAAGCGTGTTCGAGTCAGTCAAGAAGGATCAGAAGTTCAAAGCTCCATTCATCAAGAAAAAGAATCAGAGTGTCAAAGATCCATTCATCAGGAAGAAGGTTCAGACATGTACATGGCAGAAGAAACAACATAAAGATTTTATGATGGTGCAGACAGCTCTGCATGTGGGAGGTAAAGATCAGCCATGGTTAATTGATAGCGGATGTTCGAGGCATATGACAGGTGATAAAAGTAAGTTCATTTCTCTAAAGAAGATTAATGGTGGTACAGTGAGGTTCGGAGATAAAACCACTGCCAGGATAGCCGGAAAAGGTACTTTGAGTTTGGATTATGGTAGAACTAACACTAAAAATGTTTTGTATGTAAAAGGTCTTAAGCATAATCTGTTGAGTGTTAGTCAAATTTGTGATCAAGGATACACATTAAGGTTTTATGCTGAAGGTTGTGAGATTAGAAGAAAAGATTCAAATGAGTTGATTGCAGATGCTCAAAGGACAGGGAACAATGTGTATGTATTGTCAGATATCTTCTCAAAGGCATGATCAAAGGATACATTCAAAGATCGGCGAGAGGAGTTGGGAGTAATTTCTATTACTTCCTGCCATTGATGTTCAACATCAAGTGAGGGGGAGCTAAGTGTTAGCTCCACGTAGGCCCTTTGCCATTGATGTCAAAGGGGGAGAATAACAGGTACAGGTACAGGTGCAGAAAACAGGTACAGGTTGCTACAGTAAGGGGGAGTTACTGTATGTTTTCAAATGATGGTATATGCAGATGACAAGATGTGGCAGTTTCAAGATTGAAGTTGCCATCAATGACAAAGGGGGAGATTGTTGGAAATATTGTCATTGATGTCAAAAGTTTAATATTATTGGTGATAAAGGCCCCATTGCATTTAATATTGTTTATCTTGGCTAATATGAGTTAATATTTATTTAATATTAACGAATATATGTTTGGTTGCATATGAGACAAAAAAAGGGCCCATGGAGAAGTCGAAGAGCCACGGAATAAAGACAAAAGAAGGATGGGACGCATTTTCCCATGAAGAGTCATTTTTGGGAATACCAAGAGTCACCAAGTGAAGACAAAAGAGTAAGGGCGAATTTCTCATGAAGGGACACTTTAAAGAATACGAAAAGTCACCAAAGATAAAGACAAGTGGGAAGGATGTTTTTGATCATGAAGGGTCACCACATGACTTTTCAAATGTTTGGATATGAAGGGTCATCCAAGATTGACGTCATTTTTCATGAGAATTGAAAGGTCACAAAGGGGGAAGGCCAAAGGTCATTTGAAAAGCTATAAATAAAGGCTTGAGAAGCCATTTTTAATATGAGTGTGAGAGGTTAATTTTGATATTGTATTATCTAGCTTAGAAGAGCAAAGGTGAGAGAGAGGAAAGAGATGTATTGAACTATCATCTGTTGATTTAACAACATTGAGAGATAGGTGTGTGGTATACACAAAGTGGTTGATGCTCATGTGGGTTGGTGCTCACGAATAGGTGCTGGGTTGGTGCTCGACAAAGAGGTTTGAAGCTCCTGTGGGTTGGTGCTCACGAATTGACGCTGAGGTTTGTACTTGGCAAAGGGGTATGGTGCTCCTATGGGGTTGTTCTCACGAATATATTTGAGATTGATTATCCGTGGTTTTTCCCACATTGGGTTTCCACGTTATATCTGGTGTCTCTCTCTGTCTTGTGTGATGTTTATTGTTTAAGTTTTATTGCACATCTTGAATGATTGATTAAGTGGAATTTGGTTAAAAGAAATATTTATAAGATATATAATATACTGATTCACCCCCCCCTCTCAATATATTTCGTGCTTAACAAAGATCAAGAGCAATATGAACATGTTTCACATGATCACCGCGTCTGTTACTTAAGAATTCCCTGATAGACTGCTATGAATTTCCGCAAATGTGAGCAAAATATATCAATGATGAGCCTATAGAATTTGGTTGGAGCATTAGTGAGAACAAACAGGCATTATAAGCCACGCATATAGACCATATTTAGTTTTTAATGTTTCTTTTCATACGTCTGATTGGTCCATACATACCTCATGATATACATATAGACCATACTTTTGAAAGTTATTTTTCATACATCTGAATGGTCCATACGTACCTGATATCTAAAAGTTAGATAAATTATGCTAAAATATTTAACCCCTTTAATTGGTCGACAAGATCTTCAATAATAGGAAATGGGCACTTATTTTTCATGGTAATCTTGTTCAATGCTCGATAGTCAATGCACAATCTCCATTCATTTGTCTCTTTATTTGCACGATTAATATAGGATAACCACAAGGAGAAGTGCTAGGACGGATCTTACCATCATTAAGGACTTTCTGCAGTTGCTTCTCTATCTTTGCAATCTTAACATGCATTGTACAATATGCAAAAAAGTTCAGCAATGAAAAACTTGGAGTATATCATTGTACTCTACAAAACCTAATACGATAGAGTGTACAACATGTACAGTTGCAGCCAATCCCTTTGTATTCTTTTCGTGCTCGGTGAGGGACCCTTGGAGTCCTTGGCCTAGACAAATCTGCATTCTTCGGTAGTATGGCCATCATTCTTACAGTTCTTGCAATACTTCCATTACCAGCAGATGAAGAAAGCTAGCTTAAACACATTGTCCAATGGGTAGAATCTTACAGGTGAACGGGTTAGTGGAAGAACCTGCACTACTGGAACATTTCTATGAAAACTTAGATCCCAATTTAGCTTCAGCAGAAATAGCTTTTTCAATGCCCTTTCCAAGGAAAATATTTCAAACACAAATATTTCTTCTCTAATGCTAGGAAGTAAACCAAAAGTAATTTTTTTTTTTTCTTTTTTAAAAAGATCCCAATATATTAGAAGGAAATCAAAAGATACATATTCTGCTATGCCAGGCCTGAAAACTGTTGGTCCAAGCCTGGGCAGTATACAAGAAAGGAAATATATTAGTACTCATAAAACCAAAAGTAAATTTGATCCTACACAACTCTTTCGGATTGAGGATCTCTTGCTTGAGTTGAAGCCTAGTGAAAAGATTAATGTATCGTTGCACCGATTGACTTGGATGTTTCCTGAGTTGAAGCCATCATGCCCATAGGTTGCCTTGATACCCAACAAGGTAGAACCTATTCTTCACATCATTTTTGAAGTGGTCCAATTGGGTGATTCGATGATTAATGTCATTTCCATCGTCAACCGCGGCAAGCGTGTTCTGATAATTTTGCCACCAATCTAGGGCAATCTCTTCCATATGAACATCAGAAGTTTGAATATTGTCAGCACCAATGATCTCAGGACAAGTTTTGAAATATGTCTCAAGGCTTCGGAGCCAAGAGTTGAGCTTCTCACCACTGAAGTTGCCATCAAACCTACGGATCTTGATCTCAGCAGCGATTTGGATATCGGTCTATGGTGCTTGAGTGGCTAGCATTGTAGCTTGATTCTACAAAAATATTGTTTGTGTTGGTTTCAGCATCTCTTGCATAATTTGGCCTAGTTCTTAGTCTAGCTGGCAAGGATATGTTCAAAAGCATTGGCTTGACTCGCAAGAATCTACTCAAGGTCATTGGTATTCACAGATTCTTTTAACGATTTCACAAGGGACTTGTTTTTCAGAGGCATTATGAATCAAGTTTGGACACAACAATGGGAACAAGGCTTGATTTTGGGTGATTAGAGCCACACTACAACCCGAATGCCACCCTCTTGACCCCTCTAGTGGCAATTGGAAGTTGCCAAGTGCCTGTTGTTTAGAACAAGAGGGAAGTGTCCAAATAAGTTGCAACAATGAACGAGGAAGCAAAGAAATCCATTTTGCTCCTGAAGCGAGTTAATAAGAAAAGGATCTAGTGAAGGTTAAGAAGCAAAAACCCTTAAGAAGACTAGACCGAAGGCCTTGATTAGGAGAGGCCTACAGGTGTTATATCTACTAAGGGTAAAAGATGGAGAACCTTAAGAGGACCAGATCTAAAGGCTATGATCGATGGGCTCTGATACCAATTGATATAAGCACAATTGTAAACAAAGAAAAGAACACAAAGAAATTAGCCACAACTATGAATGTTGTATACTCTACTGCATTAGCCATTTATAAAGTACAATGATATACAAAAAAAAATCTAGAGAAAGGGAAGCTACTAGGAAAAGAAATGGGTCCAATAAGCTTTTAGAACAAAAAAGCTTATATAGGAAGGTGGATACATGGAGACGTGCAAATAACAAGAATATACAATCAAAATACAATATATCCCATGTAATTGCCTCATCATTATTGGTTCAATCGATAACTAAATAGAATCAAATATCATTAATTTGGTAGTCATTTCCACATCATAACCCAAAATCTTCATAATGATGTAGAAAATTAAAATAATTACCTTTGAACACTTTAATCTTTTGTCTCAAAAAGCATCTGAAAGCACATTTCCATTGAAACTTACAAATGATTAACTACTTTTTCATATTTAGATAATGGTATGATTAATGCAAAAGGGCATGCCTTGCATAAACATAGATGTCGTTTTAATTCCTTTATCATCCTCTTCTCTTATTTGTGTATAAATTTCCATATTATTTTAGTTTTTTAAATTATTCGTTTCCTTTATTTTGGAGGTTTTAGGTGAATGCATTTCCAGAAGTGATTCTGTTTTGGAAACCATACCATTTTCCATGTTTCGTGTAACTTAGTATTCTTAGAGCCTCTCCTAACATCCATGGTCAACAGTCATCCAAAAGCAAAGAAAACTATTAGTGTGCTTGTTCCTATTGATTCGAGTGCAACCACACCAATCCACGATCTCATCTTGAGAGCCTTGGATACTTGGTGTTTTTTGAAGCTATTTTTCACAACGACAGTGCTAAGCAGCACATGCTTCGGTGCAAAAATTTCAAAGCACCAAACACTTGCATCATCATGGTAGCACATCGGAGCTCATCTTCATGCATCATTTCACTCAATTGGCTTACCCCGAGAAGGCGCGAAGCACAAAGGAATGCCTCGTAGGTCATAATTTGTGACAAAGTTTCATATGCCACGTAGAAACCTTCACGCCATGTTGTGCCATGCCAAACAACACTCCCAGAATTCTTGTCACATCAATAGGATTGCTAGCATCACATGCATCTAGAAGTTGAACCATCACAAGAAAGCAAACTCTCATCCATTGCAAAATTTGGACTGTTTCATAACCGCCTTCTATTGTAATAGCTTTCTTGTAATAACATATTTGAAACCATTTGACCCCAAGAATTGACATGAGAAATGTACTTGCAATATAATTATGGCTAGAATTGGTGTGGCACACAAGTACTACTCAAATGTCCTCAGATTCTTCAAACACCTCACCAAACCCCGTAATTTTCACAATGCAAAGTATGATCTATTTGCCTAACAACCACCTGCACGCATAGGAGGATAACTCAAACTAAAGTTTTTTCCCTTCATGTTCTCCATGCTAAGACCTTTCTTTTGAATCCTTAGGCGCCCTTCAAAACCTCAAAACTCTCAAACCTTCACATCCCTGCCCCAAGCCAAAAGAAGATGTATTTTCCCTCTTCCCTCTTGCTTCTTTTTGTTTTCTACTGGTATGAACAACAAGGATTCAAGTTGTTTTTATTGGGTCCCTCATGGACATTTCCCCTTCATCTCCCCCAAGGGTTTTTTTTTTTTTCTTTCTTTCTTTTCTTTCTTGCCAAAAATGCCCAAAACATGAATAATAATTAGTCTTCTTTCAAAAAAAATGCTTTTTTCTCATGCCTAGTGATGAGAGCTCAGGTCTTTGTTGTTCCTCCATGTTCTTGACAGTTAACGGAGCAGTTATCCTACTCCTATAATGATTTAAGGTTCTTTAAACTTGCCAATGTACACTTTCCTTCAAAACAGCTCCCCAAGATGTTAAAAACCATTTTTTCTTCATCTTGCACACTTTTATCATGCATTTTAAGGTTTTTATGATGTTTTTGGTCTCCTAACTAACCCCACACTTGGTCATTTTTTCCAAGCCTCCTTAATTGTGGTGCACAAAAAACAAAAACGTATTTTTTGCGATGAAAACTTGCCAACCTTACTTGAATGCTCCTGCATCAAACTACTCAGGTTAGAAAATTTTGAGCTTAGTGGTCACAAACATGGGCTTATTGGTAGAATTACTCTTCTGGCCAGCTGCAATGGCCACAATGTGCCATTTCACTATATCAAGTGCTTCTCAGTCTCTCAGTATTTTTGTCTCCTTTTCAACCCATTTTTGGGCCAAAGAATGTCCTACTCCTAGCTTTGAAGAGTCATAGTATGAGAGTTAGCGTCGAGAAGACGTTAGAAATTCTGAAACAGTAGCAAGGCAGCCCTTGTGTCAAGAAGCAGTGATTTAATGCAGCTCTCGGTCCCATAAACTCCTTGGTCTTGTGGACGTCATTAAAATCTTTCATTCATTCATGTATCCAACATCCTTCTTCTTCATTTTACTCCTTAACTCTTCAACCTTCATCAGTAGGGACACCCTTCATTTCGTGTTGCCATCTTCTCTTTACTTGTCTTCCACATCATTTCTGGAACCTGTTGCAATTCCCACTCATAATACATTACTTCCCCATACACTATCATAAATGTTTGCCGCTCCAACTGTACCTCATCTTCCTTCTTGGATGCAATCTCCCATTTTCAGTAATTGCAACATGCTTGCTGCAAATCCTCTTCCATGGTTTGCTCATGGTCTGCTTGCTGTAAATCCTCTTCCACGGTGTGCCCTTCCACTATATCAAGTGATTCTCAGTCTATGACTATTTTTGTCTCCTTTTCCAACCCATTGTTGGGCCAAAGAATGTCCTCTTCCTCCCCCCAGCTCTGCTTCTCCATCCAACATCCTTCTTCTTCTTCATTTCACTCAACTCTTCAACCTTCATCTGTAAGTGACACTTCACCTGTCATTCCATGCTGCCATCTTCTCTTTACTTGTTTTCTACATCACTTATGCAACTTGTTGCAATTCCCACTCACAGAACAGTACTTCTCTCTGCACTATCATTAATGCTTGTCGCTTCAACTGTACCTCATCTTCCTTCTTGGATGCAATCTCCTATTCCTGTAATTGCAACATGCTTCTTGCAAATCCTCTTCCATGGTCTGCTCATTCATCTCCTCCAGCAAATTGTCTCTTATTTATTCTTGGATCTACTCCTCAACCATCGCCACCTCAAACTTCTTCTCCTCAAGCTTCACTTTACAATCTTCTACACTTTCCTCCTCTTCTGATGTGCATTCATCCATACCTGCAACAAAATCAATACACAACATTATGGGTATCAATAACTCCCATCGGCACCTCCTTCAATAACACTTACCCTGCAACATCAAACTTTTGCAACTTCTCTTCTACTGCAACTTCTTCCGGCATACTCTCAACCTCATGCACTTCACACAAATTCTTCTCAATCTCCAAAACAACTTCAAGAAACTCTTCTTCTAACACTCTTCTCCGTTGGACCAATTCAAGGGCCACTTCTTTCATTTGCACAATCATCCCTTCCCGTAGGATATCTTATTCTGTTTCTTCACAGCTGAATCTAACAGATCTTCTATAAGCATCATCTCTTATTCAAGTAAGAGATGGTCTTCTACTTCTTTGTCAAATATGGGGCCTTCAAAGACCACCATCTCAGCTTGCAAAGTTGTTTCCATCACAATCTCCTCATCTTCTTTCTCCTTTGGTTCTCTAAGGAAACCCACTCCTCTTCATTTTCTTTCCATGGAAGAATTTCTTCTCCTTTGGCTAGCTCCCTTGCAAAAGCAATATCCCTTAAGTTGACTTGTACAACTTCTAACGCTTTCTTCAGCTCTTCAATTTTTGTCATGGGCAGTATAGAACCACCTTTCTTCTTCCTCCTTGCCTCAGCTTCCAGTTGGGCTTGCATTGCACTCATTACAATCATCAACTCAACCACTTAGGCTGCATGTTTATCATTCATCCCTTGCATTTCTCTTCTCATCTCGTCACCATAGGGTTGTATAATTCTCGGGCTTCTCCATGAACCCATACTGCAAATTCTATGCAGTCTTCTCTCTCTGCAATTTTCCTTTGCAGACTTTGCAGCAACTAATTCTCGACTTTACAAAATCCACCCAACAGTCAACTTTGGAGCTGCCATTCACCCTAGAGCATCTAACTAAAATTCTTCTCTGTTGGAGCTGTCTACACCTCTCTGTCAAATCTCTGTTCTCTACCCACCTATGCAAAATGGAGAACTCTCTATATAGCATCTACCCACTCTTCACCCAGTGGAGAATGTTTCTACTCCCACACCTTCTACCCAACATTCTCTCCGGAAGATGTTGTCTGTAATGTTCCGTTTTCCAGCTTGATCTTTTACAGTTGACCGTTGGCCTATTCCAGAGACCCGTAGGCTACTCGGAGGTTGAAATTGGGGTTTCATGTTTTGGTGGTTGCTTTTGTTCGTGGGATGTGGTTTGGTTGGTGGTCTCTTTTTGGAGTTTTCAGTGAGCTTCGCAGGGATGTGTTTTTCTCAACATTCAGGAATTTACTATTTTTAGTAAGTTCGGGATTGGCACCGGAACGGGATTTTGAGAGTGGGGTTGGATTCGTCTTGTCAAGACCTTTCCAACGAGCTATAGATCATTGGTTCCCGACATCATCTTGGCCTCCGTTTTAAAGTCCGTAAATTAAACATTATTATTTAATTTTGGACCTTGGTGCCTAGGCTCAACGACTTAATGTTGAGGTTGAAAAAGGATTATATTATTTTCCCTCTCATGTTTTATCCCATATGCAAGAGGATTTTAGAGACTCCCAGTTGGAGAAGTATAAAAGGAGGAAGAGTGCTCTCATTTCGGATCCGAAATCTTGATAATGTTATGCTGCCGGGATTGGCCTTGGGATTGCTTCGAGGAATGTATGCCTCCTATCTTGGCATTGCTTCTCGCTTGAAAGATAGCGACTAGTGGTGAGATCGTATAGTTTGATTGTTTTGTATGCAAGGTTTGTGCATGGTATTCAGTGTTTGTTTTATAGATCAGTTTATGAGAACTTCAGGGTTTTTTTATTCGGTACAGCAGGCTGAGTTTTGTTTACAAATTTAAAAAAAACTAAAAATTTCATTGTGGGTATTGGCTAATCCTATTTGTTGGTAATGGGCGCCCCTATTCTGTAATTTGTGGAATTTTTTATGACTGCTGTGAATTTTAAAAGCAAATCGCCCCCCTTGCTGCACTGTACTTGTGTGGACATTGGGATCCGTGCAAAAATTGTATAGAAACTTTTGGGTCTGTTTTGTGTTCCAATATTGGGCGCCTTGATCATTAAGGTCTTTTGTGCTTCATTTCATGTCTTTTAGATGAGTTGTGTGAGAGATATGTCCATTTTAGTATGATTTCAGGTGGCTGGCTTGACATTTGAAAGTGCAGAATTGGACAAACCAGAATCTTGAATCAATCTTTTGAAGAGAAGAAATCGGTTTCGGCATTTCCAATCAAGCAAGGAAAATGCTCTGTTACAATGCTCTTTGAATGGTTTTAATGCTATGCTCTTGGCAGGTTAATTCTCTATCATATTGTAAGCTGGCAATAGTACTGACAGTAGATCTTAAGTTTGTTTAATCTTGATTTATAATGCTGATCATCTATTCTGAAACTGCATTGTAATACTTTACATCTCCGTCATATGGTAGCTTCCATATCCTTCCGGGTTGGAAAGCACATTCTTGACGTTGAGTATTTTAGTATTCTTGCTTATTTCCTTTCAAAGCATTTTAATAAATAGCGCTCCACCATATGGTCGCCTCAACTCCATACTGGATTTGGTAGCACATACTTGGTGTTGAGTTTCTTTAAGTATTGTAATTTTTATTACTCCACCATATGGTCGCCTCAACTCCATTTCGGATTGGGTAGCACATACTTGGTGTTGAGTTCTCTTTCAGCACTTGTAGTAGAAGACCCTCTGACCATATGCTCGCCATCATCGGCGCCATTCTTGGTTGGAGTTCATTCCAGTTCTGTTTCTGCATTCAGATCCTCTGACCAATGCTCACACCTTGGCCTCTTCGGAATCTTGGTGTACATTCTGGTTAGAGTTACTTCAGCATCGTTTAGGTTATAGACTAACTCTAACTATTGTGTATTGCCCTGTTGATTGCAATTGGAAATTATTAAATTAAAAAAAAAAAAAAAAAAAAAATTGGCTCGGATTATTTCATTGTCTTAGACTCAACCTCTTAACTTTCTTGCTCTCTACCCACTTTTTACTAGTGGAGAACAAGTTCCTCTTCTCTCTTTGTCTCTACCCAATTACAAAAGTGGAGACAACTCTTCACACTTCACTCTTACCCTTTGTCAATCAATTTGGCAACCGGAGTTGTACTCTTCTCTCCTCACGTGGACTGCCTCATATTCAGTGTTTTGTGTGCATGTTCTTCTCCCAGCAGCTTCCTTTCTCCTTCGTCTCTTCCTCCTCCCAGATTTGTAACCAGCTCCGATACCATTTGATGCAATCAAGGTAGGGGGGTCAATTTTATGACAACTGAACCTTGCAAGCTGTCAGTAACTCCTACTCAAAACACCCACAACATGCTTCATAGTAGATTGTCTACAACAGTAGAATTCACTTGAAACTAAATTTCTGTCTTCCTTAAATTATGATCTTCAAGCATCAAGAAGCCAAACAAAGTTTACAAACAATCCACACATCCCTTGTCAAAACCACAACCCAACAAGCATGTAAAACAGTCATACAATGGGACTTTCGAAACCCCTTAAGGCACAAATGCACCCAAGATTGATTGCTCATGAACATTACAAACATAAAGATGGCCTCCCAAATCCTAGTAAAGACTAACAACAATAATTAAATGCCATTTGCAATCCTCTTTGACTCGTATAACATGAAACCGAAAACATGCATTTTATCAAACATTTAGCCTTAATTTGAACAATAAAAATTCAACAACAAACAAATTGTTGTTCTATTTTTGAAGGTGGATTCTTCAATAAAACAAAAAACCCAATTCAAAGATGTCCTTGAATTCTCCAGACACCTCACTGAACTCTGTAACCTTCACAATGCTAAGTATGCTCTGTTTGCCTCAAAAGAGCCTGCAAGCATTGGAGGTTGACTCAAACTGAAATATTTTTTCCCTTCACCTTATCCATCTCAATACCTTTCTTTTGGTACCATAACAGCTGCCTGAAACTTCCCCAAAATCTCTAATCTTCACACCCCTGCCCCAAGCCAAAGGAAAATGTCTTTTTCCTCTTTTTTTAATGTTTTTTTGTTTTCTGCTGATATGAACAAGAAGAATTCAAGAAATTGTTTTTATTGAGTCCCTTGAGAACGTTTTCCCTTCATTTGCCCCAAGGTTATCTTATTTTCTGTATTCTTTTGTTTTCTTATTTGCCAAAAACACCCAAAACATGAATAAGAATGTCTTCTTTCATCAAAAATGCCTTTTTCTTATCCCCGGCGTTGAAAGCTCGGGTGCTTCTTGTTCCTCCACATTCTTGGCAGGTAAAGCATCAATAATCTTGCTTCTAGGATGATTAAAGCGTCTTTAAACTTTCCAATGTGTACTTTCCTTCAAAAACAATTCCCCGAGATGTAAAAACCTGTTTTTCTTCATGCTGCCCATATTTATCATGTATTTTCAAGTTTTTATGATGTTTTTCATCTAACAAACCCTCCTTATTGTTCCCCACCCTTTGCCATTTTTTCCAAGCCTCTCTAACTACTTCTAACATGTATATGGCATCTGAAAACGGGCCACAACAAACAAAAAATATTTTTTTTGGTGATGCAAGATTGCCAACCCTTACCTTGATGCTCTACATCATGTTCATTTTCCATTGAATAGAAGAGTTAACATCTCCTTATGTTTAAATGTGGAATGGTTTACTACTATTATATTTGCTATCGTATATTTTTTATAACTCAATAATTTATTAGCTAAATTGTTGGGTTTTCCTTCATATTGCCATCCTGGGGCTCCTGATGTGAATCATTGGTAACATAGTAAATTTTATATGCATGTAAAAATGCGAGCACAATAGCACAAAGGAAAGCAACTCCGTTTTGTATTAGACTACCATGAAAAATGTCAACGCAAGGTAAGATAGCTGATCCCCAAAAGTGACCTTTTGATGTCTCCCCAGATATCCAACAACTCATTTGAGGTGCCCTTGAGGAGCAGCGCACTGCATTCTTAGGCCAATTCCACACATTCATGGTGAAGCGTGGTCCACCTACTACGTCTCATTCTTCTTCTTCTCTTGTCAAGCCACGGATCAAATCCCTCTCAAGATCCAAATCAATCTACAAATTTCTTTGTTCAAAGGCAAAATCAACGCCACAACATTGGATAGTTGGGTTCGACAATTGGAGGCCTACTTCTCAATCAACCACTTCAGTGACACCGAGAAGATTACCTTTGCAATGTTAATATGTCGATTTAGCTGCACAGTGGTAAGAAATCTACAATCCGCAATGTGAACAAGAATATGAGCCCATCAATACTTGGAGCAAGTTTTTCAGTGTCATGCAGAATGAATGCTACCCCCTTGAGCACAACGAGGATGAGTACATGAAGTTCCATCAGTTGCACTAATATGAGGATCACGTGGTACAAACTACACCAATGAGTTCCATGACTACACCGCATGCCTACATGAAAACACAATGGAGAAACATAAGTTATTGAAGTACATCAGTGGACTCTTGTCTTATATACACACCAAGATAGAATTCTTGACTGTCAATGCATTGGGGCAAGCATACCGCAATGCTACCAAGATCGAGGCCAAAGCCAAGATGAAGTAGAGTTTTTCCTCTTCATTCAACGCTGCATGCAAGAGCAAAGCCACATTTGAGTGGACACCAATACGGTGCATATTCAGGGAACTCAAGCAATGTCTATGTGTCACACCAATCCTATCCATGCCTGATATTGTCCAACCTTTGAGATCGAGACCGATACTTTTTATTATGCACTCAACGTAGTACTCACCTAGCATGGACATCCAATCATAGATCACTCATACGCGTCCAGTGATACTCCACCTATGAGAAAGTCACATGCCATTCATGCAAGCAATCAAGCAATGGCAACACTACACCTCGGGTAATGAGACTGCCATTCACTCGGATCACAGGGTCCTTCGGTTCATGCACACACAAAGCAAGCTATAGAATGCATGGCATATGAAGTGGATGACATATTTGCAACAGTTCCATTTGGTAATCAAACACAAGAAGGGAAAGGATAGCAAGGCAAGAGATTGCCTTAGCCGCCCTCCTAACTAGGCCCTCGTCACAGTGCTTGACACTTGCAGCCACAACTTCTCGGACTAGGTATCTCTCTACTCAGCAAACCAAGACTTCGCATGGGCCTATACTCCTCTCACGTAGAGTGAATCGGATATCAATTTTTATTTGTTCGACCAACCTCTCTACAAGCTCGGGCATCTTTGTGTTCCTGCAAGCATACCTCACCAAAGACTCATCTAGGAGGCACAGCTCACCAAAGACTCATCTAGGAGGCGCACTACTCCAAAGCAATGGGACACTTTGGAAAACCCTAGAAGTGCTTCAACAACATTATTTTGGCCCCATATGCACATAGATAAAGAGGGCCAAATCAAATCATACATTCTTTGTTGCATCATCAAACCAGCAAACAACAAGATACACACCTTTGTTTGTTCAATCCAAGCCTTGGGAATCTATCAACATGGATTTCTTGTATGGATTACCTATGACGAAGCACAAGAATCACTCTATGTTCATTGTAGTAGATAGGTTTTTGAAAATGAATATCATGGTTGCATGCAAGAAAGGCATCATAGTGCCAAACACATTGCATTACTTCTTCAATCATGTTTGGGTTCACTTTGGGCTATCTTCATCCATCGTGACTTACCGCAATTTGAGGTTTGTAAGTCACTTTGGGCATGCATTGTGGGAGATGTTGGATAGGCAATTGGACCGGTCTACAACATTCCATCCTCAGACAAATTAACAAACTGAAGTTGCCAACCGCATATTTATTCATTTTTTGTACATAATAGTGCATATCCACGCACTTGGGATGATAATATGCCCCTTCATTTAGCATGCCTGCAACAAAGCTCTTCACAATTCTACAGGGCAAAGTCCATTTCAGACATGTCTTGGGTTCTAGCACGCCGCACCCCTCGACATAGCTTACCATGCGCCATCTGGGACGTAGCCATGCACAGAGGAAAAGGAAGTGGAGAAGGCACAAAAGTTTTAGCACCACATCCAAAAATTTCACTACCACATTCAACAGATACTCACACACTAACAAGAAAAGTACAAAGAGCACCATGATGCACTTGCACACCTAATGACTTCAAAGTGAGTGATGAAGTCTAGTTGCATCTTTAGAAAGAACGTTTCAAGGGTCCCGCATAGAAAGATAAGCATCTATGCTATGGTCCTTACACCATATTACACACAATTGTAGAGAAAGCTTTCATCTTTGATATGCCACAATACTTTAGACTTCATCTAGTATTCAATGTGAAACTCCTTAAGCCCTACTTTCCACCTTTGCTTGAGCCGAAAACAACTCAACATCCTTCAAATTTGGATCCTTAACATTTGCAAAAAGTGACCAAATATCATATTGTTGAAATCACAATTGCACACACCCACCAAGGCACACATCAGTTGTTCAAGCCATGGAAGGACACTATGTTGATTAGGCTTAGTAGTACAACTTTTTGCAACTTCACGTTCGATTCCAACAACTAACTAAAGACACGATGTCGGGCATCACTCCTCAAGAAAGGGCAAATGATTTGAGCACAGCCGCGCAATTTGCCTCTCACCTTGAGATCCTTGAATACTTTGCAATGTTTTGTGCTATTACACACAATGCTAGTGCCAAGTAGCAAACACTTCAACATTAAGATTCATTGAACAAAACACTTGTGCCATCATAGTAGCACACCAATGCTCATCCTTTGCAACATTTCACTCAATTGGCTTACACTGAGATGGCATGGAGCACTAAGAAAAGTTGTGCATGTCATAGTCAATGCCAGATAGTCCCATGCCACGTGGAACCTTCACACAACGCCGCACCATGCCAAACAATACTCCCTGTTAGCATGGGTAAGGAGAAAAGATATTTAGTCTTATTTGATATTAATTGTAATAAAAAGGAGAAAATAGATATGTGAGGTGTCAAAAAGGAATCAAAAGGTCATAGAGGAATTTGAAGAGTCATTTGAAAGCTTTTAAAGGCAAGTGTACGGGATGAAGCATTCAGACCATTGGGTGAATAAGAAATATATCTTTTGGTCTCATGGATTTTTGTATTGATATTCTTTTATCATTTGGTTCTGTCATTTATTGTTATATCTTTCAAATCTATTATGTTATAGCTTGCAAAGCTGTTGTTAATTACTGTTGAACTACAACTAACAATGGTGTGGCTACATTATTATCCGAGCTCAAGAGAGTTGATATGCCGACACAGATGTTGAGGTTTTGAGTCCCCTTGCTCCCATTGGATTTCTTTTGTTCTCCATGGGACATGTAAAATCCTGGTGGTTTTTTTTTTTAGGATTTTTGCATGAATGTGGTATTCAAAAGTCTTTGACCTTCAACATGGTCTCTTGAGTTCTCAAGTTTATTGTTCAGCTTTCGTTTATTTCTTTCCTCAAATTTTGTTGAGTATGATATTATGACAAATGTAGTCTAGGCGATTATAATTCAAATAGACACATGGTGCTCTATGGGCATCATGGACAAGAAACACTGCCTTATTCAGAAAAGCAGTTGCAATAATAGAGAGTAGGTGGTGCAGGGGTTTCGCGTGGAGCACAAATTGAGGACATGTCGTTTGCTATTCTGCAAAACCTACCGCATAGAGGGGCAGGTAACAAGAATGGGTGGAAGCTATAGCATCAGGACGTGAGAAGATATTTTTAGTAAAGTTTTAGACATGTTGCAAGTGTATGTTGCAGGGATTATGTGCAGTGCATCAATAAGTCCCTCCCTGATGTGTCTGAGGAGAATATGGAGAGTTCAACGAGCTTGTTAGAGATTCAGTAATAAATGGAGATAAGTATTCTAGAGAGTATTTTGTAGATAAAATTCATGGTTGTGGAGTCTATTGCTTTGTTTCTAAGGTTTTGGCAAATGAAGATCATTTTTGGCAAGTTGATAAATATAACAGGGGAAGCTTTTGGATCGTGTGATCATCCAAGGGAATAACATACCTGAATATTGTTAGGAAGAGCCGAGGGACGCTGTCGGCGTTAAGGAACAATATGATGGCCTTCTTGAAGGTTTCTATTTTACAGTCAATGTCGTTATTTTCCAAGGATTCCTTGATCTCGTTTGCTATGGCCAACGTGCCCTTGTTGAAGTGGATTAGCAAGCTACATGATTCTGAACTTTAGCTTGTTTTGACCATTGTTACATTGTGGCGAGTGCATGGAGTTGTTCGCTGAAATTTTAGAAGAGTGAGTTGTCAAAAAGTACGAATCTTTGGCAGTATGAGACACAATGTTGCTAGCGTATGTTTGCAACTAGCATAAGTATCAGAGATATGGTCAAGATCTCCTCTGTCCATACACAGAAAAAGCCATTTTGGATTAGTTATTGTTAAGCACAGGATATACTGAGAGGGGGGGTGAATCAGTATATCATAAACTTTCATTTAATCAAATTCCACTTAACCATACATTCAAGATATGCAATAAAACTGAAATAATAAACACCACACAGGATAAAGAGAGACACCAGATTTAACGTGAAAACCCAATGTAGGAAAAACCATGGAGAACAATCTCAAATATATGAATGAGCACCAACTCAAACTACAATATTCGCAAGCACCAACTTGCAGGAGCACCAACCCCTTTGCTGAGCACCAACACAACTATTTGTGAGCACCAACCCACAAGAGCACCAACCCCTTTTGTGTATACCACACAACTATCTCTCAATGTTGTTTTCTCAACAAATGATAGCACATTACAATATCTCTTTATTTTCTCTCCTTTGTTCTTCTAAGCTAAATATAACAATTACAAATCATGTTTTATTCTTACATTTTCAAATGGCTTCTCAAGCCTTTATTTATAGCTTTCCAAATGACCTTTGGCATTCACCCTTTGTGACTGTTCAATCCTCATGGAAAATAGCGCCAAACTTGCATGACCCTTCATATCTTTGCATTTGAAAAGTCACATGGTGACTCATCATAAACGAATGCGTCATTTCCTCTTTTGTCTTTATCTTGGTGACTTTTCGTATTCTTCAAAGTGTCCCTTCATGAGAAATTGCGCCCTTCCTCTTTTATCTTCAGTTGGTGACTCTTGAAATTTCTCAAAATGACTCTTCATGGGAAAATGTGTCACATTCTTCTTTTGTTTTTACCTCGTGACTCTTTGATTTCTCCATGGGCCCTTCTTTTGACTTTATGCAACCAAAAATATATTTGTTAATATTAAATAAATATTGACACACATTAGCCAAGATATGAATATTAAAAACACCATTAATGCAATGGGGCCTTTATCACCAATAATGCCAAACCTTTGACATCAATGACAATATTTTCAACAATATCTCCCTTTGTCATTGATGACAACCTCAAACTAAAACTGCCACATCCTAAAATCTGTACATACTGTCATTTGAAAAACATACAGTAACTCCCCCTTACTGTAGCAACCTATACATGTTCCCTATACCTATTTCTGCCCCTGCACCTGTACCTGTTATTCTCCTCCTTTGACATCAATAGCAAAGGGCCTACCTGGAGCTAACACTTAGCTCTCCCTCAACTGATGCTAAACCTCAATGGCAAGAAGTAAAAAAAATTACTCCCAACTTCTCTTGCATATACTCAAATGTGTCTTTTGATAGTGTCTTTGTGAAAATATCTACAATCTGCTCTGTAGTACTAATATACTCTATCTTAACCTGTTGATATGCAATCTGCTCTCTCAAATAATGATATCTAATGGAAATATGTTTTGTTCTTGAATGCATCACTAGATTCTTCGAAATATTTATAGCACTTATGTTATCACAAAAAAATAGAAATAGGTTCATCATACTTTACCTTGATATCTTCCAAAGTTTGCTTCATCCAAAGCACTTGAGTACAACACAATATTGCTGCAATATATTCTACTTTAATTGTAGAAAGTGATACTGAATTATGCTTCTTGCTTAGCCATGATACTAAGCTATCACCAAGGAAGAAAGCTCCTCCACTTGTACTCTTTTGTCATCCAAGCACCCTGCCCAATCTGAATCTGTATAAGCAACCAAAGTGAAATCTTTCCCTGTGGAATACCATAATCCGTAATCCAATGTCCCCTTGATATATCTAAATATTCTCTTCACCAATTGAACATGACTATCTTTTGGAAATGACTGATATTTTGCAACCATACCTGCTGCATGCATGATGTCTAGCCTCAATGTTGTCAAATATAAAAGACTACCAATCATAGATCTATACAAAGATTGATCTGTAACAGGTGAATCTTCATCTTTGCTCACCTTTTTTCTTGTACAAATTAGTGTGCCAACTGATGCACAATCTTCAAAACCAAATTTCTTCAACATTTATTTAGCATATTTACTTTGATATATGAAAATTCTTTTATCTGACTGAAATATTTGCAATCCTAAGAAAAATGACAATTCTCCAAGCATAGACATCTCAAATTCTTTTTGCATATTATCAAAAAATTCTTTTGTCATCTTTTCAATATTTCTTTCAAAAATGATATCAACATATACCAAAACAATCAATTGATGTTCACCTTATGTTTGGATATAGAGATTACTATCAGCAAATCCTCTCTTGAAACCTTGATTCTGCAGGTACTTATCAAGTCTTGCATACCAAGTTCAGGAAGCTTGTTTCAATCCATACAATGCTTTCTTCAATTTGCATACATAGCTACTAATATTTGAGAAAATAAATCCCTCAGACTGCTCAATGTAGACTTCTAGATTCCCGTTCAGAAGGCAGATTTGACATCCATCGGAAACACTTTGAAATTTTTAAACACTGCATATGCAAGAAACATTCTCATAGCCTCTAACCTTGCCACTGGTGCAAAAGTTTCTTCAAAATCTATTCCCTCAATCTGAGCATATCTTTTACATACTAATCTTGTTTTATTTCTAGTCACTTCTCCATTTTCATTCAACTTATTTCTATAAACTCATTTTGTTCTTCTCACATCGTGATCTTTTGGTCTAGGCACTAATTCCCAAGTATCATTCTTTTCTATCTGATTTAATTCTTTACCCATAGCCTTAACCCAATGCTTATCATGTCTAGCTTCTGAAAAAGTTATAGGCTGAATTTTGAATAACAAAGAGAAATTAACTTGCTCAGATTCACTTACCATCATTTTTCTGGTGTGAATTCCTTCATTTATGTCCCCAATGATATCACTTTCATTATGATTTCTCTGAACATATTTGGATGGAGTTTTGGTGCCCTTTTTTTCTTTCTTCTTATCTTCATCTAATTCTTCAAAACCTTCTTCAATGATTTCAGGAATATCTACTGGATCACTGATTCTTTGTGTTCCATCTTCTTCTATCCTGACACTTGCACTTTCAACAATTTTTTTGGTTATTTTGTTATAACATTTATAAACTTTACTTTTGCAAGAATAACCAAGAAATATATTTTCATCTGCTCTGGGTTCAAACTTACCAAGTTTTTCATCGATTCTCTTTATGAAGCATCTACTGTCGAACACTCTGAAATAATCAACTATTGTTGGTTTGTCTTTCCATAGCTCATAAGGAGTCTTGTCACTATTGACTCTTAATAATGCTCTATTTTGAATATGCACTGTTGTAGCAACTGCCTCTCTCCAATATTTATCTACTATCTTGGATTCATTTAGCATTGTCCTCACCATCTCCTGAAGTGTTCTATTTTTCCGTTCAACTACTCCATTTTGTTGTGGAGTTCTGGCTGCTAAATAATGTCTCTTTATTTCATGGTCTTTACAAAACTCAATAAATTGATCTGACATGAATTCTCCTCCTCGATCTGATCTTAGACACTTAATCTTCAAACTGGTTTCATTCTCAACTAATACTTTGAATGCTTTGAAATGTCTGAAAGCTTTTGATTTTTTCTTTAAAAACATTACCTAAGTCATACGTGAAAAATCATCAATAAGCAACATGAAATATTTCTCACCTTGAGTACTTTGAGTTCTCATAAGTCCACATAGATCAATGTGAACAAGCTCTAGCATCTGAGTGGTCGAGTACTCTTTTGTTTTAAACCGCCTCCTAGCCTGCTTCCCATGCTGACAAGGTTCACAAAGTGTGTCGGATGGCTTTGTAATCTTTGAAAGATTTTTCACTGCTTTTTTTTTGATGTTGACAAGATTGTCAAAATTTATGTGCCTCATTCTCTTGTGCCATAGCCAATTTTCTTCAATCTGACTCAAACAACATTTTTGACCTTTGTTGTCTCATAGCATATATAAGTTATTGACTGTTCTTTGAGCATCTGCAACCAACAAATCTGAATCTTTTCTTCTAATTTCACAACCTTCTGCATAAAACTTTAGTGTGTGCTCCTGATCACACATTTGGCTTACACTCAAAAAATTATGCTTAAGACCTTCTACATACAAAACATTTTCAGTTTTAGTTCTACCATTATCCAAACTCAAAGTACATTTTCCGACTATCTTGGCAGTGGTTTTATCTCCGAATTTCATTGTGCCACCATTGATCTTCTTTAGAGTTATGAACTTACTCTTGTCTCCTGTCATGTGCCTCGAATATCCGCTATCAATGAATCATGGTTGTTCTTCATTTCTTGCATGCAACGCTGTCTAAACTAACATAGAATCTTCAGGGTGTTTCTTCTGTCATGAACATGTCTGAACTTTCTTGATAAATGGAACCTTGAAACTTTGGTCCTTCTTGATTGACTCGAGCACGCTTCTACAATGTCGGGCTATGTATCCAAAATTATTGCACTTGTAACATAATATGGCTTACTCATCAAAGCTTGATAGAGGAGCAAAAGAGTTGTAGCTTCTACTAGACTGCATGAGTTTCCTTCTTGTTTCTAAAATTGTTAGCTCTTTTTTGACATTCTATTTTCTTGTGACCATATTCATTACAATAAAAACAATAACCATGAAAATAGAACCTATTTGTATATCTCTGACCTGATTGTATTTTGTAACTTGTTCTTTCCAGCCTTCTTTGTTTGAGATGTCCTCTATATTCTTCACCTTCTTCCATTTTTGTTTTCTCTTTTGTAAGAGCTTCAACATAGCTTTTTTTCTTTTCAAAACCGATACCTGTCTTATTTGATATTGCCTTTTGGCTTTCTAATATCTTATTCAACATGTTAGTGCTATCCTCAAATTTCGAATCACTAACTACTTTATCATTCACTGCTTTCTCAATATCTTCTTTTAAAGAGGCAATTTCAATAACATACCTTTTACATTCTTTACTTACTTTTTGCAATTGTGTTGTTAGATCTTTTTCATTTCTTGTAGTTTCTTCAAAGTGTGCTTGTAGATCATCAATTTTTTTTTTTCACTCCTTTTCATTTTTCTCGATCTGGGGCTTCAATCTTTGATTCTTCTTCTCAATAGCTTTTAATTCTTCTAAGGCACAAATGAGTTCTTCTAGATTTACCTTGGCTTCAACCTCACTTTCATCATGTTCTTCTTGATCATCTGTACTTTTGTTTGCAGAGGCATCTTCATGTATGGTCATGAATAGATTCTCTTCTTCATCTGAGTCACTGACTCCACTATCTTCGATTGAACTAAGATCTTTAAAATATAAACTCTTCTTCTTGAATCTATTGTATTTGCCTTTGAAATTTTTCTTGTATGTAAACTTTCCTTCTTCATTGTCATCATTATTCCTATATGGGCATCTATCTACAAAATAACCAATCTTACCACATTTAAAACATTTAAATGGCAATTTTCCTTAATATTTATCTGTACCCCTTTTTGGTTTACGAATGAAAAGAGCTCCGTTGTCATCTCCATCATCGCTGGAGCTGTCAATTGATTTTTGAATCTTAACCTTGTCTTTCTTTGATGTCTTGAAAGCAACTTCCCTTTTTAAGGGTTTCTCTTGTTCGGTCCGCATCTCATATGCCGTAAGAATACCGTGTAGTTCATCCATCTTTAGTTTGAAAAGATACTTCATCTCCTCGATTGCCGAAACCTTTGCATCATATCTCATTGGTAGAGATCTCAAAACCTTTTGTACCACCGTTGACTCTTCTAACTTTTCTCCAAGACCTTGAATCTGATTTACTATTTGATCAACTTGCAAAGAATAACTTGCTATATTTTCTTCCTCTTCCATCTTCAAACTCTCAAACTGTCTTTTAAAAGTTTGAAACTTAGCCCGCTGAGCCTTTTCATCACCTTTGTAAACATTCTCAAGTTTTACCCAAGTCTCATGAGCAGATTTACATTGCATAACTTTAACAAATTTTGATTCACATAAAATAGCATTTAAACCTTTAGCATTATTTTGACTTGCCTTCTTTTCTGTCAGAATAGTTACAAGTGTCTGTGACTCTTCGTATTCCTCCAACACTGCTTGCCAAATGTCGAATCCAAAGGCCATCAAGTAAGTCATCATCTTTATGTTCCAAAAGGCATAATTTGACCCATCAAACAAAAGTGCCTTAGCTATATAAAAATCTCTATAGGATCCAACCATCGTGCTTTCCTGATCTACCTTCAAGCTGTAAAATTTTTTCCAAATGACCCTGCTCCGATACCAATTGTTAAGCACGGGATATACTGAGAGGGGGGTGAATCAGTATATCATAAACTTTCACTTAATCAAATTCCACTTAACCATACATTCAAGATATGCAATAAAACTGAAATAATAAACACCACACAAAATAAAGAGAGACACCAGATTTAATGTGAAAACCCAATGTGGGAAAAATCACGAAGAACAATCTCAAGTATATGAATGAGCACCAACTCAAACTACAATATTCGCAAGCACCAACTTGCAGGAGCACCAACCCCTTTGCTGAGCACCAACCCTTTTTGTGTATACCACACAACTATCTTTCAATGTTGTTTTCTCAACAAATGATAGCACATTACAATATCGCTTTCTTTTCTCTCCTTTGCTCTTCTAAGCTAAATATAACAATTACAAATCATGCTCTATTCTTATATTTCCAAATGGCTTCTCAAGCCTTTATTTATAGCTTTCCAAATGACCTTTGGCATTCACCCTTTGTGACCCTTCAATCCTCATGAAAAATAACGCCAAACTTGCATGATCCTTCTTATCCTTGCATTTGAAAAGTCACATGGTGACTCTTCATAAGCAAATGCGTCATTTCCTCTTTTGTCTTTATCTTGGTGACTTTTCGTATTCTTCAAAGTGTCCCTTCATGAGAAATTGTGTCGTTCCTCTTTTGTCTTCACTTGGTGGCTCTTGGAATTCCTCAAGATGACTCTTCATGGAAAAATGTGTCCCATTCTTCTTTTGTCTTTACCTCGTGATTCTTTGACTTCTCCATGGGCCCTTCTTTTGACTTTATGCAACCAAAAATATATTCATTAATATTAAATAAATATTGACACACATTAGCCAAAATATGAATATTAAAAACACCATTAAATGCAATGGGGCCTTTATCACCAATAATGCTAGACCTTTGACATCAATGACAATATTTCCAACAGTTATTTGGATATTTTAGAGAACGGCTATCCAAAAACTAATAGTGAAGATAAAAGAGTGATTGCAGAGCCATGTACAGACCTCAAAAGCTACAAGCTTGGCAGCTAATTGGTGAGACATTTTACTTTTCCAAGGGCGGCATTGGTGTTTAACCCCTGATTTGACTACATATCATGTTTACAAATAGTCGAAGATATGTGTTGGAGTATGTGTGCCTATCCTATCACTTGCTTATGGAGGGTTTGGAATTTTTCAAATTTGGTTGTATTTGGTCCAACAAAATATATATATATATATATATATAGAGAGAGAGAGAGAGAAGGTCTGAACAAACAAAAGTGTTTATGATTTTGTAAAACTATAAATGTATTTGAGGTTTTTAGAGCAGGTACAGATGCGGGAAGCTCCCGCATGAGAGGCCGTGGAGAGTAGTAGGAGTAATTTAGTTTCTCAAATACATTTGTAAGGAAGTAAAATTGTAAAAAACTTGAATTTTTAGGGCCTTTGTGTATCTCGGAACGAGACACTTGTTTAAGTTGGGGTGAGTGTTAGCATGGGTAAAGAGAAAATATATTTAGTCTTATTTGATATTAATTGTAACAAAAAGGACAAAAATAGATATGTGAGGTGTCAAAAAGGAATCAAAAGGTCATAGAGGAATTTGAAGAGTCATTTGAAAGCCTTTATAGGCAAATGTACGAGAAGAAGCACTCAGACCATTTGGGTGAATAAGAAATATATCTTTTGGTCTCATGGAGTTTTGTATTGATATTCTTTTATCATTTGCTTCCATCATTTATTGTTATATCTTTCAAATCTGTTATTTTATAGCTTGCAAAGCTGTTGTTAATTCTTACTACTAAACTACAGCTAGCATTCCCAGATCTCATTTAGCAAACTCGCTAGAACATGATGCATCTATAAGTTGAACTCTCAAACCTGCAGGAAGGCAAGCCATCATGCATTGCAGAAGTTGGTACATTTCATAATTGTCTTCGTTTGTAATTGTTTTCTTGTAATGATATATTTGTAACCATTCAAGCCCCAGAGTCGACATGGACAATGCACTTGCAGAGTCACATTCCAATCTAGGTATATCAGATAGGAAGTGTTTCCCCCTTTCTAATCACAGGAATCCTCGTTCTCAGTCTTTTGGGCCATTATGCATATGAACCATACTTGTTCATTTTCCATTGAATAGAAGAGCATCGTTCTACTATCTCCTTATGTTCAAAGGTGTCAAGGTTTACTACCAATTTGTTTGCTATTGCATATTCTTTATAACTCAGTGGTTTGATGGCTAAATTGTTGGGTTGTCCTTCATTCTACCATTCCGGCCCTCATGGTGCAGATTGCATGTAGCTTGTACTTCTACATGAGCTTGAAAGTGCTTAGTGGTGATGGATTATTGATCAAAACTTTAATGTATTAAAAATGTTAAGGTTGCACACATGCCTTGCATAATCCCCAAAGCCATTCCTAAGAGCAATGGCAAGGTAATACATCAAGGACATGAGCTGGTGGATTGATAATTGTTGTGTTATAGCAATGTGAAATGATTATTTGAAATGGTGCATGCACTTGTACTTGAAAAATGCATGAGTTCATTAACTCATCTTGGTCACACAAGTTTCCCTTTAACTAGTTTGCTAAGCCCATCTTGCTTACCCAAGGACAGCATTTAAGTCTACTTATTATTTAATTTGGCCTACCTTAGATGTCTCCTTGAGTTTTACAAATGTTGCCGTTTGCCTAGCATGCAATTCTCCTACATGTCTTCCTTCTCTAATAGTGATATCTTTGCATGGAGGAAGTATACTTGGGAGCTACGCTAGTAAAAATAAAATTGAAGTTAGCAGAGTGTAGGCATCCTAAAATAGTTAGGCATTCATGTTTGTTGGCCTCACATTTTGTAGCAATTCAACCAAAGTGTTAAATAAAGTGATGTATTGAATAAATCAAAATTAAGTTGTGTGTTAGGCAAAGCCTAAGTTGTGTTTGTGAACAATCATTATTAATTTTTGTTAGCATCGGTCAATGGGTGGTTGGCAATAATTGTCTCAACTTCCACACCCATCGGCTATCCTTGGATTTATGGTCATAACATATACTTGAACGGGAAGTTCTCATGAGTGCATTTTCCCTGGTCTTCTATCTGGTGTCATACTTTGCCATTGATAATACAAGCATTGCTGCAGACATCTACTGTTGCTCTCTTTGTTGTTTGTTTACATTGTTTGATCATACTTTTTGTTTATACTAAAATTGTATTGCTGGTTTCACAGTACATTTTAGACTAGACAACCTACATTTCTAGCATTTTCCGAGACACCCCAAGTTGGTGATGTGACATAAAAAGGAAAGACATTGGACAAAAAACTGAAGGATAGCCAACTGAGTGTATAGGCACAAAGATTGATCACACAGCATACAACCAAGGAAGAGAAGACCGCCTTACATAGGACTCCTCCCTGTAGAATATTGCAATCAAAAAATGCTTAAAACAAGAAACCGAAGACTTGCAAGTCACACTAACCCAAGTTGAAGACAGCTTTAGCATCAACAACCTGCTGATATACTTATTGACAACCTGCCCATATTGGCGCACCATTACCTAGTTTTGGAAGATTCTGCATGAAGAGAAACAACATGAGAATAAAAGACAGCAAATCCTCCAACTATACAAGGATAGAGTCCATCAAGAGGAGCAACAAAGAAACAAGAAGCGCTGTCTGTTGGCAGGGATCTTTATTCAGGTGTTTTCAAATCTGAAGCAGAGAGAATGGGTGAAATTTTTTAAGGGTGAGAAGCAGATTTTTCAGAGATACTGATGAAGATTTCTAGTCCTCATTCCTTTACTTGCTTTCGTCATGGATTCTGAAGAGAATGGAAGCAACATCTTCTTCCAGATTTCAGATTGATAAGCCAATCAAGTGGACTTGGGAGAAGTTACAAGATTTGGAAGAAATCAATAAACCATGGAAAAGAGAGATTATCTATGGGTTCAAAACAACCCTTGACTCATTCATTATCACTTGGGCCATTCGGTGGTGGACAAGAGCTCCCATCTACACCTATCTCATGCCCTTTCTGCCCTCACACCAGTTTTTTCTCATCCCCTCAACCTTCTCACTTGGATCTGACCATGTTAGGGGCTGATCAGCCGATACCCCATCACCATCCGGTCCACATCAAAATTTCAGAATTGCTGCCTCAAATGAAACAACCCAGATTTTCAAGGAGAACTCAAAAACATTCGACAAATACATGCCAAAAAGACCATCACAAGGCCCAATGTTCCAATAAACAAGGAAAACAGTTGCTATTTAAAGCTTGAAATGCCTCCAAAGGTTATTTTCACAGTAGATGAAATGGGATGACGACTTTGGTCACTCAAAGAGAAGGCATTAATCTACAGATTCATGGGAACCTTCTCAGGACCAAAAACCCTCTGTCCATGGGTCGAAGAAAATTGAAAATCCATTAGTTCAATGGAAACCTTGATGGTTGATGAAGAAGCATCCTTAGTGTTACAGCAATCTTGCATCACCAAATAGGTATACTCAGTTTAATCCAGATATTATTTTGCAGAAGACAGCAAGGGATATTCTGATTAACTCTAGCTTTCACATTTTTATCTAAGGTCCCAAATCCCTAATTTCGCTTGGCTTGCCTGAGGTTATGATTTTTCCGGTTTTAATGGTGTCTCAGATTTCTATGGGTTCGTCTATTTTCTATGATGTAGCTAAGTCTCTTTGGTTTCTCTAAATCTTTGATTTATCATGGTTTTGGTGGCATATCAGGTACCTCAGATTTCTAGTTGGTTATAGTTTCAAGCTTCTTTGGCTTTCCTGTTAATCACGTGTTTCTGCTTAATATTCAGGTTTTCCTCTGAATTTCTTCAAGCCACAACAGCACGGCATGTGGTGCATTCTTGCAAGCTCTTTATCAAGCTTTATCTTTGTTATGCTTCGTTATACATTGTGATCTGAGATCTTGCCACTTGTCATCTTGTCAAGAGATCTCACTCGAGCTCTGTGTTACCTTCTGCCTCCGAGTTTCATTTTGCTCCATAATACGAGATTGTGATAAGTGTTCTCGTCTCGTAGACTTGGCTCACAAAGAGTGCTCACTATAGATCTCAAGTTTTACCTTTTGCAAAGTGCTGTGTAGCGCCACAGTGACAAGTGTCACATTCATAGAGACCCTATCTGGAAAGCATTTATCCCTGATTTAGAACTCCGATGTGCCCGTGAAACGAGATATCAACATGTGTCAACATCTTGTGAACCGGTCTCATAGAGGGATATAAATTTTGTTGTTGCCCTTGGTTCCACTTTTCAATTGGCTAGATGCTAACACGTGGCCTCATCTCAGCATTTATCTATTACTTGTTTCTTTGTGATTCTAATCTGAAAAACATTCTCACAGTTATAGACTTTGATATTCTCCGTGAAACGAGATGTCAACAAATGTCGAAATCTCATGAACTCGTCTCACAGAAGGCTTTTGCCTTTGGTTTATTATTGGCTCCATGCAACAAGATGCCACCGTGTGGCCTCATCTTGTATTTTCATCTTTTTTGCTTGATTTCTCTACAATTCTAAGTTTGAATCAACACGTAACTCTAGGAAAACATGGTGAAACAGATCCATATGCTAACAATAGAAGAAAATCAGGATGGAGTTACAAGAAAGAACAAATATAAATGGTGATTGATCAATGATATCACAAAGATCATGATGATGAAAGGCGTTACTAAGAAAGAGAAACAGAAGGGGGAAAACCAATTTTATATTGCTTTTCACAAGATGAACAGGGGATCGGTTCGTTATCTCTTGGATTGAGATAGAGAGTACTTGAAGAAGTGGGAGAGATATTAACAAAACTCGGAGATTGTTCACTGTTCAAAGCCTAAGACCGTATCAATGCAGATAGAGCTTTGCAAGAAAAGGAAACAATGACGTATGATGCTGTGAAGGTTACGACGTCTGAGAAGGCTTCTGATAAATCTAAGAACATATTTGTGGTGGGTTTTCAACCCTAATTGTGAAACCTATCGAGTTCCAACAACATGACAAAGACTAGAACATAAATTTTGACATTGCAGTTGAGGTTACATTGCAGTTGAAGTTAGGTGTTTGACAAAATGTCTGTAGAGTGTTTTTGGCTGTAACAATCAATGAAATAGATAGAAATTGTTGTTTGAATCTTGTTTTGAGTCATTGATGATTGCAGAACCTCAAAAAGTAGTGTTAACTCATGATTCAGATTTATTTAGTTTCATTTGGAGTAATGATACAATCTCAGTTTGTCTTCATGATCAAAATTAGCAGGATTTGTGGTGAAATTGATTTCTTGTTGCAAGGACAAGGTGGTTGTTGAATTGACACCCTATCCTTAACTGCATCAATGATAACAACAATTTTTGGAAGAAACTATGTAAAATTTGGATGATCTATGCGTTTCGGATCAACACCTGTGATCCTTCATCATGCCAAAAGGTTATTTCATGGAAATCTTCTCTTCTAAACAAGAATGGGATCTAACATTCCAAGGAGGCCCTTGGTTTATGACGAAACTCAAGGCTTTTCATGAAGCATTGTGCACTGGGTTTTAATCCAACTGAAATCTCCCCATCATGGTCCCTATTTGGGTTTGCCTTCCTTTGCTCCCTAGTGAGTAGTGGCAAGAAATACTCCTTCAAAAATTTGGAAATGCCATTGGAGAACAAATTGTCACTTCTAATTTCACAAGAAATCCCGAAGCCCTTAACTACACTTGTATTTGTGTTAATTTGGATCTGGACAAACCGTTTCCAAACCAACCAAACTTTACCATGGAGGAACTGAATGGGAAAAAACAATTGACTATGGGATCTTTCCTTTCAGATGTCGGGTTTGCCATAAGCATGAGCACTTGGCTTGGGTTTTCCTCTCCCAAGAAGATACAGAGCAACCAGATGCAGTGTCCGCCGTCTGCGTCCACACAACCTGACCAGACACAAATGGCAAACCAGGAACCGACAGAAAAGTAACAACAAAACTCAAAACTGTCAATATCAAGCTCTTCTCTTTTGGAAACATCAGTAATAAATGGTGACAATAAATTTCAGTGGGCTTATGCAAGAAAACGGAAGAACTCTTCGCGATAGGCAAATCAGATCCAACACACAAACCCCTTTGCATCCTTAGCAGGAGAGCATATGGACAAGATGGATTTGGTCCCAAACACTCAAGAACACGCCCGTCCTTCAGAGATGCAGTCAAAAGGGCTAAAAAACAAAGGTAAATCTCATACTCCTGTTACCTTTTCAGCCAAATCTGGTTCTTCAAAATCACAGCAAAGATATAGAAAGATCACAGGATTCACCAAATCTCACATGGATCTGATCCAGATGAATTTGCAAATACAGTGACCAAAGGTTTTGGCCAATATAAAGAAAAAAAGAATAGGGCCTAATCTAAAAATTAAACATAAATTACATGCATAGTGCACATAATCATCACTAAGGATGACATTGTATGAAAAAAAGTTGCTCAATGAAGGATAAAAAGAGGAGGATACTCTTGCTGCTATTGAACAAAGGGCAATGGAAGTGACAACTATGGAATCTCAAATGACAGATAGTCAGCAGGATTTGCGCATAGGAGATCCCACCGCCTCCTGCTTTTCTTGATGCGGAATACTCATATGGAATATTAGAGGTTCAGGCGTTCCTAACAAACACCACTTCCTAAAAAACGAAGTCAAAACAAAAGAAATTGACATGGTTATTCGAGAAATATGCAGTTCTGGATCTCTGGAAGAATGCAAACTTTTCTAGTGTTTGGGGGACAAAACACACTCTCAGCAACAGTATCACTCGCAAATTGATCCAAAGGAATCACTCTAGGTATTCCATTCACACACATCAAACATTTTGCTTGAGGCATATATGCTGTCGTTTTCTCTTTTGAATTGAAACTTCAATGGGCTATTGGCAATATTTACATCCCTCCAAATGGCAACAATAGAATAAGAATGCTAGAACAGCGTACCACCTAGATTACTAGTGCAAAGCCCAATAAACTGCTCTTAATGAGTGATTTTAATATAATAAAAAAGCCAGCTGAAAAAGGAGGCACTGATTTCAATCAAAACACAGCAAGTAATCTCTCCGAACTGGCCATTGACACTTCAATGGTGGATCTGGATTTTGCTAAAGGGACTTATACAGGGTGCCATAGACAAAAGGGCATTTACTACATTGCTGAGAAATTGGATAGGATAATACCCTCAGATCAATGGTTTGCACCTTCAAAAAAGATAACAGCCACAGTCTGTGATCCCATACTCTCTGACCATCAGCCGATTTCTTTAATTATCTCTTTGGCACCAAGATCAACAACAAAGGCTCAATCTAAGTTTGAGAAAATATGGCTTTCCCACCCACAGCTAGCGAGTAACATTGCCACACGGTGGTTAGAAGAAAGCTACATCAAGGGCCATAAAATGTACAAATTCTTGGAGAAACTCAAATATCTCAAAGCAAAACCAAAGCACTGGAACTAATTAGTCTTTGGCAACAATTTTCAAATACTCGCAGAAACAAAACAGTAATTGGAAACTCTTAAAAAAAAGATCCATTAGGAGGGTTTCTAACAGGCATGGACTAGTAAAGAGCAATCCCTTATCCACACCCTTACACCACTTGACAGCAGGAAGAACAATATTGGTGAAAACGATTTCGAGAACAGTGGGTCAAATATGGTGACTCCAACAGTAAATTATTTCATAAATCTGCTCAAAACAGCCAACATATCAATGCAGTCTACCACATAAAAAAGGCCAGTGGCTCTCTAATCATCAATCCCAAAGAGATCCTGAGCTATGCTACAGATCATTTCCAGCAAATTCTTACAGAGGATACAAACAACAGTAGGAACATTTAGGCTCAAAGTTATCTCAAAAAATACCACATCTCATACAAGAAGCAGACAAGCAAACTCTGTTGAGGCCCATCACAAAAGAGGAATTGAAGAGTAATATTTTCTCTTTTCAACTGGACACAGCCCCTGGCCCTGATAGATCCTTGGCTTTTTTTTATCAAACATTCTGGGATTTTGTAAAAGCTGATTTGCTGATTTTTAGAGGCATCAAGAAAATGTAAGAGAATGCTCATGAACTTAAATGCCACCAAACTTGTTCTTATCCCAAAAAAGGTTAGTGTGAATCAATTGGACCATTAGGCCCATCGCCTTATGTAAAATGGTTTACAAAATTATCTCCAAAATCATTGCTAGAATGATTAAACCACAGCTCAGAAGCTAATATCTTCAATGCAGTCAGCCTTTGTTCCTGGTTGTTAAATAAAGGATAACATCATTTATGTTCAAAATATTCTCCACTCTCTGCACACTCAAAAATGGCCAGTACTCATCAAATTTGATATCTCAAAGGCCTTCAACAGGTGTAATTGGGCTTTGTTAGAGAGCACTCTCAGAGCCTTCAACTTCAGCAACCAGGTTATTGAGGAGATCAACATTTGAATTTGAACTCCTCTGTATTCTATTTCACTGAATGGGAATTTAGGCCACCCTTTTTCCTCCGCCAATGGGACCCCTTCGTCCTATATTTATATATCCTCATGGGAGACAATCTAAGCAGAACTTGTGAATAAGTGTCAGGTAAAATTTATGATCTTGCAGCAACTGAAAGAGGTACTAGATACACAAATTTTCATTTCACAGACGACATTCTTCTATTCTCCACTCTAATTATTAGGGAAATTAATAAACTTGATCTCATCCTCAGCACATTCCAATTGGCATCGGGACAGCATATAAAATAATAAATCCTGTGTGATCTTTATCAATGTGGCAGCCACCAGAAAAAGGGAAATTCTGCACAACTTGCACTTCCATTGAAATACCTAAAATACCCACTTCATCTCAAAACAACAGTTGGTCTTTGTGATAGTACGATTCAGCAAATGCAGAAAAAGCTGGCCCATAGGATATATGATTCCAATCAGCTTCATTGGGATGTGGACAAGATTACCAAAGCAGGACAAGCCCATGTGGGGCAAACAACCAAGTGGATAAATATGTTAAATGGCTGGATCATATTCAAAAACAACATGATACAAGAATTTTGCCTTTAACTAATCATAGTGAATGCATTGTTGCTTCAGCTTGTTACCTTTAACTAATTTTGACTTCCACTGGATTTTACATTGGATGAGGTATCGCCTAGGTGACACCTGGTTGAAGCAGACAGTGTGATATTGCGGCAACAATATCTTGCCAAGAACATAAATTCTTCTTACAAACTCCAAATCAAGTACCATCTTTTTATTTCATGTATTTTTTTAAGGTGAATCCAATGGCGGAGTCAAATTCATTGTATAAGGACTTGCCTAAGCGACACCTTCTGGAAAATGTTTCAAGTAGGCATTGAAGTTGCCAAAGAAGACCATTTCGAGGTATTGTAGTGGCAACACCTCTATGCAGGAAATTTTGGTATTACATATGACTAAGAATACCATTCTATTGTATTGCTCCAGTGACACCTCTATGCCAAAAAATTGTGGTATTGCAGATGCCAAAGAATAACATTTAATGGTATTGCTCCAGTGACACCTCTATGAAAAAAAATGGGTATTGCAGATACCAAAGAATACCATTTTAGGGTATCACTCCAGCGACACCTGTGTGTCAAATATTCCGGTACTGAAGATGCCAATGAATACCATTTCAAGGTATCATTCTAGCAACATCTTCTATGCAAGAAAATTGTGTGGTGTTACAGATGCAAAAGAAGACCATTTCAAGGTATCGCACCAACGACACCACGTGGGTAACTTTATGGTCAAGCAATAAGTACACACAGGGCGCAGATAATGGTCCATATTGTAAAACATCAGATTACTAACATAATAATATTTTCTATGATATCGTGGCAGCAAGACCATTTTGACTGCCTAAGTATGAGAGAATTGACACATGTCAAAGATAATCATCCCAGGTTTTATTCACTAATTGGCCTGTCTGGAGTCATTTCAGAAACACTTTGGCTAGTTGATTTCCAGCTGGAAAGATATACCACGTATCACATGTTGATGCTTGGACACATGTCAAGATGCCAGATTAGACATGTAGCTCATTTCACCCATCTGTGATGTTATTTTGTGTGTTTCATCTTAGTACCCAAGATCTTGTAACAATTGAAAGGTAAATCATTTCATGTTCCCAACGTGTTAATCTTCTCTCTTTCAATGGACAAGAACCATGAAGATAAATATTTGGTAATTAGAGATTGAGGATTTTTGGACTTGGTTTTGGTAGAGAATAAACTAGCAAAGAGAGGGGCTTGCAAGGAAGTGAGTGAGCATAGCCTGCAAGTGAATGCTAGAAAGTCCAAAGTCAGACAGGAGTGTGTTAAGTTTGATTGAGTGTGTACTCTGATCTAGTGTGCTAAGTTCAAGAAGGCATGTGTAGGCCAAGATAAAATGTATTTGAGTCTTGTGTGATGTAATGAAGTTTCCATGAAATTGATGAAGAATGTCATATTTCCAATGAATATGTTCATGTTGAGCTTTTGTTGTGTACTCTGATCTGCATGGTGGTTGACAGTTGTTCATTTGACCCTCAACTCTACTGCATCAGTAGCTCTGAGGAATTGACCTTCTAATGATTACCATTTTTTTCTTTCAAGTAACATGGCTTCTTATTCATGAAAATACAATAGTTTTACATACATTTCCTTTTATTAATTAAAGACGTGTTCATTTCAAAGAAATTAAACTTGAAAATCTATTTGTTTTTTAAACCAATTATTACATAAGAAAAAGGTCGAAGACAATTCCACATGATGAATGATTATTTTATGCTAAAATATTGTACAAACAAACGAGATAAAGTATCACAAATAAATCAACTGGATAATAATGGATAGAAGTGTGTGACCTCACCTGCATGCTTTTACAGGGATTACTTTCAAAAGCTTTGATACTCCCTCAATAAGAACGGCTCTAGCTTTTAAGACCTCGTGTGCAACAGGAACCATATATGGAATTGGGTAGTACTTTGCACGTTGTTTTATTCTTTCTAATATCATAGGCCGAAGCCTTTTCCATTCTCCCTTGGATTTATAGTCGACCTTTGACTTATAAGACCTTACATACATAAGGCAACTATAAGCCTTACCATGAAGGTACAACCATTTGCTTTCATGTTGTGAAGCAGCCGCAATCTGCAATAAAGATATTACAATATCAAAACTTAATTCTGAAAAAATAAGATCTCATCTTTGGCAAAATGAATATGGAATTATGTTAAAAGAAGAAGATACCCAATAATGAAAATAATAAACCAACTCCCAAATAAGCATGTTTTCCTCTCATATCATGCAAATCCAGCACTCAAATATATACAATCTTCACGTTTATTTCCAAAAATGAAGTACAATATATGCACAAAAGGAAAGGAACGTGAAGATCTGCAAATTCATACATAGAGTGAAACGCAAATACCTTAAACATGACCAACCATATTGCATCCTTGTTAGAAAGAGATCCTTTGGCGTTGACCAAAAACATTATTACAATAGAGCATTAGTGTTTCATCCAAATAACTGCAAAATGAAAAAGACAATTTCAGCAATTACCATTTCAAGATTTTGGAAATCATAAACGTGCATATATCACAGGCAAAGTAATTAATGTTGTTATAGAACAAATTTGTGTAAACAGAAATTTAGATGACCACTTAGATTGTAATTATAGATCTATATCATTAGGAAACTTAAATCTTCATTCCATGCAATGACAAGACACCTAATAATAGCAAATCAGCATGACAAAGCTTACAACCATGAGGAAGAAAGATAAGATAAATATATTAATGTCCAACAAATGACCACAAAAGTAGGTCAAAGGGACAGCAGATTACAAAAGTGTAGAACAAGCGGAAAACCCTAGAGGTCTCCAAAACCGAAAAGAACAAAGCTGGAAGAAAAAAGTAGTACAAAACAGGGCAAAGAGCAAGAACGCTCAGAGCCAAATAAAGATGTAGAAATGAGCAACCCACGAAAACTTCTAAGCATCAAGAAAGTGGGGATGAACAATGAGAAGGAAGAACTAGGAGGTGGTCCATCAAGAGTTGGATCCAACTCTCCTAGCATCCAAAGCCGACAAGAAGAAGCACCTGATAGAAGGATGACCCAAAGAAGAGGAGGTAAGATGTCTGGTATGTCCTCCATGCCACTGCCTAGAGGGAAAAGTCCTCTGCAAAGAATTGGTGAATCTAGTTTGTCTCCTGGTGCCGGATCGGAAATGGTTATGTTGGTGAAATCTCATGGATATGTGGATAGTCTCTCTGGATCGCACTGATTTCGAATGTGAGGTTGTATTAGTATCAATCTAGCGCTTAGTGCCTCTCCTCGAAAGTAGCACCATGAAAAAGGAAGTGATCCGCTGGGTAGAATCTAGTCTAGTAGGTCTCTGAATAGAATGATCACGAAGCTTAAGAGCTTCTTGTATATATAAAGCTAAACATCTCTGGTCCTCATATCTGAAAAAGTCAGAAAGAGTTTGTTTCCTCCTAAATAGGCAATGAAACCTCCCCCTTATCTCATAGTAAATGGGACAAGGGAATATGAAGTGTTCCTCGGTCTCAATCACCTGAATGCTGCATAATTAACAAACCATGTATGCCTGATTTATCTGGTGATCTATCTCAATCCTAAGCCTATGAGATCCCACTCTAAATTGTCCTAATGGGATGCAAAGAACGTGCATCCAGTGGCAGAGTGTATACTACAGACGGATCATAAGTCTGTCTTTCACATCCAAAAAGTGCTCTGCATAGAATGCCATCTTTGGGCGTAGCCCCCCAAGAGGGTTTATCCAAGTAGTATGAATAAATTGCCTGTAAATATCTTCCCTAATAATCTGGTTCAGCTCCTATCTAGTGGGTAGAAGATGAGTTGGTGCATCCAAGGAGTACCTGAATGGAGGGAGGCAGTCCATCCTGATTCCCATGGACCCTAATAGGTCAGAGACCCTTGTAGTCTCTGAAGAACAGTAATCTGCCACGCCCACTCGCTAAATTAGCAAAGCTCTGAATGCGAAGTAAGAAAGAAATCAGATCAAATATAGTCTCCATGTGGAAGGGCCGGGCTCCAAATTTTGCAAGGATAATGTGCTAGGGAACCGTCTGCTTACATCTGATAATGCAGTGAAGAAGTGTCTGGACCCTCTTGGCAGTAGCCAAATCACCCTCAAGCAAAGAAGGCCCCCAAACCACAGATCCATAAAGAACAGTGGGTCTGATAAGTGTATCCATGAGAGACATCTTGGATGAGATGCCTTGAAAGTGATATCGAAAACATTGTCACTCAAGAAGGGCTAAAGAACCATATCCTTTGTTGATTCTAGGCTGAAAGACCTGCCTCAAGCTGAAACGTGGTCCAAAAAATTACACTCCCAAATAAGTATAGGAGGTGGTGATCAAAACCTCCTTTCCCCTGAAGAAGAAATGGAGGTGGAAAGTCTTCAACCCGTTAAACACCATAACCTTGGTTTTTCCCATTAACTGTCAACTGCCAAAGATCACAAAAGAGAGCCAAGGCATCCAACTATTGTTGCAAACCCTCAAGAGATGAAGCTAGAAGGACCACATCATCCGCAAACAAAAGAATAGAAATCAGAACTTGGTGAAGAAAACACTCATCACTACCCTGAATATGCTCATGAAGAAAGGTCTCTAACTCATCAATGTTTATGCCAAATAAGGTTGGGGACAAGGGGCAGCCCTGCTTGACCCCAATGGTACTCTTGATAAAAGTTGAAATCCCATGAACTGTACGGAGACAACCAAGGATAGTCTCGTATAGTCGCATAAAGGCTACCATAAGGGTCTCGAAAATGCCAATATTCCTAAGCCTCTGGAAAAGGGCCTCTCGCAAAATAGAATCAAATGCTTTCCTAAAGTCTACAAAACAACAATAGACTTTGGATGAGCGATAACGTGCCTCCTCAATAATGGCCCGGAAAGTGAAGATATGATCAATGGTCTGATGGGTTGGTCTAAACCAAGTGTGTCCCCTAGCCTTGAGATGCCTCTGCTCTAACTCTCTCGAAAGTTGCAAGTGGAGCACAGTAACATGCAATTTTGAGAATGTGTCCAACCATGACCACCCTGTAGTTGTTAGGATCTGAACAGGAGCCTGATTTGTGTATCGGGTGAATAATGTGATGTGACCAAGAAGGCGGAAAACTTGAACAAACCACGTAGTTGAAAAGATCAACCAAGTAACTTCCAAAAGCTCTAAGACCGTGTATGAAGAACTCGGCTTGGAAACCTTCCCCATCAACTGCGTTGATACTATTCATCACCTTCACCACCTCTCTGATGTTCTTGAACGTGAATAAATGACAAGAAAATGGTGGAGAAGCAACATGGATTTGAGGTTGACCAAGAATATCATAAATAGTGGAGGTATGGGAAATCATGGATGTGGGGTTAAGCTCAGTGGGGAGGGGAGAATGCCGGGGGAGGATGGTACACCAAAAGAGTTCAGGTGAGTGGATGTAGGAAGCATGTAAGATCCATCTCCTTTGAGAAATAAAGAGGTGTTTCTTACGTAAAAGAAGACAACGGTAGGATGATTTTAAGGCTGGGTAAGAGGGATGGGAATGAAGGCATACCAAAGCTGGCGGTGGAGAGTCCTGCAATCATCATCATACCACTTATTCATGGGGCAAGATCTTTTAGATTGATGGGAGGTATATGTAGATTTGGTATAGCTAGGAAAAGATTTAAGGGCAGCTTCCCAAATAATGGAACAAAGGCATGTATACTTGGAAGTAACACAACCAAGTGAGAAGAACTGGGGTTCAAGAGGCAGACGTTGGCGGATGTGGGAGGAAAAGATGTCAGGGTCCCCATCATGAAATTGGAAGGTGGTAAGCGGTATATTGAAATAGGGGATCGTAACAAGAAGGGGGGATCAGCCCAGAGGGAAAAGGAAAGAAGAGCATGGTCTACAAGAGGAATGGGGAAAATGGAAAAATGACAGATGAAGGGCAAAAGATTATGACTGGATAGAACATAATCTACCACACTCATACCTCCACCATGAGGTGTACATGTAAAAAAGTGAGAATCTGAAAAGCAAGACAGCCCATTAAGGATCAACAAATCATGAGATTCCCCCAGCTGTAAGAGGTGTCTATTGTATGCCGTGTAAGGACCTAAAACATCATCTGACATCCTATGCAACCCCACTAACTCTGAATCAATCTCCTGTGTACAGAATATGTCCACTAAGCGGTCATGGAGAGGTGTCTGAAAGTCTTTGGTCCAGGCATTGAAGTCACCAAGAAGGATAACTTCCCCAACAGTTGAGTATTGAGTGATCCTGGGGTATAAGTCTATAAAATGGTCCCTCTCATGACCATTGTGAATGGCCTATGATGAAGATGTCAAAGGAAAGTAACATACTGCAATGTAGATATCCCTAGGAAGTGGGGCAGCACCAATAATCCGGATCCACATGAATCTGGCAAACTGATGGCACACTGAGAACCAATGGTATCCTGTAATATCTGGGAGAGGCCGTAAAAGGCTCTCATGGGTCTCAGTGATAAAAAGAATGTATGACGACCCAAGAGCCTCATACATTAGAACTGGTGATGACTAAAAAGAGCCATTACCATTCCAACAGCTGAAAGAAATGTCTGAAACCTGCTTCCTCTCCCAACGAGCCCATCATTTAGAAACCCCAGGTCGAGATTCCCATCCCAGAGGAAAGGAGTCCCAAACCACCGCCTTCGGGTTCCTAATAACTGCCCATTTTCTTGCTTTTGGTGCTGCCATAACCACCTCCCTGGAGTGTTTGAGCTCTACACCCTGTGATTTGGTGAGATCTTCGTCAAGAAAGAGATATAGATAAAATAAGCGGTGATTGACTCGTGCAATTTGTAATAACTTCACAAACATGTGCAAATCTCAATGTTACCACATAATGCCATACATGTCGCAATTTTCTCAGCAAAAAAAAATTAATACTGGAGGAGATTCTTCTAGGAGGTTACCTTGAGTTTAAGTTTGCCTAAACTTTGCTCTTACAACCTTTATTAGCATACAACAACATTGATACAAAACAAGGTGCTCAAATATATAGTATTGAGTTTCAATCTACCAGGTTTTTAATTTGGGATTGCAGTCACAGTCCAGTTTGCAAATGGCATTGTTACAAATGATTATTGATGCTAATGTTGATTATATGCAAGCATTATTACTATAAGAAAATAATATTGAGTCTGATTGCAACAACACTAAATGTTGAAGGGCTACAACACCAACCAAAGATCATGTACAAAATTGACCTTACTTTGCTTCTGCTAAAGATTTGATTGCATTCATTTCAAGTTTCATCACCAGAATTAAGCTTCATCATAACCCTCGTATTATACTTCTTGATACTCCATAGACATACACATGTAGGGCATGCATGTTGGACCAAAGCAATGTGCAAGAGTATTGCAATGCCCAACATGATTTTTCACATTCATTTACTGAAATTTTGATTCCAAATAAAACACGTTGGAAAGATTTGTATACACATTAAAATCTAGATTATCTTTTCTGATGAGTTTGGAATCACTTTAAGCATGTAAAGAAAATTCTTTATCTGGTAAACTAAAGAGATGAACAGTATGAATACTAGGGTCTAAACTAAACGTGTAAAAGACACAAACATTTATGCAGAATCAAGAACTGCTAAAGATATCTCATCATCTCAATTTGTTTTGTTGGAAGACGAACAGCTGCCTCATAGGATTTTGCATGGTTAAAAGAACTCTAGTATAATTTTTGCCACATTTGTAATCAAGTCTCAAATTTTGAAAGGTAGAATGTTCAATCTTAACTCCTCACTGATTATTTCAACCATATTTTTACAATCACTTTGGGTTGGAGTTCTAGAGGCTTCTTGAAGCTAGCTAAACTACACATATCAAAGCCCTTCCTTTTGATATGGTGCTGCATGCATAACCAATTCCTTCCACAAAAACAAATTCGTAGTTAAGCAAAATAATTGGCAATATTTCCATCAGTACTTCTTGTCCCTGGATTTCTATAAGATGCTCCACCAAAATGGAGCATCCCAGAATATTTCAGCAAAGAGGTGAATTGAAATATGAGCTTGTTGAGCTCATGCATTTTAGGACTTTTATATAATTTTCAAACATTTGTATTCACTAAAAGCCAACAAGCATTAAGAACCTTGCTTGTATTAAAAGTTTAAAAAAAATTGGGGATAGTAAACCATAATATCATTATTCATATAATCTATTCCTCTCAATGCATATGGGTAATATTTCTCCCAATCCAGATCTGTCTAGTGAAAAGTTGGACAGCTTATGGCCACAATGACCCAGGCACAAATCCTAGCAGGCATGCTCCACAAAATTATGCAGTTGTTGTCCTCTAGATTCATGTGATGCATGATGCGTGCTGTGGAGCTCCGTACCCTCTTCAGTGTTCAAAAGGGGGTTACCTAGGGAAAAAGGGAGTTTTCCCAATTCAAATCCTCCCATCACTCCAAGGGCAAGGTTGTTCAAAGTCAATTTGCCCTAGACCCTGATACTCGCCTGGAATACAGATCTGATCTCGACCAGGTGGTTTTGTTTGTTTCATATTAGTCAGAGCCCATCTCGATTCAAAGATGGCAACAAAAAGGACTAAGGCAACAGAGGCTCCTATAATATCGCAATCAAGCATTCACAATCAAACCAGAAAAATAGCACAAAATAAGAATGGAACTTAACATTTTATGCCTACATCAAAAACATAGCATATTGTAGATTAGGACAACCATGAAGAACAAGGGCCGCATAGCAGCTAGTCCCTGCCTTTATATTGATAATTGGTTACATGCTTAAAATTGCATTAGAAGAGTAATGAATTAAATTTATGCCATGAATTATATTACCATTTGAAACACAATGTTGTATAGATTCAAGATATGCAAACCCTATCTCTGTATTGATAATTGTTTATAATTATGCTTGAATTTATATTTGAAGAATAATGAAGTATATTTATGCCATGAATTATATTAGCATTTGAAATGCAATGTTAATAAATTCATGATAGGGAGAGTCTACTGTTAAATTTTGTTGCGATGTCTCAAATGGTAACAATCTCTCTCTTCTAGACATAATTTCAATATGCATCTATTATCAACAAAGGGTCAGCTTGGCCACCAAAACATAAATACTTTTTGACTAATTTAAGTATCAGATTTGTTATGAAGGTGATCCTTCTCTTTGTCAAATTCAACTACTGCTACTAGCTAAATTAACTATAGTTCATAACGTCCACACCAACCTTGAAATATCCAAAGTTTAACGTGTAGTGTAGTTTGTAATGTGACAAATAGTACAAGCATGAATTATAAATTGATTCGTGTGAGCATGGAGCCATATAGTTAGTGATGCCCACCACCGCCACTTGCAAAGGACCACAATGTTGCCTTATTTCAATGACACATTCCTAAATTTGGTTCCCCATTATCTCAGGCTCATGGAGCTTCTGTGTCCAATCTAAAATGCACGGTTAAGATACAGGAAAAATCAGTAGATAATTAAAACCAGTTAAAGATAACAGAAAGTAGAATTTTGAATTAGTTATTCACACAAGCTCTGTCAAGTAAAAACCCAATTGCATTGCAAGAGTTGTTGAGGAAAATTACATGCAAAAGAAGAAAACCCTCAGGCTCGCAGAATAGTGTTTGAGAAAATAAGTAGAAGTCCCAGCAAGAGAGATATTCCTACAAGCAGGCTCCCAATAGGCGTGAGAATCAGGAAAATGAATTATAGAATTGTAACTACCTTAACCTCATCATATGAGTTTTACTATGGGTCTGAAAATTGCTCTCCGGATTCTTCATTCAATGCAAGTTGCAATGAAGAAATCAACACATACCATGAACCCTGTGATAAGCTCAAATTTCTGATGATGGATTCATTACATGCATCTAAGAACACCAACCATGAAAATCATAGGACTTCTGCATTGCATGGAAGAAAAACCCAAGAAATCCACCCACTTCGTTCATTGAAAAATCAAGAATGCCATGGTGATCTTGATTAAAGTGTGAGAGAGCGTGAAGAAAATCATTTGAGTTTTAGCCAAAAGTATAGATCAAAATACTTCAAGGAAATCACTGAACAGAAAATTGGTAAGAAATCCCTTAAGAATGCAATACTGAAAAGAATGATTGCCCCTTTATATCTTTTCTATGGGCCAAGAGAAACAGAGAAAACATTTGCTACAATTTTTTTTGCTTTAGCTTTGAATTGTTTGTCTCCCAGAACTAAATTAAAGCCATGTTGTAAATGCAGAGAATGCTACCTTTTCTTGTTGCCCTCATGTCACAGAACTAAATGCCACTAGCGATGATGATATAAACGTGTGAACATTTATTTATTGAAGTTTGGAGTGATGAAAAACTTAATAGAAAGGATTATAGATCTTGAAGCAACGTATTACATGGTTCAACATGGTTCAAAAGAGCAAAGGATATTCCTCTAAACCATTATTATATTAAACAATAGTAAACATTAAGATAAAGGGCAAGCAACCTTGAGCTGGATCTACAGATGCCTGTACCCTATCAAAAATCTTAGAAATTAGCCCCAGCTAAGGAATTTTTTTTAAAAACACTAAAGACCACCTCTTACGAGAGTTTTGGCTAGTCTATATATTTTTAGCATCCTCTAATGGAGGAGAGAATGCCTTGATTATCCTCTACAATGTATAATTATTAAGAATTTAAGTTACATGTGCAATGGTCTCCTCTGATCTTCACAGTAAAAGCGCTGTCAGCTACCCAGTTTCTGTAAGGTAAGGGATAATAAACACGTGAATACTGGGATTATTTGGCATTATAATAGTTCAAAAAATGGAAATGAATTCCTAAAAAAAGCTAAACTCTCTGAAAATGGAAACTTTTATCTGGTTAAATTGATAAAATTCAGATGAATAAAACAAAATCTTTCAAAGCGAAATTGAAAAAATAGAACCTCATCTGTGAAGATTGTTAAGTAAAAAATTGGCTCCCAAAATCCTGCGAACAAGAGCTTTTAATCAAAATTTAAAGTATTTCAACAGAATGATCACAATCTAGTAAACCCCTATGCAGAGTGCCTCTTTTTAGTAAAAAGATGAAATTAACAAAAAAAAACCCTGATTATTGGCTCCTGTGTACATGTTTTTTATTGAACACTACCATGGCCTCTCTGCTTGCCTTTAACGGGAAAAAGGGGGGAAATCTTATATTTAATCGGCCAGTAAGAAATGCCATGTTTGGTAGGGTACAGACATCATCCTTCGATTAAATTTATAAAAATGGAAAGATGAGCTGGGCAATTTTAACTTTATTTTAATGTTTTTTTAATTAATGGTATTTAAAGTTGTATTAAATATAGCTGAATATGTTTTAATAATATTTTAAAAATATGTCATTATATATATATCAAATTTGAACAAAATTTTATAATTATTATTTTAATGTATATTTCAAGTAATTTAATTGGATGAACAAAATTTAGTTAATTGAAAATTGATTCATATAATCACGTTTTAACAAATTAATAATAAAAAAGTTTTTTGAACTTATCTCTCATCGTAATATATATAAAAATAAAAAAGTTTTTTGAACTTATCTCTCATCGTAATATATATAAAAATCTAACTCTTCCCCAACCATAACTATTCTCAAAATTAAAAAGCATTTATACATCTCATACTAAGTGAAACATAGCATGCTAATTTATTTAGCTTATTCAATTATAATCGCAAAATATTAAAACTCAAGTGTGCCAAGATGACAAGTTACAAAATGATTTAATAGTGCCTTGAGCTTCATGGTTGTTTTTGGTTTTTTGTTTTTTTTTAATATTTGATATAAATGTATGAATAATCTATTTCAAAGGTCTTGGTATTAGGTATATAAATAATTAATTCAAATAATTGGTCTTGATATGAGATACACAAATAATCCATATTAAATAATTGGTTTATATCAAAGTATTAAAAGATATCTAATCTACCAAAATAATTTGGAAGTTATATTAAACCTCATCTTTAATCCCAATGCTTCCAAGGAATTGAACCTTAATAGACTCTTTGTGAACAAGCATTCTCCCCCATTGGAGCTTCACTCCCTTCAATGTCATGTCATTTTTAAATTTATTTTTTATTAGATATAAATAGATATTATAATAATAATATTTGGTCTAGCAATATAGTAATAATGATTTGATTTAAGGTTAGGGTGTTAGTAGTGCAACAATATGAGAGTCTATTGGCAATAGTCCTCCTCAATTTGATCAAACTCAATTGGTTTATGGGTTACCAAATACTAGTTAAGTTTCATTGATTACTTATAAGAAAATATTTTGAAAAATATCATAACAGTGATTTTAATTTTTTGTTATTTGCAGGGGAATAATGAAGTAGGGTATTAAAAAGCAAAATAGAATGCTTAAGTCCTTGCTTTCGTATCTGAGTTATACCATTTGATAAGTTACGTGCGACTTTGATACTTGGAATTTTGCATGACCTTTTAAACGAGTTTTTTCGAATCAAGTAAGTATAATAATAGGGATAAAATAAACTTGTTTATTTTTTGGCAAGGGAATAGGGGAGACAAAATGGCGTTTTATTATGGAATGTGCACAACCTATATTGACATCAACATCAAGTACAAAGATAGCTTAAGGGTTGACAACTTAGTTGAATTATTTGAAGAGGAAAGGTTAAATAGAACAAGTTTTTTAATCAAGATCCATAGCAGAAGAGTTAGCATCAAGAAAGGTTTTGAAATTTTGCATGATTAGTAGGACAACCCTTGTGTCAAGAGATTATGTTATCACATAACAACTTTGTTATAGCTCTTGGTCCCATAGACTGCTCGATCTCGTGGATGTTATTAAAATCTTTTATTCATTCATTCAATCAAGTGTTGCATTGCATAATAGATGAGGTGGATTGTTGGTTTTCATTAATGATGCTTTTATATTATAGATGTTTGTTGTTCGTGTCATGAGACAATTTGGTTGAATGATAAGTTGGGGTTTTTACTACAACAATACTCAATCAATCCTTTCCCTGAGTTATATTATGATACATACAAAGTATACATCTCTAGAAAATCCATGTCCTTATGGTTTTGGTGGCATTATTAGAATTCATCAAGGGGAAGTCCAAATGATATATGGGCAAGCCTATGCATGACAAATAAGCACAGAGAAGCACTATGTTATACAAATCTTAAACATACAAGGAAATAACAAACACATGGAAAACACAAGATTTCACTTGGGAAAACCCTTTCAGGGAAAAACCTAACAATGTAACCTTCTTGAATATAACATTAACAAAGTTTTGTTTAGAATACTACAAATCACAAGGTCTTGTAACCTTCACACAACACTTTATTGTATACTATAATGCACAGACTTGACCATGTGTATTCAATAGTCATGCAAATACTTGCATCCACTCTATACACTTGACCATGTATGAGTTTTTCACATGCTTCACAAGCGTCATCTTATTCCTAAGAATAACCATGATTATATTCGACACGTCATTTTATATTCCTACACAACAATGGAATCTATAGTGACCAACTATCAAGCAAAGTGATCATTGCATAACACTCCTCAATAACTCCATGTTAGAGTGCTACCAAGATATTACTCACACACTTTCAGTCTGACAAATACAATCAGACAAGTGTTTAGAAACACCTCACATTTTGACATTGTTAGTTAGTGTTTCTCAGCACCTCGCAGCACCTTATTGTGAATCTACCACTTCACAACCTTCCAAAATGTATTGATAGCATACATAAATCACTCCACATCTATGCATCATTTATATCACATGAATAACCTTGTACAGCTGCCATAAGTTATCTCCATGCATGCCTGCACAAACTTACCAACTTGTGTAAATAGCATTTCAACAATGTTTGCACAACCAACCTTGTGTATGATTATCATTGTGTACATATGTATGCAAAGATGAAACATTTCCCATAAATATACCATTTGTTAAACACTTTGCATAAGGGAGTATACATCCATCCTTCGATATCTTTCGGTAACCATGCCCATCACTTTCCTGTACTGGGATAACTTCTCAGTACTCACTCATTTAGTCAATGGATCCATAATGTTTTCCTTTATGTCTAACTTATCCAACAATATCTTCTTCTCCTCCACCATTTCCCTTGCAATGATATTGTCCATCAATGTGCTTCATTTGAGAATGATACTCTGGATTCCTTAATAGACAGATTGTGTTTTGACTATTGTAATCTATCCTTATAGCCTTTTGAGTTAACCCAAATGTAGAACGCAACATTTGAAGCCATATTGCTTCATTTCCTACATGAGTAGTTGAAATGTGTTAAGATGTGGAGCTAAAAGCTTCACTAAATGTGCAAATGGTGGAGGTTGTTGGGTTACAAAGTAACCGACGTCATTCAGAACCTGTCGACATCGATCAGACATGAACCAGAATCTACCGACATCGGTTATTCATCAACCGACGTTGGTCATCTCCAGACAAACAGAGACCGGCATCGGTCATCTGTGCGTTTCAGAACTGGTCTAATTTTAGACAGACAATTAGTTTGCATGTAAAGACCAATTTTAGTCTTGAGTCTGTGTTTCTAATTATTATTTGGTTTGGGATCTATTTAAGAGACCCATGGGGTTGTATTGTAATAAGGACTAAGAAGGATTAGATCCTCAAGTGTAAGATCTAGAAGGTCTACAAGAGTGCAAGATTGGGAAGATCTAAAGGTAAGCAAGGTCAGTTGATCTGCGGGGTAGCAAGATCAAGAAGATTTGTGGGTGTGTGTGTATAAGCTCAATTAGATCTGTGGGGTAGCAAGATCAAGATCTGCAACACACGGTGTAAGCAAGACCAATTAGATCTGAAGGGTGCAAGATCAAGAAGGTCTGTGGATGAGAGTAGGCAACAACAACCATTGGGTTGATTGTCACTTGAGGGAACAACTCAGTGTTGAGTTGGTTGTAATTGATTGAGAGATAACTCTTGAGGGAGAATTACTGTACACCCAAGAGGTATGGGAAGAGTAAGAGATTTCTTCATTGTATTTCCTTCTAGAAGAGTGTAATACAAATTGTATTGTTTCTCGTATCACCTATTTTTTGTTGGTTCTGATTTCTAGTTACTTATTACTTCTGGTTTAATTCCGTGTTTAGTTGCTTATACAAAGGTAATCAATTGTACTCTTAGGAGGAGGATCATGACAGTTGGTATCAGAGCTTAGTTCACTGACAGTTGCTATTAGAGCTTGGTTCATCAGAGCAAGTTAGTGTTTGTTGATTACAGGTCACTCACAGGGGTTTCTGTTTGAGTGGGAGTAAAGCAATGGCAGAAAAAAGTAAGCTAAGAATGGAGAAATTCAATGGCAAGAATTATCAATTATGGAGGATGCAAATAGAAGATTATCTGTATCAGAAAGATCTGTACTTACCATTGGGTGGGATTTCAAGTAAGCCCACATATATGCAAGATGAAGAATGGAATGTTCTTGATAGGAAGGCTATGGGATCTATAAGGTTGAGCCTAGCATCGTATGTGATTTCCAACTTATCACATGCAAAGACAATGGTAGAGTTAATGGAATCTTTGGCAAGAGGTAAGAAAGTAGGTACACTTTATCTATCTACTTGTATTATTGATTCTCTTTCTGTTTTATCTACTTCAGATGTAGATGCAAAGATGTGGCTCTGTAGGCTTGGTCACATGAGTGAGAAGGGAATGGATGTTCTTAAGTCAAAAGGTATGCTTTCAGATTTGATAGACCGAGATTTATGTGAGCATTGTATTTTTGGGAAATAGGTGAAAGTGAGGTTTCTCACAACTGGGTCAACAAAGAAGAAGCACAGGTTGGAGCTTGTTCACACAAACGTGTGGAGACCAGCTCAGGGAGCTTCTATTGGAGGATCACAGTGTTATGCTACAAGAAAGGTATGGGTTTATTGCATAAAGAGGAAATATGATGTTTTTGACAAATTTAAGAACTAGAAAGCCTTAGTTTTCAAGGAGAAGGTGATGAACATTGATCAGCTCAAGAGGCTGAATAATTCTGAGCAGGGCAATGTTGATTTAGACAAGGTTATGATCCAAAATGAGCTCGCAGGTAAAAATCGTCGCTCACAGGAAAACATAGAGACTGACGTCGATCAGGTGAGAACCGATGTCGATCAGGCAGGAACTGACGTCAGTCTGGTGGAGACCAAAGTCGGTGATGCTGGGTAGGTGGAAATTGACATCGATCAAGTAAAAACTGACGTCGGTCAGGTCGATCACATGGAACCGACATCAATCGGGTGTAGACTGAGAGATGACCGGGATCGGTCACTGTTAGAACAAAATTTGGGTAGACATCAAGCTGTCAATGAGTCTCAAACACCCATGAGGAGGTCTGAAAGGGTAAGTAAGCCTCAAATTCGTTATTCCCCTTCTTCATACTACTTGTTGCTCACTGATGGTGGAAAACCAAGAAGTTTTGAAGAGGCAATGCAGGTAGAATCCAAGAAATAGTGGGAGCATGGCATGAATGAGGAAATTGATTCCTTGGAAAAGAACCAAACGTGGGATTTGGTAGAGTTGCCAGCCAGAAAGAAAGCACTGAAAGATGAATGGGTTCACAGGTTAAAGAAAGGAAAAAATGGACAGGTGAGATAGAAGGCCAGGTTATATGGTCTTGAGCAAGCTCCAGGATAGTTGTATTTGAGGTTTGATAGGTTTATGACAAAGCATGGCTTTAGTCAATGTCAATGTGACCATTGTGTTTATTTTACCAGGTTGGATAATGATAGCTACATTATCCTGTTACTGTATGTAGTGTATATGCTTGTTGCAGGGTCACACATGCAGGGAATTATTGAGCTAAAGGTAATAGTAGCTCAGACATTTACCAAGAAGGATTTAGGAGCAGCAAAGAAAATCCTTGGCATGAGTATTTCTAGAGACAGGGAAAATCACAGGTTGATTTTGTCTCAAGAGGATTATGTGAATAAGGTAGTAGAGAGGTTTGATATGCAGAATGCAAAATCGGTAAGCACACCTATGGTTGGACAGTTCAAGTTGAGCAAAGAACAGTGTCCTAAATCACATAATGACGTTGGGTACATGGTATGTACTAGACCTGATATTGCCCAAGTAGTGGGAGTTGTCAGCAAGTTTATGGCCAATCCAAGAAAAAAGCACTGGAAAGCAGTTCAGTGGATTCTTAGATATCTGAGAGGGACCAACAGCAGGTATTTGTGCTATGCAGGGTCAAGCATTTCTCTACATGGGTATGTAGATTCAGATATGGCAGGTGACTGGGATGGCAGGAGAAGCACCACAGGATATGTGTTCACTGTTGGTGGTTAATCTTTGAGATTGAACTTGAAGATGGAGATACAAGCCAAAAACAAATTAGAGGATGTACAGGTACAGGTATAAGTGTAGTTGTTTATCTCCAAGTGGGAGATTGTTAAGATGTGGAGCTAAAAGCTTCACTGAATGTGCAAATGGTGGAGGTTGTTGGGTTACAAAGTAACTGACATCGGTCAGAACCTGCCGACATCGGTCAGGCAGGAACCAAAATCTACTGACATCGGTTATTCATCGGCCGATGTCGATCATCTCTAGATAGATAGAGACCGGCATCAGTCATCTGTGTGTTCCAGAACTGGTCTAATTTTAGACGGACAGTTAGTTTGCATGTAAAGACTAATTTTAGTCTTGAGTCTGCATTTCTAATTATTGTTTGGTTTGGGATCTATTTAAGAGACCCATGGGGCTGTATTGTAATAAGGACTAAGAAGGATTAGATCCTCAAGTGTAAGATCTAGAAGGTCTGCAAGAGTGCAAGATCAGGAAGATCTATAGGTAAGCAAGGTTAGTTGATCTGCGGGGTAGCAAGATCAAGAAGATCTGTACGTGTGTGTGTGTGTGTGCAAGCTCAGTTAGATCTGTGGGGTAGCAAGATCAAGAAGATCTACAACACACGGTGTAAGCAAGACCAACTAGATCTGAAGGGTGCAAGATCAAAGTCTGTGGACGAGAGTAGGCAACAAAAACCATTGGGTTGATTGTCACTAAAGGGAACAACTCAGTGTTGAGTTGGTTGTAATTGATTGAGAGAGAGAGAACTCTTGAGGGAGAATTACTGTACACCCAATAGGTGTGGGAAGAGTAAGAGATTTCTTCATTTTATTTCTTTTTGGAAGAGTGTAATACAGATTGTATTGTTTCTCGTATCACCTATTCTTTGCTGGTTCTAGTTTCTAGTTACTTATTACTTCTGGTTTAATTCCGTGTTTAGTTTCTTATACAAAGGTAATCAATTATACTCTAAGGAGGAGGATCCTGACAATTGGTATCAGAGCTTGGTTCACTGACAATTGGTATCAGAGCTTGGTTCATCAGAGCAGGTTAGTGTTTGTTGATTACAGGTCACTCACAGGGGTTTCTGTTTGAGTGGGAGTAAAGCAATGGCAGAAGAAAGTAAGCTAAGAATGGAGAAATTCAATGGCAAGAATTATCAATTATGGAGGATGCAGATAGAAGATTATCTGTATCAGAAAGATCTGTACTTACCGTTGGGTGGGGTTTTAAGTAAGCCCACATATATGCAAGATGAATAATGAAATGTTCTTGATAGGAAGGCTCTGGGATCTATAAGGTTGAGCCTGGCATCGTATGTGATTTCCAACTTATCACAGGCAAAGACAATGGTAGAGTTAATGGAATCTTTGGCAAGAAGTAATAAAGTAGGTACACTTTATCTATCTACTTGTATTACTGATTCTCCTTCTGTTTTATCTACTTCAGATGTAGATGCAAAGATGTGGCTCTGTAGGCTTGGTCACATGAGTGAGAAGGGAATGGATGTTCTTAAGTCAAAAGGTATGCTTTCAGATTTGATAGACCGAGATTTCTGTGAGCATTGTATTTTTGGGAAATAGGTGAAAGTGAGGTTTCTCACAACTGGGTCAACAAAGAAGAAGCACAGGTTGGAGCTTGTTCACACAAATGTGTGGAGACCAGCTCAGGGAGCTTCTATTGGAGGATCACAGTGTTATGCTACAAGAAAGGTATGGGTCTATTGCATAAAGAGGAAATCTAATGTTTTTGACAAATTTAAGAACTGGAAAGCCTTGGTTTTCAAGGAAAAGGTGATGGACAGTGATTAGCTCAAGAGGTTGAATAATTCTGAGCAGGGCAATGTTGATTTAGACAAGGTTATGATCCAAAATGAGCTCGCAGATAAAAATCATCACCCACAGGAAAACACAAATACCGACGTCGATCAAGGGAGAACCAACGTTGATCAAGTAGGAACCGACGTCGGTCCGGTGGAGACCAAAGTCAGTGATGTCGGGCAGGTGGAAACTGACGCCGATCAGGTAAGAACCGACGTCTGTCAGGTCAGTCACATGGAACCGACATCAGTTGGGTGTAGATTGAGAGATGACTGAGATCGGTCACTGTTAGAACAATATTTGGGCAGACAACAAGCTGTCAATGAGTCTCAAATGCCCATGAGAAGGTTTGAAAGGGTAAGTAAGCCTCAAATTCATTATTACCCTTCTTTATACTACTTGTTGCTCACTGATGGTGGAAAACCAGGAAGTTTTGAAGAGGCAATGCAGGTAGAATCCAGGAAACAGTGTGAGCATGGCATGAATGAGGAAATTGATTCCTTGGAAAAGAACCAAATGTGGGATTTGGTAGAGTTGCCAGTCAGAAAGAAAGCACTGAAAGACGAATGGGTTCACAGGTTAAAGAAAGGAGAGAATGGATAGGTGAGACAAAAGGCCAGGTTATATGGTCTTGAGCAAGCTCCAAGACAGTGGTATTTGAGGTTTGACAGGTTTATGACAAAGCATGGCTTTAGTCAATGTCAATGTGACCATTGTGTTTATTTTACCAGGTTGGATAATGATAGCTACATTATCCTGTTACTGTATGTAGTGTATATGCTTGTTGCAGGGTCACACATGCAGGGAATTACTGAGCTAAAGGTAAAATTAGCTCAGACATTTGCCAGGAAGGATTTAGGAGTAGCAAAGAAAATCCTTGGCATGAGTATTTCTAGAGACAGGGAAAATCACAGGTTGATTTTGTCTCAAGAGGATTATGTGAATAAGCTAGTGGAGAGGTTTGATATGCAGGATGCTAAACTAGTAAGCACACCTATGGTTGGACAGTTCAAGTTGAGCAAAGAACAGTGTCCTAAATCACATAATGAGGTTGGGTACATGGTATGTACTAGACCTGATATTGCCCAAGTAGTGGGAGTTGTTAGCAAGTTTATGGCCAATCCAGGAAAGAAACACTGGAAAGCAATTCAATGGATTCTTAGATATCTAAGAGGGACCAACAGCAGGTATTTATGCTATGCAAGGTCAAGCACTTCTCTACATGGGTATGTAGATTCGGATATGGCAGGTGACTTGGATGACAGGAGAAGCACCACATGATATGTGTTCACTGTTGGTGGTTAATCTTGATGATTGAACTTGAAGATGGAGATACAAACCAGACACAAATTAGAGGATGTACAGGTATAGGTCTAAGTGTAGCTATTTATCTCCAAGTGGGAGATTGTTAATATGTGGAGCTAAAAGCTTCACTGAATGTGCAAATGGTGGAGGTTGATGGGTTACAAAGTAACCGACGTCGATCAAAACCTGTCGACATCGATCAGGCAAGAACCAAAATCTATCGACATCATTTATTCATCGATCGATGTCAGTCATCTCCAGATAGATAGAGATTGGCATCGGTCATCTGTGTGTTCTAGAACTAGTCTAATTTTAGACAGATTGTTAGTTTGCATGTAAAGACTAATTTTAGTCTTGAGTCTGTGTTTCTAATTATTGTTTGGTTTGGGATCTATTTAAGAGACCCATGGGGCTATATTGTAATAAGGACTAAGAAGGATTATATCCTCAAGTGTAAGATCTAGAAGGTCTGCAAGAGTGCAAGATCACAAAGATCTACAAGTAAGCAAGGTCAGTTGATCTCCGGGGTAGCAAGATCAAGAAGATCTGCGGGTGTGTGTGTGCAAGCTGAGTTAGATCTACGGGGTAGCAAGATCAAGAAGATCTGCAACACACCATGTAATCAAGACCAATTAGATCTGAAGGGTGCAAGATCAAAAAGGTCTGTGGACAAGAGTAGGCAACAACAACCATTGGGTTGATTGTCACTGGAGGGAATGACTTAGTGTTGAGTTGGTTGTAATTGATTGAGAGAGAGAGAACTCTTGAGGGAGAATTACTGTACACCCAAGAGGTGTGGGAAGAGTAAGAGATTTCTTCATTGTATTTCCTTCTGGAAGAGTTTAATACAAATTGTATTGTTTCTCATATCACCTATTCTTTGTTGGTTCTGATTTCTAGTTACTTATTACTTCTGGTTTAATTCTGTGTTTAGTTGCTTATACAAAGGTAATCAATTGTACTCTTAGAGGAGGATCCTAACAAAATGTACTCATTTTCTATGGTCAATATCACAAAACTTACCTATTATTTTCTTATCCAAGTTACAACTTCTCCAAACAAGTTGAACACATACACCCTCAAAATCCACAAATCCCTATAGATTCAACTTCTAGCTTTCACTAGTTTCTCCTTGATATTAAATTACATAGTCAAAAGTTCCACACAGATACTTAAATATCTTCTTCATTTCCATCCAATCCTCCTTTCCCAAATTGGGCATGATTCTACTTACTACTCCTATTGCATGCACAATGCCAAGTCTTGTGTAAATCATTGTATACATCAAGCTTCCCACTGCACTCACATATGGACCCTGAACCATATCCTCCAACTTCTCTTGTGTCTTTGGACAGTGCATAATAGATTTAATTTATGACCAATTGGAAAATTTATGCACACAAACTTGTTAACCTATATCTTGAACCTTTGTAGTGTCATCTCAACATAATTTCTTTGGTCTAACCAAAGCTTCATGTTCACATGTTCTTACTTGATTTCCATGCCCAAGATGAACCTCATGGCACTAATATCTTTCATGTTGAACTACACAAACAATTGAGACTTCACCTACTTGACCATGCTCATAATTTATGATCAATAGCATGTCAACCATAGAGAGAACATTAGTGACAAAGTTATCACCCTCCTCCTTGTAGTAAACACGAGGATCAACTTTTTTGTGTGTAAGCTCAAGTCCAACCATAAAAATTCCAAACTTATGATTTCACTTTCTCCATGTTTGCATCAAGCCATACAAGGAATTCTTCAGTCTACAGACCACGTCTTCTTTCCCTTTTACCTTTAAACTATTTGATTGTGGCATGTATTTATTCTTCAAGCTCTCCATGCAAAAATGTTGTCTTAACATTAATTTCATCTATCTTAAGATTAAATGTAGTAGTAATAACTAAAATATATCTAATGGAAGTAAATTTTGTAGCAATATAAAAGGTCTCGCCAAAAATTATTCCCTCTGCTTGAAACAACCCCTTTACTACCATGCAAACCTTATGATTCTCTAGTTTCCTTTAAGTATTTTTATTCTTCTTGAAACCCTTCTTGTAGCCTATAGGTTTTCATCTAAGAGGCAACTTTACCAATTCAAAGTCTTTATTTCCCCCTTCATGGTTTTCTTCCGAGACTTTCTATCATGACATCTAATAGCTTCCTTAACTATCTTAAGATATTCACCCTCAGTCATAAATGCCATGAATACAAAATGGAAATTAGGCGGGCTATACCTTATCTTCAAATTAGTCCTAGACTGATCTTAGGGCCTCTTTTGATCCTTCTATAGCTTTTGTGTAGGTCTAACCCATCCCCATATGTACCAAAAGTAGTCCCATACCATCTCCTAGGCATCCAAGCCCCTAGTGCACCATATTTTACCACCTAGACACTAACGTGACCCTTTGGACACTAGCACATTGCATTAGTGACCTAGGGACCATGCTATTGATATATCCCTTTCCAGGATATTTGCTAACAACCAATCACATCATACTAATTCACAATTATACTCAAATATGAAAATAGACTCACCACGTATGCTAATATCTAAAAATACACTCAAGCTATAACACTTATGCTAATAGACTCAAATATGAAATTGATACCACTCAAACTTCATATAAATAAAATATGGGAATCTCCCATGAATAACACAATATACTTCCCAAAGACACTACAAATTTTTTATTTTCCAATACAATAATTGAATTACAAATAATATTGTTTGAGATAATATTCATAAATAATAACTCTTACATATAACATAATACCACAATCAAATATGATATAAAGCATCATACTTACAAGCTTGCCATAACCACAAATAACTCCACAACTATGTTAGAAACTCTGCACAACAGAAACTCTGCAAATTGGAATTATGGATCTACAACTCAGAAGCACATTCATAACCTTTGAGTGAGATTGTCCTACTGAATCAAAGGGGTTTCATCCTATGATTCAAAATATCAATGGGGTTTCATCCACAAATCTAAATATTCAATGGGTTTTCATCTAAGGAAGATGAAAGGATGAACACAAGTTCAAAATTACAAAATGGGGGGTTATAAAAAGATGAAATTACAAAGGAGGAGCATGTTACTTATAGAATTTACATAGAAAAGAGAGGAGAAAGAGGTGAAGGCCATGAGAGAGAAAGAAATGCGTCAAACTAGGAGTGGAAGAGCTATTCATCAATAGTGTCATTTATCTCTCACATGTGCAAGGGATCCTCATGATTTGCTTTTAACCTTCCCCATGTGCCCTCATGTGACTCTCAATCAATTTGTCTCTCACATGTGCAAGGGATCTTCATGATTTAATTTTGACCATTACCATTTGCACCTCAATCAGGAATACTAAACCATGTTTCCCACTATCCCATGTGTATACCCATGAGTCAAATATTCCACCACTTTTGACTCCTTCCACATGTGCCAAAGATCTCCCACATGTGCTAATGTCCTCCACATGTGTCCATGTCTTCCACTATCTAAAAATGTCCTATAGTGGAGAATTGTGCCCCATTTCCCTCTCCTCATTTTCAACATTAAAAATTCTTAAGTAGGCCAAGCATCATCAACCAAGATACCTCATCACTATGCAACCTCATCATTATGCCATATCACCAGCTATATCAACACCTGTCATGTCACCATGAATAGTGACATGTGAATAGTGTTAATGAATAGTACCTTGTGAATAGTAATTTATGATAGTGACCTCACTCCCGACAATAAGCATAAGAGCTAACACCCCTCTAAGAATTATGGAGTTCCCTTAACAACCCAGTTAGCCTACGAGAACTCGTTGAATAGGCTAACAATCGACAAAGTTGCCCAAGCACAAGAAGGGGACATTATAGTCCTCCCCACTCAAAGATTACTTGTCCTCAAGTAATTCTAAACTTGTCTACTAATAACAGGATCCCAAATAGACCTGAAGGATTCTTTACAGTGTTTTTGTTGCTCCACTCTGATACAACCACAGGTTACAACTTTATCAGATTGATGGCAGTAATCTAATGCTCCAAAGTTCATTGTCTTTCTTCTTGTAACTGAGCCTCAATCTGCCTAATATTTCACTAAGATATCTATTATGTATAAGCATAAAGTTCATGTTCTAGCATCTCCATTAGCTGATAGCTTAATTCAGCCATTTCTTGAGTCAAGTCCACTTTCTTAGTCCCAAAAACCCGTTCCTCATTTTCAGCATAAACATCATAACCGAGGCAACTTCAGTATGCATTATAAAGTTCCTCCATTGTATTTTTCATCTTTTTGGATATATCATTATGGATGCAAGTATCAACAACTTACAAAACAAAGTTAATCTTGTAAATATTATCTTGATTCAAAAATGGGGTATCAACATTGCAAATGCACTCATCAAAAGCCATAGAAGACTGTTCCCTCTTAATCTCATCAAACAAAATTTTTGCATAAATCCTCTTATGAATAGACTCTGTTGGTTGCCCTCCTTCCTCATAACCCACATAACCAAGAGGAACTCCATTCAGTTGTGAGACAATATATTTTCCCATGTATTCACTCATGTCAATTCTCATAAGAACTTCCTCGGTATTAAATAAATAAGAATCATGGGTGTTGGCTAATTTTATCTTTCCAACTCCAATTGGACCCATGAACATGAAGCTGACAATGGGGTGGTGAGGATTTGAAAGATCTACCTAATTTTATTGGATGGCATTTGCAACTACCTTATCAATTAGATCTTGACCAATAATAGACTTATGCAATTCTACATCCAAGTACAGAAGCTTTTCTTTCTTAGACTATTGAAGTTTAGAGATGGACATATCAGTCCATTTGCTGACTACTTTAAAAATATTATTCCCAGTAACCTCCTTAATTTGTTAAAGTTGTGGCATTTTTTGTGCCTGCAACTGGGCAGCTTGTTGTTGCTTTTGTTGTAACTTTTGCAACTCTATTTGGGACTTTGAGATTTGAAATATTGATGCCACCAATGACTCATTGATAGATTGTGCTTGAAGAATGCTATGACCTTTCAACTATGGAAGGAGTTCCTCATTGTGAGATGAAATACGATTTTCCCAAGATGAGTACTCATCCATAAAAACAACCTTCTTAAAACCATATTCAAACATCACATTTGTTGGTTCACCCTTTCCTATAGCAAGGACCAGTTCTTTTCCAAATCCATTCACTAGGTTTTTGAATAGTGTGTGACCCTGCAAACCCTGAATCCCAAAATGATGTGTAGAAGAGAGAACATAAAATTTATATATATGGACTACTATTATATGCCAAGAGTAGGAGCCCAACCATCTACGACTCAATTTTTTTTTGTTGATATAAGATCCAAACCCATATGCCTTGAATATATATGGAGCCTTCCCTTCTATCGAAATGCATGGGATTAAGAATTCACTAGAAATGGTAATATTGATCTCATCACAACCTTTACCCCTCTTGTATCTCAGAAGATCACCCAGATCCCATAAGCAATTTTGAACTTGAATCAAAGAGTCTATATGCCCTATGTTGCAAGTTGTATCTTTGATCCTATCACCATTTTTAGAATGCTTCCCATAATGACAAGAATCTTGTAATGGCATAGTATGAAGCAAAAAATCTAAAATATGAACATACCTTGCGCTGTAATCAAAGTGTTCAACTTTTATGGCATCAAGCAATACTTTATGACTTAATAATGGAGTGTGGGAATCAACTTTATCACTAAAACATTGCATCTTAACATTGATTTGTTTTTAAAATGAGCTCAAAGAAAAATAATATGTACCTTCAAAATTATGATTTGCTTGATACTTACATTCTTGGTCGATCAATAGTTAACTTGCATCAATTCTATAAATCATTTCCTTATTTTTCTTCCACATATAAAGTTGCAATAACATTCTCTTGAGCCTAAGGACTTCATATCTCTTGTATTTATGCAGTGCCATGTTGAGGATCATCAGTTACCAGATTTGATGTTACCTTTCTAGGAACATTATTGCAAGATGACAAACAATTTCTTATTAAGTGACTTGTCCCAATAACATCAATATCTTTTATTATAACTGGATGCACATCATCCAAAGATAAAGGAAAAATTGTAGAGGCTACAATTTTATTGTGCCCTTGAGACTGCTCTTGAGCATTGGTGGTAGTGATTTGATCCCTAGTTGCCACTTCTTGCTCACCATCAGACAATGAAATAACTTTTGGGGCTAAGGTAATTTCTTCTTTCCTTATTTCTATCACATCTAGTACCATCACTACCAATCTCTAAAAATCAACAATATAGCTATCCATAGTATTCTCTTACTTGAGTTTAGCTAACCCTCTGAAGTGAACTTCTGGAACCTTTCTATCAAATCCTTCAATCAACCTTTCTGTGAAATCAACATAAGAGTTGATTTGAGCATAGCCCAAAGTCACTAAACTATGGTACTACCACTTATGAGCCTCCCCATCTAAACACAGTCTGATAAATTCAATGGCTTCTATCTTTAACATGGGGTTAAGCTGACAAATTATGTCTAGTTTTGACACTTGTGAACATGCACGACACTTGTTGAACCATTAAAATGATGAAGATATGACTTACGCATTATCTATCCAAACATCAAAAAAAATTGTTGCTTTGATTGAGTCACCATAATTGGTAAGAATTTGGGTAGCTCTCACCCCTCCATGTTCACTACAACTAATATTAACAAACAATTCTACAATAGAAACCCACACAGGCGAGAAGGATACACGACTCTAATACCACTGAAATATCCCTTTTCAGGATATTTGCTAAAAACACCTAAAACTATAAAATCCAACACTTAACAATATAAACTCAACACTAATGCTTTGATACCACTGAAATATCCCTTTTTGTGATATTTGCTAACAAACACTGACAATATACTAATTCACACTTATACTCAAATCTAAAAATAGACTCAACACTTTTGCTAATATCTAAAAATACAATCAAGCTATAACACTTATGCTAATAGACTCAAATACGAAATTGATACCACTCAAGCTACAAATAAATAATATATGGGAGTCTCCCATGACCAACATAATATACTTCCCAAAGACACTACAAATTTTTTATTTTCCAATACAACAACTAAATCATAAATAATATTGTCTGAGACAATATTCATAAATAACAACTCTTACCTATAATGTAATACCAAAAACAAATATGATATAAAGCATCACACTTACAAACTTTACACAACCACAAACAACTCCACAACTATGTTGGAAACTCTGCACAACACACACTCTGCAAACTAGAATTATGGATCTGTAACACTAAAGCACATTCACAACTTCTGAGTGAGATTGTCCTACTGAATCAAAGGGGTTTCATCCTATGATTTAATATATCAATGGTGTTTCATCCTATGATTCAAGATATCAATGGGTTTTCATCCAAGGAATATGAAAGGATGAACATAAGTTCAAACTTACAAAATGGGGGGTTATAAAAAGATTAATTTTTTAAAGGAAGAGCATGCTACTTAACATAGAAAAGAGAGGAAAAAGAGGTGAAGGCCATGAGAGAGAGAGAGAAATACACCATCTTAGGAGTGGAATAACTATTCATCAATAGTTCCATTTGTCTCTCACATGTGTAAGGGATCTTCATGATTTGTTTTTGGCCTTCCCCATGTGCCCTCACGTGACTCTCAATCAATTTGTCTCTCACATGTACAAGGGATTTTCATGATTTACTTTTGACCATTACCATGTGTACCTCAATCAGAAATAATAAACCATGTTTCCCACTATCCCATGTACATACCCATGAGTCAAATATTCCACAACTTATGACTCCTCCCACATGTGCCAAATATCTCCCACATGTGCCAATGTCCTCCACATGTGTCCATGTCTTCCACTATCCAAAAATGTCCTATAGTGGAGAATTGTGCCCCATTTCTCTCTCCTCATTTTCAACATTAAAAAATTCCTAAGTGGGCCAAGCATCATCACCCAAGACACCTCATCACTATGCAACCTCATCATTATGCCATATCACCAGCTGTATCAACACCTGTCATGTCACCATGAATAGTGACATGTGAATAGTGTAAATGAATAGTACATTGTGAATAGTAATTTATGATAGTGACCTCACTCCCTACAATAAGCATAAGAGCTAACACCCCTCTAAGAACTATGGAGTTCCCTTAACAACCCAGTTAGCCTATGGGAAACCACTGAATAGGCTAACAGTCAACAAAGTTGCCTAGGCACAAGAAGTGGACATTACAACTATTATCCCTTAACTCTTTTCTCCTCCAATGGACATATTTATATTTCTCAAGACACCTTAGGGTTTACTTAGACCTATTCCAAATCCCAACAAATGTCAGATCAGTATATATACACCACTTTTATCCCTTTACCCACTAGATGGAAATCAGATGCAAATACACACAAATAAGCTCAAAAACAAGTGGTGAACATCAATGTCATTGATCCCTATTCTTCCATACTTCTACATATAACCATATACAACAATCATAAGCCTAAATTAATCATATTTCTAGTCTCAAGTCACACTCAAAGAACTCAAACTGGCACTCATACTAGCATTCACTTGCACTTGCACCCACACTTAGATTGGAAGAACTACAACAGGCTTGATCCCCTCTCGAGGTATTAGTATGTATACAAATCTCAACACAATGGGGTGTTGAGGTCACATCTAGCTTATCTAGCTAACATCACACTTTTTCTACTTGTGGTCCTTCAATGCCCTAACAAAATGGAGGTCTAGTGTTTTGCTTCCAAATCAATCAAAAATAGGTCACAAACATTGAATCAATGTTTGTCTGCATAAGCACATGCATATCGGACTTAGATTAAGGCATATCTAAAAGTTCATAATGTTTTATAAAAGAGGGCATTATCTCATCCCTGAAGATATTAACGTGGTGCACTACCATCCAAAGGAACATGCTTCTATTTAGGAGAGGTTATGAGTCCTAATTCTAGTTGATGACACACAAAGCAACTTCTATACTAGTTTATAGCCTTTCATTCATATGTCTCAGTTAGTTTCTATCTAAGTACATCTTTATGTGGTTCATTACCATTTTTAGAATAATCAATTAGGCCATTTATTACACAAATCAGTGGTTGTATTTATTGCATACTTCTTCCTTGATTTATTGTTCCAACCCTTTAACAACCTAGGGTTTTAAACTCCATAATCCCCTTAAAATTTAAATCACTTTCTTTGGTTGTTTCTTTGGTTATTCTTATTTGGCAACCTTGAACACATGCCTAAAGACTAAATTTTAGCAATAGAGCATTATAAGTGCATATGTTACACCTAAGAGATATAAAATATGGAAACTATACACTAATTTAGACTATGTAAAATATGACATTAAACACACTAATTTGAATTGAAATATATTGCTAGATATTGCACTTAGTTTATAAAGAACAAAGAAAGGGAGGGAAGGTGTCATTAGTTAATTATGCCTACCTATTGTTCATAGGAGCCATCACCAAATTTTTAAATGCTTTATATGCACTTGGTCAACTATTCAACTAAAAAAATAAGAGTTAAGAACCTACTTGGATGTTGTTGACAAAGTCACACCTGTGGTAACTAAAACTATCAAGGTTTACTAGCCCTATCACTTCACACAATGGGGTTTTGATATCTTTGGGAGTCTTACACATGTTCTTTCAATATGATTATATGTATGCACACCTATTTGATCTTATGTTTAAATCATTGTAGTGTCTCTTTCACGCAAACCCTAATTATGTTTTCAACCAATAGATGCCCTTAAAAAGAGGTTAGTATTTTAAGTTAGACTGATCTCAACAACTCCCCACTTAATGGTTAAGCAATACCTACAATCAAATTCTTTTAAAGGGGATAAAAGTGCATGTAGTTGTCCCACTTATGTGTGTGTGCAACATTTTGAACAATATAGAATGCAATGCTATCTTTTGATTTTTGATACTTCATACCATGCAAATTTTACTTCATGTATTTAGATTTCTCTCTACGAATGACTCTACAATTGCTCCTTGAAGTTTTGAGATGTGCTTGGATATTTTATATTTCTCACGAGAGTTTTAGGTGTTTTCCCAATGATACTCAAGTGTGCCAAGTGACGCTCTAGTATAGAATGGCCTTAGGGGTGATTTAGGTTTATAGATGATTCTTCGTTAGTTCCTACTATGATTGACATATGAAACATGTCTAATTTGACCTAATGGAGACTTCCCAATTTGAGTTATACCCATAGAAGCCTCCTAAACAATGAGGGCAAAGGGAAACACCTATGATAACCAACATTGTTTGGGATTACACATATTATCCTAGAAGTGTAAAACAAATATCAAAATTATGGAGATAATGTATCTAAGATTCTGTAAATTTAATGCATAGACTTAATTGATCCTGAATAAATGTATCTGGTGAATATAGGTGGATAATAAAGTACATGGGTAAACATATACAATATCTAAACAATGTCCAAACATGTCAAAGTATGTCAAATTTGATGTTTCCAAAGTGTCAAATACCAAATTTAGGTGTCTAAAGATGCCCCCTTTTAATCTAGTGTTATAAATGTTAAATAAAAATGATAAAAGAAGTGAATTTAATACCTATCATAATCATGCTTGGTGTTGATAGGTACAACTCAAAATGTATCATTCACTCACGAGAAACCTGCTAGAAATGTGTATAGATTAATGTCTCCTCACAATAAGAAATATGAACTAATTTGAATTGTTGAAAACATGAATTTGAGAAACTAAGGAACAAAAAAACCTAATAATATGTTAACCCAACTATCACTTCTTGAACATGACTAAAGAAAACCATATGTTGATCATTGCCCATGGAAATACAACTACTAACTATCTATTTTGAAAATGTTGTGTTAGAGGTTGAGTGACACATAACTTTGACCACACTACACCAGGTAATAAAATCCCATTTTGGAAGCCAAAAATTAGGTTTGTATATAAAAGAATCAATGACTACATACATATATAACTATAAAGTGCTCACATAGTTATCATCATTCTGTTAGGAATAAATATAAAAATCGATGCAAAACAATTTCACAAAATTGTAATAATAGATATAAATAAGGAAGCATAAAGAACAAAAATAAACATGCACAATAAGAAGACCAAATTTAACGTGGTTCACCCAATGTGGGTTACATCCACCAAGAAATACTTTTTCAGATTTTATTATAAGCCACCAAAGTACAATCACTCTTAGATCTATCTTCTAATTACAATGCACAAATATTATTTGGAGCTACGCTTAATAAAACCTCTTGAATTCACACACTCTATTATTCTCAAACCCTAGTTCTCATGATGTATTACCTATGAAATATTTATCAATACATAATACATCACCAAAGTGGTATTACAAAATAATGGGTACCAAAACCATGGGCAAAATCAACCCAAAGTGGTTTCCCATTAAAAGGGGTCCCGAACCTCGACGATAATACATATAGAGTGTACAATACATTTAAAATGTACATTATTTGAAAACACTTTGTAATTTAGAAATAGGCTCCACAACACAACACATTCCTCATCATTCTATCATTCCTCAGTGTAGAAATTAAAAAAAAAAAAAATCATGAATCCATCTATGATCCATCTATCCTTCAAAATTACATAGAATGCTAAAATCTATCCCAAAATATCATATAATGTTTCTATTATTCCTCAAAATCATGTAGAATGCCAATATTTATCCCAAAATATCATATAATGTCTTAATTTTTCCTTAAAATTGTGTAGAATATGTCTCAATCTACTTAATATGATCCATCTAAATATATAATTTGTCTCTGACTATGAAATTATCTATCTAATATGGATTGAATATTTGAACTAAGCCCATTATATGCCCCTGTTTTGATATGAGGGATGAAGCTTACGAATCACTAATCTCAAAATAAATAGTTATGTGCATCATGTGTTATATAACAAAGTATAAGCATATAAAATATGTGTATAAGATTGATAAGATATGTCCTCACAAAAATATATTGAACACTTTAAGCACATATGAAACATGTAATTTAAGGCAAAGGCAATTGTTTGTTATTATCATACAATATATGATCATGAAAATACATTTAAAAATAATTGTCAAATGTAGCTATATATGTCAATGAAGGATGCAATCATTATAATTGTAATAGGTGCATGATATGAATCATGGAAACATCAAATTGAAATAGATAACATAGAGTAAAAATGTGCATGATATAAATCATAACATGAGGCACATAATAGTAATCAATCTGTTCAATATAAAAAATATGTAAATGTATGTGAATATGTGCACACACACACAACATCATAGTGAATATATCATAAGCACACAAGTATAGAAAACATAACTCAACTTTGACCTAACATAGACACAACATGGCAACTACTTAGATTAAAGGATCAACTAACACAACTGACACATGATTTGACAATACATAGTTAATGTACTTACAAAAAATAGAATACAAAATATAAAAAATATTAATGATCAAATAATGTCACTATCATCAAGTAATGTTTGTCCACATAATCAATCAATGTCACCATATATTATAAAAAAACATGATATTCATAGGAAATAACACTCTAATAAGTGTATGAACAAGAGCAAGTCATGTATAAATAGTATAAGTAATTTGATATGATTTATGGAATGATATAGAAAGATATAACCTGAAAAGTGTACCAAGTTACAAATGTTTAAAGGTTTCTCATGGGTGTAATAAATGTCACACATGTATATGTCCATGTCTCATCTGTAACCTATATGTCTTACTTCTAACTCAAGTATACCATGAAAATAATTTGTATAGAAAATGGATATGTAGCTCACTATATATATATATATATATATATATATATATATATATATATATATATATATATATATATATATATATATATATATATATATATATGTACCATCAAAACAAGTCGTGTATAGGTCTTAGTTTTATATTTTTCTAATATTTTAATGCTTTTGCACTTTTTGAAATATTGAAATCAACAAGAAATAAGTAAATGAAGTAAGGTTATGAAATACAAGAATAAACGAGGCATGAACAATAAATAACATATGTCAATGCATAATATGCACCAAGTGTAATATCAATGCAGTGTCATGAATGTAAATGATATGCCTTCATCATATGGTAATGCCACGTATCAAAAGAACACATAATATAAATCATAATAGGTGCATGCCACTAACACACAAGAGTCAATGTGTGAATGCCATAAAATGTGTATGTATAGAATATATGTGATCATATAAGTTCAACATGTGCCATGATAAAAGAAATAATATATAGTCAATATGGAGGAATGGCAAGTAGTATGTCACGTCAAGGTGTGACATACCTCAAAAAACTATAAACTAAAATTAAACTAATGTAAATAATGTATATGCATGTGCCATCACAAAATATATAGTGTGATTGTCTAGATTAGGATATACAATCAAGAGGTGAGGGCTAATAAAACATGATAATCAAGGCCTAAAAGAATGATCAAAACAACCACATATGTATACATCAACATAAATGAATTTATAAATCAGTAAGTTAGCTCAAAATAAGGTGATTGAGCAATCAAACAATAAGAAGCTATGCACAATATTATAGTATAAAAAAGATGTATCAATTAGGTTTATGACATTGCATATTTGGCATTTAATGTTTGTGAGGAGGTGATTAGTATTCCTCCATTACGTTTCATCATAAAATATATGATCATATTCATCCAAGTTTTGATCATATTGGAATTGATTGTTGATTTTAAATTTTGTTGTATTAAAAACATATTTAAGATATTGATTTTATTTATTGATGGTTCCTTTTTCTAAGGAATTTTTATGAGGAAGTTTGATTTTGACTTGGTTTATAAACGCCTAAATTTTATTTATTATATAAATGCTTTTGTTTGTCGAATGCCCTCTTGTTGCATGATACAAGCATTAGTATTTATCCTTGTGAGATGTTTACTCATAGTTTGAAAATTGACTGCATGTAGGAAACAACTTGATCATGTCTTTGGTGAATACAAATCTGAATAGATTATATTGAGTTTTAAAAAACTGTGCAGATTTTGTTGAAATATACTCTATGTCTAGCATCCGTGTTTTTTCATTCTTAATATTCTATTAAACCTTAGCTTTCTTATTAGATTTAGGATTGTATGTTACTTGAATAACAACTTTTGTTTCCTTTTTAACCCATGTATTCGATATCTTGCTAACTAGTGTGTTTGTAAAAATATTAGTTATTTTATTAAGAAGTAATGTGTGATATTTAGGTCATAATTCTTCACTCTTTATATCAATTTATTTGTGTATTGAATGATTAAATGAATTTTGTGTTGTTTCTAATAATCAACTATTAATAGGTTTCATGAGACCATTGATAAAAATATGTTATCTTTCTAAATCATATGGTTGATAAATCAATGAATGCATATGACAATAAAACCTCAAGGTGAAATCATGAATTGTTTGATTGGAGTATTTCTTGAGATGTTGGATGATTTGAAATTAGGCTCTTGGTCCCATGTTGGTGATAAACCTATCTAAAAATAATTTATGTAACTATCCCATTAAATATAGGGAACCACTAGGCAAAGAATAAAATTAGTTTAAGTCATTATAAACTAAAGTTATAGGAAACAACTTAAGAATCATCAAATGATGATCCTTATAATAATTTATAGAATTCAAAGTGGTGTATAGGTGTTGTTGAGGATTCTCATGACCACTTAATAATATAAATTTTGGAATAATCCAGTCAATTGAAAGGGGCATGTCCAATATATGCTTTTGAATATGATGCTGATAATTAATATATTTTTTAATGTGAGCCTTAAAGATTTGTTGTTCAAGGGACAAAAGTCACATTTCTCTTCTTAAGTCTCTTATTTCATGTCTCATAATGTCTACCTCATACCTAGGTATAGTATTGTTCCCTAGAAGTTCATTCAAATGTCGAGTCCTATCATCTATGGTATCTTGTATAGGTGCATTGTGATGCATAGGAACCAAAAATTTATCGCATTGCATGTTAATAGAAATAGTATTGTATGGTTTATCATTAGAAACATCATTGCAATGTATAAAATCATGAGGTATAGGAATATTTTTGACAACTTAAGAACTATAAATTTTGTCATCTAACTACTTGCTTAGTGTGTCCATATAAATTTGACCTTTTGCATGCATAAGCTAAATAGTATCATGAAGTGTATGTGTTGATTTCATTTTACTATGTATAGGTTCTATCTCTTTATTAATAAAAGTATCAAAATAAATATAACAAAGATAATCTCTTGCATCAACCTACAACATCAATATGATGTAATTCTTATTTACAACCATCATACAAATATACATCACTAGCATACCCATTATTATCATTCACATAATTACCACCTATGTCATCATTCATATAATCATTTGTATATTCATTGATATAAGCATATTACATATAATGTTGAAAAAACAAAGAGTCTATAGGATGAGACATAGTGGGGTTTGAAGAATGTGCAAACATGAAAAATAATCAAAACCCTAGGGGATTAAAAAAACCACAATTCCTAATCCTAATATAAGGGAAAACATATAACCCCTAAAAAATGAAATCCTAATGTAAAAAGGGAAATAAGAAATCCTATACAAATAGGGATATATCTGAAACCTTAATAAAATTTTAAAACCCTAATGTGGAAGGAAACCTAGGGTTTTCACATTCTAAGAAATGATTAGGTTCACCAAAAATTATGTGCATATTTTACACCTAAGAGACATACAATATGGAAATTGTGTGAATATGACATTAAACACACTGATATGAATTGAAATAGGTTGCTAGATATTATAATTAATTTATAAAGGACAAAGCAAGTGAGGGAAGGTGTACTTAGATAATTTTTCCTACCCGTTGGTCCTAAAAGTCATCACCGACTCTAGAAATGCTCTGTATGCACTTCTTCAACTACTTAGATCATAAACATGAGCTAAATGCCTACCTAGATGTTACTGACAAAGTTAGACACTTGCAACAACTAAAACTATTAAATTTTACTAGTAGTGTGATTATGCATAGCAGGGGTTTTATATATCTATGAGTCTTATGCATGTTCTTGTAATGTAATTTTGTGTATGCGCACCTCTCTCACCCTGTCTAAAATTATTATATTATGTCTATTTAGTTTGAACCCTAATTATGTTTTTGACCATAAGATGCACTTAAAAAGAGGTTAGTATTTTATGTTGTAATGACCCTAATCTCTCTCCATTGAATGGTTGAGCATTGCCTATGTTCTAATACTTTTGAATAGGGTTCAAATTGCACATAGTTCTCCCATTTATGTGTGTGTGTGTGTGCAAAATCTTGAATAATATAGAATGCAATGCTATATTTTTATCTTTGATACTTGGACCAGACAAATTTGATGTAGAGTATTTAAATTTCACTCTATGGACTACCTAGGACTACTCCTTGAAGGTTGGAGATGTGTATTCATTTTTGACAATGTGAGTGATAAGTGTCTACCCAATGGTACTTAAGTGTGTCAAGTGATGATCTAGTGTATAATGGACTTAGTGGAAATTTTTATTTATAGATGACTCTTCATTAATTCTCACTATGAATAACCCATGAAATGTGTCTAGGATGGCTTAATGGAGTCTTCACAATTTTAAAAATAGCCATTGAGGGCTCTTAGACATTGTCGACAGAGGGCATCTATGGTAACTGACACTATCTAGGATTACTGGTACTATCTTGGAAGTATTAAATAGGGATATGAAATATGGAGATGGTCTATCTAAGATTCTCAAAATTTACTACATGGATTCAACTGATCCTGATTAAATGTATCTAGTAAATAAAGGTGGCTAAGACAATATATGGGCAAACAAATAGAGTAAAAGTATGCTCAAAATTCAAATAAGTTCACAGAGTCCAAATACATCAAAGTTGATGTTTCCAAAGTTTTAAAGACCAATTATAGGTGTCCAAGATCACCTTCATCTTCTAAATATTCCAAATCTGACATCATTTGATACCATTGTCATATCTAATAAAGATGCACTTTGTAGGCTTGAAGTTAAGTTTTTATTTTTTCTCCTTTAGAATATGAAAATATTTTTTGCAACCAAAAATTTGTAGGTTTTGAAATTATGGCTTCTTAATAGTCCACACTTCTTATAGAGTCTTATCAACTAACATTAATGTGGGTGATTTTTTATAAGGTAACATGCAATAGCCACTGCTTCAACCCAAAACTTATGATCCAAATGTGCACCACTTAACATGTTCTAGGACTTGTCCATCAGTGTCTTGTTCATATACTCTGTAACTCCATTCTATTTTGGTTGTATGGAGTTTTCTTATGCATTCGAATACCACTCCACCTGAAAAAATCATTAAACTCATTGAAGTAGTAATCACTCTATTATTTGTGCATAACACTTTGATCCTTTTCTCCATTTGGTTCTCTACAAGGGATCTGAACTCTTTAAATTTCCTAAGAACTTTAATTTTCTTCTACAAAATGTATAATTAGGTCTTGTGAGAGAAGTCATCTATGAGGGACACATAGAGGATAGACCTATTTAGTGATTAGATGTCCATTGGTCTAGACACATCCCCATGGATCACCAATAAGATTCCACTTACTTCCATAACATTTGTGGTGAATTTCACCTAACTCTACTTTCTATATACACAATGTTTGTAAAATTAAAAGTTCAAGGGAAAATTATCCATCCCTTCCACCATATATTTAGTTTACATCAAGTGCATACCTTTGTCACCAATGGATTAGACTTTAATGCCAAATCAGAATCAATGCACACCTTCCTGAATGAGCCTTGGTCTTAGGAGTAATAAATTTATTACATGCATTATTTATTGCACCCACATTAACCTTAGACAAAGTACCTATGTGCATGCCCCTTGCCAACAACATGGATTTATGCACCATATTGAACCCATATTTTTTGCATGAGGCTTGGATATTGACATCAATAATTTTTTTGACATAAATTATATTCCTCACAAAGTTAGTAATGTGAAAAACACTAGAAAGAGTCTTTATCCTCCCATATTTGAACTTTAGCTTCATTGTTCCCCTACCCATGATCCTATAGGTCTATTTTTATCCTATAAAAACATAACCACAATCATATTCTTTATATTCATTAACCACTCCCTTATAAGAATCATCTGATAGAAGGCACCTAAATCAATTAGCCATGCATCGTTACATGAAAGCAAAATTGAGGATGTGAGATATACATCTCCATCTACATCACTAGATATTTTTTCATCTAAGGATTTTGTAGCTCTAGTGGTTTGACCTTTTCCACCTTTTATCTTTATAGTCCTTGAAATTCCCTGACTTGCCATAATTCCCGCACTTCTTCAAGGATCTATCTGGACTCTTAGATCTCCTCTAGACTTTAATCACTTATCCCATGTCTTCCACTTATTTTTTGTGAGCAAGTTCACAAATATAAGATTTCCTTTGTCTGACATCTTTCCACAAAATTGCACCTCATCTCCTCTAATAACAAATATGTGAATTCATCTTCCAGCTTTAACTTCGATGTCATACAAGTGAGAGCTATCACTAGATTGTCCCATGATTCTAGAAAAGAGCACAACAATATGATACACCTTTATTCATCATCCATTTTGATATCTATGGATACAAATGATTTAACACAATGTTAAGTGGGTCCAAGTGATAGATAGCCAAGTCATAATGATTCATTTATAATGAATATGACTTCTTTCATAGGAATAGTTTATTTTATAGAGCCTTGGTCTGATACAATGTTCCAAACTTATCCTAAATAAGCTTCGTAGTATTTTTAGCCAAAAATCTAAGTGACATTAAATTTGATAAAAATAACTTGTTAGAGATTCTAACTTTCATATCAACATTTTCCTATTCTTTTGGTTTCATTCCCGTGGGTAGTGTATTTGCTACACAAACCACTGATCTCTATCTACCAAGACATCTTCTATATTGAGTTTCCATAACTAAAATTTTTGACCATTAAATTTATCAATCTCGATTCTTATACTTCTTGTAGTTTTAATTACATGATATTTTTCCACACAAATCCCACTCAAGTTAACTGCTTATCATAGGTTATCCCTACTTTTATAATGTTATAACTAAGTTTGATACCAAATGTTTGGGATAACATCTATATACGACAAAAAAAACATAGTAGAGCTATCCTATATGAATCTTAAACATACAAGGAAATAAAAAACACAGAAAGTATGTAGATTTCACCTAGGAAAACCCTTTCACGAAAACCCAACACAATAACCTTATTGAATATAACACTAATAAAAACCTTTTTATAATACTACAACAAATCACAAGGTTTTTAACTTTCATCCAATAATTTACTATATAAGATCAATACGCACTTTGTTATCATAAAATTTTCTCTTCATCTCAAAAAAATTACTTTTAACAAATAAAACTAATAAACTCCACCATACTTTGTAATTCAATATCATTATTTGGTGGAGGTCAACTTGCATATCTGACTTATGCTCATTAAGCTCTGATGCATTTTGATTGTTTATCATACTTGCACATTTGATTGATTTTGTTCTAACTAAATGTTGGTTTATTCACACAATGATGAAACATGACAATTGATTTTGTTACAAAATAGTTGAGACTGTGAAAATTTAGTAATTATGACTCTTCTACAAGCACCTTTTTGATAAATAAGAGAACATGTACAATAATATTTTGATCCTATTAATCTTGTCAAAATTTAAAATCAATACATTTCAAACTCAAAATTTTACTCTTTTGAGCATTTTTGACAATTACAGTAAGTTGTCACATTTGAGTTTGTTTAGACTTGGCAACAATTTTCAGTGTGTGGTTTGTTTTATGACATAAGAATAGATTTTTCTTGGGTTAAAATTATTTTTGATGTCAGAGTTTGATAATATATTATGGCACTAATGTATTCCTTCCTTCATGTTGTAAAATTAAATATATATTTTATTATTGGCATAATATTTAAAAGCAAAGCCCAATTCATCTATTAAGATTACAAACGATAGCCATTGGCTTACCTTGCATTGCTTTAATTACTATGAAAAATAAATTTATGAGAACATTATTCCATGGTATAGTAATAAGGTAAAATGGGATTGGATTTATTGAAAGTTATGAATTTTAGCTTAAATGTTACACATGATTTTTTCAATCTTGGTATATGCCTCACACTCTAATGTTTCGAAGGCCTTGCAAGTTGTTAACCACAATCTAGGTGGTAGGCATATAATCATGTGAAAATTTACATATATTTAATATTACTGTGTTTGAATCTTAGTAAGGCCAGTGATAAACTTTTTGATCATGTATATCATCTAATTCAGTTGGTAAGACAATTGCCTATCCAATATGAGTAATCAACAACATGTTAAGTCTTAGAAAATGCTAGTTTCTATTATATGGGATAAAAAAGAATATGGTTGGCATAAAAAGTAAATTTGAGTATATATTTAAGTTAATCTCAAACAATTAGATTATTTAAAAAAAATGTGTTTTGTTTCAAGGTTGTGTGTAAAAGTTATGGCCTTTATAAATTGGTTGACTTTCTTATAAGTCAAAATGTAGAGATCAAATTGTCAAACTCTAAAACTTGACTATAGGACTTTGGAGCCCAATTGTTGAACTTCAGAACTAGCTATAGGAATCTAAAGATATGTAATTTTTATTGTTTCCAATGTTTCCCATTCTCTTTAGTGGTTTAGTTGAGATTATTGATGGGTTGTAAGGCTAGGAAAGCATAAATACAAGTCTTGGTGAGCTAGAGATGATCAAGAGACGAGGAGAAAATATCAAAAGATTAGAAAAAATAAGCCTATAGAGATCCATATAAGGATGGGGACTACACATCCAATAAAGCTAAGATCAAAAACTGATGACTACATCAATTAGATAGCTAATTTCAATAGTTTTCCTTGCTTGAGAGGTAAGTCATCCACCAAACATTATAAAGATCATTACAAGTAAGGGAGCCATAAGGTTGGTTTTCATTGTAAGCCCAAAAAGGAAAAGTATTGTAAATTACAGAACATAATGGAGATGAGGAAACATGAATTCACTCTTGCTATATTTTTATAACATATATTTTCTCTAGGGTATATCTTGTGTTACCTCTCTTTGTGGTTGATGTATTTATTTCCTTTACTTGCATGTTTACATTCCTTGAAACTAGACTAATACATAAACATTTAAGAGAGATCAAGACTCAACCCTAAAGTTTAAAAAACTTCACTTTTGGTATTGAAATTCTATGTAAGCATTTGAATTACATTCATGTATGGAGTAATAACATGTTTAGAGTGTGGAGTAATATATGCAATGTATGTAGCATATGGAGATTGCATGTGAAGGGTTGCATATTATTTTATATGTTGTAGATGACAGTAATAAGAGATGGAATACATTTTAAAACAACATTCTGGGTGTTTTTTCTATGGCATATAACTTGAGATAAACACTTTGACTTGAAAGGCTCTGTGTTGGTGAAACTTAAAGTTGAATATCCATCTAGTTTACGAATCAAGCATGATATGTTTGATGTTGTTTTTTTAAGGTTTGGCATAGTTTAAAAGGCAATATTTTATTTGATATTTGTGTTTAGTGTCCATTAATAAGGTAAAAATAAAATATGTGTTTTAATTAATGTAAATGCCTTCCTTGAATGCACATTTTCTATGCATTCAATGTAATCTTGGGTTTTATATGTTCTCAATTTTTCTTAACTTTTGGGATTTTCATATCCCATTTTCACTTCGTTGATTTTCAAGTAGGACTAGGAGCGTAAGGAAGCTCTACTAAAATATTCTTAGAGGTTCATATAATTTCTTGATAATTTTCATTTTGACTTAGGCATGGGTTTGCTTATCTTTTCAATTTGAAAAAATAGAGGCAAACATTTTCTAAGTTGTAATGAGATAATTATCAGGACAAGTAAATTGGAATGACAATGAATAATATATTATGCAATCTAAAATTGTATTCATGATTCAGTTTGAAAAGAAGAAACATTATGATATAAAAATATAATGAGTGGTTGTTCATTTCACCTTCTAAGGTGACTCTTCTTATTCCTACGTATGACTGTTCATCTATCACTAAAGACAAAAATTCCTATGATACTTAGGATTAATAACATATATTATACAATAATGTTACATCCCCCCTTAATCTATTTGGGTCATTGTGAGACTAAGCATGCCTCTGAACTTTTCAAAAAATTCTCTTCCAAGTGTTTTTTTTAGGATGTTTATTGGTTGCTCTGCTATAGGGAAATGATGAAACTTGACACTGCCATCTTTCACATTATGTCAAATCAAATGAAATTTGGTATTGATATAATTTATTTAGTCATGAAAGAATAGATTATTTTCTATTTGAATTTTAGAACTGTTGTCAACTATGTGAGGCATTGACAAAATATGTTATTCCTAAAAGTTTGAAAGAACCTTTCTGAGCCACAAAATCTCTTTGGTTGCCTTTGAAGCTGATAAGTATTATGCTTATACTAAATAAATTATTGGCACTGGTTGATTTTTTGACTTCCAACTGACAACTATTGTTCCCATATTCATTAGAAAACCTCAAGTATATTTTCCATCATCAAAATCATTAGCATAGTTAGAATCTGAGTATCCTACTAGTTTGAAGTCCCCTACCTTGAAGTCTATGAGCCCAAAATTTTGTGTTCTTTCTAGATATTAAAGGAATATTTTGGCTTCTACCCAATGACTTTATCTAGTTTGTTACATGAATCAAGAAATAACACCAATAATGAAAGAAATAATTGGTCTAGTTGTGGTCACATTGATCAGACTTCCAATGGGTTGTCTATATTTAGTAACATCTACTAATTCCATGGTATATTTTAATATCAATTTTAGATTTTTTTCCATGGGTGTACTAAGAGGCTTGTAATCTGTCATTCTAATATTGCTTATAATTTCACCAATGTACTTCTATTGAGTGATGAATATATACTTTGGTTTTTGAATTGCTTCAATACTCAAATAATAATGAGTATAACCCACATCTGTCATTTCAAAGCCTTTCATCAATTATGATTATAATTTTATAATGTATCATTCATTATTTCCTATGATGAACATATCATCAACATACACCACTATAAATACAATCATTTTGTCAATTATTTTGACAAAAACAGTTGCATATTTAAACTCAAAAAGTTTAAAGTTCATGTTCAGGATGTGTTCAACAAAATTTTCATACCATGCTCATGGGGCTTGTTTCAAACCATATAACAAAATTTCTAACTTGCACACTTTGTAATCTTGGCCATTTACCATAAAACCTTAAGCTATGTCATGTACACCACCTCCTTGAGATCACCATTCATAATTGTAGTTTTGATGTCCATTTGGTGAACTTTCCATTTATTGGTAGCCACCAGAGCCAACATAATTAAAATGTTAGTCCATTTTACTATAGGTGCAAAGGTTTCATTATAGTAATTGCTTCTTTTTTTGAATATCCCTTTGCAGTAAGCCTTGTTTTATGTTTGTCAAGTGAGCCATTTGCTTTGTACTTATTACAAAAGACCCACTTGTAGCCAATTGGTTTACAACCAATTTTAGGATCAACCAATTTCCAAGTTTTATTCTTGACTAGTGTATCATTCTCACTTCTCATATCATTTTTCCATGCCTCAAGATTTTTTTTTGTTTGAAATAATTGGGTTTATAGTTAAATGCAACATTGACTTTTATTCAGGAGGGTCATCAAAGGCAAGTTTTTCTATCTTCTCTTGAATTTCGTCAAGGAATTCTTTTGATTATTGTGTGTGCACTTCTTATGCTAATTTTCTCGACTTCATCAGGACTAACATATTTCAATATTTTTTGGCCCATTTTTAAATATTTTTGTGTAGCTTGTTAAATCACATGTGCCTCAATTTCTAAATTTGAAGCTCCTTCATTTTATACCATCAGACCATCCATGGATTAAGTTTCACCATCCTCTAGGGAAGGAGTATACTTTTTAGTTATAAGAGTTAATTTGAGATTCAAGTGTTTCCTAATTACAGGTTCACCCTTCATTGTTTGGAACCTCCATAACAACCTCCTTGAAAACATCAAATTTGGCATATTTTACTAGTCTTGATGCTTGCATTGTCTTTTGTAGTTTCACAAAAGAAGACATCCATTGTGATTATTTTTTTTTGGTTTTATTATCATATAGTGTGTATTATTTTAAATACTCAGAGTATAATAAAAGTGTGCATTTGTAACTCATGTGTTCTAGTTTGTTTTTTGTCTCTTTTAGAATCAATATGTAGCATGTGGATCCAAAAATCTAAATATGTCACACTAAAGGGAGATGACCACATCATACTTTGAATGGAGTCTTCATATGTAAAACTATTGATGGTTACCTATTGTAAAGGTATATTATTGTTTGAACTACTTCCCCTTTAAAAAATAACATTACCCCAACCATATTCATGATAGTTCAGTTCATCTGCTCAACTACTCCATTCTATTGTGGAGTGCAATAAACCATGAGATGATGCTTGATTCTATTTTACTTGAGATAGGTTTCAAACACTTGTGAAGTTAACTCACCACCACTATCAGTCTTGAGTGTGCCAATTTTAGATTCATCTTTGTTTTCTACCATGGTTCAAAATTTTTGAAACATTTTAAAGGATTTTAATATATTCTTCAAGAAAAATATCCATGTCTTCTTGTTGAAGTGATCAATGAATAACATGAAGTATCTATGACCACCAATGGATAGGATAGGGATATAACACAAATCAAAGTGAACTAGTTGTAACTTCCTATTAGCTTTCCATTATCAGTTTTGAAGTGGTTTTATTTTGTGTTTTATGAAAATGTGGGGTTCAGACTTTTTAGTGTTTTTGGGCAAAGTTAGCAAGCCTACAACATCATTTTTATGCATAGTGAAGATGTCATATTACATGTGCCCAAAATGGCATGCTTTAGAAGGCTATTTGGTATTCTTTCTTTTGTGAGATGAGTGAAATTTCTTAGCATTGAGTGCTCACCCCTGAGTTTTCATAATTTTTCTTCTTTGTATTTAGTCAGAATGATTGTGTTATCACATTTTCTTATGACTTTAACCTCTCCATCATCAATCAAAATTGTGTGACCTTATTGAAAAATTATCACAAAAGACAATATGTTTATTTTCAATTAAGGGATATTACATTGTGGAGAACAAAATATGGATGTCTTGAGTGACTTGAGTCATATTATACCCTTGAATTAAGGTCACAAACTTGTTTTTTCTACCAAATAAATAGGGCCAAAAATTTCTTAATGAAACTCCTAAAATAAGCCCCTTTGGAAAGTCATGTGTTCAGTGGCACTAGTATATAAAACCCAAGCATTATCCCATGTTGAACTCTCTAATGCATTATTCGCTTTGCCAAATATGAAAAGCACAAAATCATAAAAGAACTGAGCTTAATCAAATTATGATTTTTTATTCTTTTCCTCATATACTTTTTATTTTTTCTAGGCTTCAATTTTCTTCCATGGTGTCATGTATTCGTGGGTCTCACAACTCTATTTTTTATTGCAATATATGTAATGCAAGTGTTGTTTTTAATTTGAATTTTTTTGATTGTTTTACATAATTTGTTGCCTCACCCTTTGTTCTTCCCTTTGCCCTTTTAATTTCCACTATTATTTGAATAATTTGCCTTTTGATTTTCATAAGAAATGTTTCCTCCAATGGAATTTATTTTGCTTTTGAAGGCTTTTTCTCTTTTGGCCATTTTTCTTAACCAATTGATCAAATATGAATGTATTTAAGAAATTACTTGCTTCAAATGACTCTAAATAGGTTGAGTAGGTAAGAAGAAGCACCTTTATGAAGGTGGTCATATAAGCATCAATTTTTATGTTAGAGACATCAAAACCACGCTTGATTTCATAGATTTTAGAAGCCAAACATATGACATACCCATGTTTTAACTCTAGATTAAGTTTCAACTGTCGTTGTATGATCTCCATGGAGTGATGCACCTTTAAATGTGATGAAACACCTCTACATTAATTGAGGCCCTCATCAAGGCCAATGATTTAGAGTTATTTTGTTTCCATGATGGATCTCTTTTGCATCCTTTAATTCGGTAGGTTGATCATTACTTTAAAAAATGTCAAACCATAATGTATTGAATATTAGTGCATTTTTCACTTGTGTAGACCATTATAACCATGTTTTTTTTCTTGTATAGGTTATGCCAATAATTATTTTTGTATAATGCATGTTTTAAAATGAAGGGAGATAGAAAGGTTCATCATCACTCCAAGAAGGTCACTTTTCGATATGCTACCCAATTGATATACCAAACCTCTTTATATGCTTGACCTTCCTATATACTTGTTGGTATGTGGAAGAATCTCATCCTTTATAAATACCCAATGGTATGTGAAAGAAACATTAAATCATGTGATATCAAAATGGTACATGGTACCTAGACACTATGTGAAAAGGACTTGCTTTATCTATGAAACCTGCTTAAAGAGAAGTCCTTGTTCTTGGACATGATAACCCTATATACTCAGATTGTTCTTCTCAATTTTAGGATTTACTTTTAGTGATAGTCATAAATGGGTAAAATAGGAAAGGGAAAATTAAAATTTTACTTATTACTCCCTAGTGACTTACAGGGACAAAGTTATAGATGTCATTGTTACAGTTATGTTAGGCTATAAGTGTAGTAGTTTGATCATGATGACTTGACTCGTGAACATGAATTGGAGGCATTGTTGGTACCGAACACTACATTTTTATTTAGTGTTTTCAATTTTTTTTTGTATTTGGAAAAATTAAATTGATTTAAATTGTAATTTTGACTTAATTTGATTTTGATATGTCAAAAAATGAAAAAAAATCTATTTATTCCCTTATGGGAATATTATCCATTCAAAAATTAGATTTTAATGAAATTGAAGGTAAAAAATTTAATGAAAAAATAAACTTATCTCAATGTTTGGTGCCACATGGAGGGTAAAAACTTGTTGTAGTGTTTAAACAACCTCCACACACTTTTATAGACCTTAAATATGATAAAAATAATTCAACACACCTTAATTAAAATTTCAATCAGAAAAATTAATAAAAGAACAACAAAAGTGCCTTTATAATAAGTCAAAAATTAGCTAAACAAGATGTCACCCAATGTTAGGGTCTCAAATAAATGTGCCACGTAGGCTTGACATATTTGAAATTCTACGTGGTAGTCTTCTATAGTAAAAAATTCAAGTATTTTTCCTAAATACACCTTTATTTCAACTGAAAAACCTCTTTTTATGCATCTCAAACACTCAAATAATCTTCCTTTAAGATTGTACATAGTCTAACAACATGTAAAACAATTCTGAACCTTGTTAGAACAATAACAGGGAATGTTAGGTGACTCCTACATAGTCATAACTTCTCCCACATAGTCATAATGTAGTTACAGAAGCATTTAATACACCATAATACAACAAATATTATCATAAAACCTTTATTCTACTCTTAAACAAATAAAAAATTATCTTTAACAACTACTAATAGACAACACACCTTCATTAAGCTCTAGTACACCCTCTTATAGTTGATACTCCATCTACAAATAACCAATAACAAACAACTAAATTGAAACAAGTTATTATAGGCCATACGAATAAAAATAGGGAGAAATGAAATAAAAATAATTAATGGAGGAAAATTAATGACAAATTTTAAACTTTGATACCAATGTTAGGATAATCATTAAGTGGAATGACAATTAACAATTTTTGGTGCAACCCAAAATTGTATTCATGATTCAATTTGAAAAGAAGAAACATTACAATATAAAAAAACAATTAATGGTTGTTAATTTCACCTTTTAAAGTGACTCTTCTTATTCCTACAATGACTATTCATTTATCACTAAAGACAAAAACCTATGACACATAGGATTAATAAAATGTATTGTATAATAATGTTACAATAATATAATTTTTGGGATTTTCATGATTGATAATATGCATGGATAGATAAATTATGAAACTGATCATGTTGAGAATGAGAAATTAACATGGTTTAGTTTCACACCAATGATTTTTTTCATAGACATGAAATAATTAATGGGTTTTGTAGTTTCAGTTGTTTCTTTTGTTTTGAAATAAATAACTAATTGGCTTTCAAACTCTAGATAAATGTAAATTATTTATTGTGGAATAGTTGGCCTTGACTAAGGAAACAAACATTAATTGATTCAGTTTCTGTTCTATTGAAGTGTATTTATTTAATCAAACTTTTGAAACCCTAACAAATGTTTATAGATAAGATTGTATAACATGGCAAAATAACTTTTGGGTTTTTAAGTACTTATTGATATTTATTATGTTAATCATTTTTTATTGAAGGTTAATAAATGTTTTGAGTTCATTTTTCTTTGTTTCATTCCTTGAAGCTTACTTCTTATCTTTTTGAAACTCTAATACATTATTGCTTGGTGTGATAAGGGCCTTCATTTTCAATTTTAAAAGGTTATTAAATTTATGTAGTGCAATATTTGCATTTGATACAAGGATAAATAGTCTTATTTCTTTTTTGAAACAATGGTGATTCTAGATATGAACATTTCTTCTTCAAAATAGTTTTTGTGCTTGTTTTAGAGATGGAATATGATAATTTTGATACAACTATAAGAAGTGTTAAGTATTTTCTTAAGGGCTAAATATCATAAAAGAGTATTTTTAAGTTCTATGTTTAATGAGATGCATGTACTACATTTGAATTTTATAATGTTGCTAGTATGAAAGAGCGTTCTCTTATGAAACCATCATCTAAAATGAGAAAATGTATTCACGAAGATATCTCTAGGTGATATGGGCTTTGTCTTTTGAGCTACAAATTGGTCAGTGGTTTTTGAAGATAAATGGTTTTAATTTATATTTATGGACACAATGTATTAAAAAAATAGATAGGGTCCATAATCATGTTAGACAAACATCCACAATACCTACATAATAAATCTATGAAAGCTTATAAACAAAGTAACATAGATTCATCCAAGTAATAGAGCTACCTCTTTTGGTTAAAATCATTTGCCTAAACCTTCCATTACAACAATAAATCTCATCCATAAAATATCTCATCCATTAGCCCTTTATGTTCTTATATAGATAAGAGAGGATGTTACAATTAAGGTTAGGGTTTTAGAGAGTAGTTACAAAATGAATAAGATAAAACTATTGTGAGAATAAGTCAATTAAGTATATAATTAATTGATTATATCCTCTAATAATAGGTTGTTGATAAGTAAGCATAAATTAGTGCTTACCCATGAATCACAAATAGAAAATATAAGTGGATCTTAAACCATATAATAGTGTTTGTGTAATTAATTACACTAGCATCCCCCTTTATGAAGGGAAGGACATAAGAACCACTGAATTATCCCCCCTTAATGACACGTTCCTTCACTCCCAAAAGTTAATCGAGTTGAATAGATCAGACCTCAATAAAGGGTTTTGTGAAGATGTCTATAACTTTATCTTTCTATTCAGAAAGCTTTAAAATCAATGACCTTATCTTGTATCAATTACCAAATATAATGCATGTGGATCTCAATGTGATTTGTGTCTTGGTGCTCCATTGGATTATAACAAATGTGGATGACACTTTGACTAACACACCAATGTTGTGTGGGTTGGGTTTGTGTAAATATAAATTTGGAAAGCAATTTTGAATCCAAACTGACTCCTAGCCTACAGTGATAGTTACATTATACCGAATTTCTATAGTAGATAAAGTAATAATAGTTTTCTTCTTACAAGATCGCCAAGTCATGGCACTTTCCCTAAGATGATAGATGTATCTTGTCATTGAATTTGATCATTTGGAACTCTTGTCCAATCATTTTTTATTCAATTGATAGCTTTTCCTTTTGACTTGTACTCAATCCCATAGTTATTAGTGATGCAAAGATACTTTAGAATGCATTTTATAAATTTCTAATGGATTTCATGGGGATCCTGACAATAGTGTGATACCAAATTCATAATAATTGAAATATTAGGATGAGTATGTGTCAAGTACAAAGGACTTCCCACCAATTTCTTATAAAGTGTACCAACAACTGAATAAGAAGAATACTTGGTGGAAAGCTTGAATCCATATTGATAAGGAGTCAGTGCAAACTTGTAGTCTTTCAATTGAAATAGTTGAGTATGTTTTGATCATACTTGGATTGATTAATAAAAAATAATTTATCAGACTGTAAAATATGAAGACCAATGAAAAATGCAATAATCCCAACTCAATCATCTCAAAATACTTCATTATCTGAGCTTTAAAATCATGAATCTATTTGGTGAAACTCCTTGTGACGATTAAGTCATTGACATAGAGGACCAAAATCAAGAGTTTCCTATCTACTTTTATGGTGTAGACTATTAGATAGGAGGGACTCTATGTAAATCTAGATTTGGTTAATCACTATCAATCTTTTCATATTAAGCTTGAGAATCCTATTTCAAACCATACAAGGACTTTTCAATCTAAACATAAATTTGGAGTTCTCACTACTTAAAAACCCTATAAGTTGGGACATGTAGATTTATTCCTATAAGTATCCATGTAAGAAGGCACTTTTGACATCCATTGGATGGATTTCCCATCCCTATATTGCATCTAAGGAGAGTACTAGCCTGATGGAATTCATCTTGGCAACTCAAGCAAAGGTTTCATGGTAGTCAATACCTTCAACTTGTGAAAAACCTTTTTCCATAATCCAGGGTTTGAATTTGTCAATAGACCCATCAGCTACATACTTAGAGTTGTACACTCACTTATGCCTCACTAGTTTTTTTTCCTTTCATAAGTGGAACCAAGTCCTAAGTTTTGTTCTTTTTTAGAGAAATAAGTTCTTTTTCCATAGTTGTCTGCCATTCAGGATGCGTAGAAGCTTGATGATAAGCCTTTAGATCCTATGTCACTACCATCTATACCAAATGTACAACACCATACCTATGTTATGATATATACATTCTTGGATATCTTGGATCCCCTGTCAATACACTAGGCTCTTAGAAAACTTTATGAACCCATTTTGGTATATGACGTGTTGGTTGTGTAGGTGCATTTTGAATGATTTTTGGCATTGGTTGAATGCTAGTTATCCCCTTGTGGCTCATCATTTGAACTCTAGTAACTCTTAGAATGAGAGTCGTATAAACCATCTTGATCTTCATAAGAGACTTCAATAGTTGTGTCCAACTTGACAAAAGGTAATGGAGGAGGAGTAGGAGAAGTTAACATGAAATCCTGGGATTAACAATCAAATAACACATCCTTCTAGTAAATCACTTGAGTATTACCTAAAACAAGAATATGATATGCATTCACATCTTCATAGTAGCTGAAAATATACAAGGATGGTCATTTCTTTGTGTTTTTCATCTGGATGTGTGCCTATACATTACATCTAAAACCTCAAAAATTATAAACATTTTGATTAACACTAGAACATCTTTATTCAGAAGTAATATTTTGCATTATGGAGTGGGGAGTGTGACTTTAGATGTAAATTTCACATTGAATTGCCTTTGCCCAATAATGTGGAGGTAAGTATTTAGAATATACAATGCAATTAGCCATTTCTTTTAGTGTGTAGTTTTTAAGATTAGTTACACCATTTTGATGAGGGGTATAGGGTACAATATGTTTAAGTTGAATTCCTGCATGTTCACATAAGATAGTCATCTTGTTATTGATAAAATCTCTTCCATTATCTATTTCGAGACACAAAGAAAATCTCTTCAATAGGTTTTCTACAAGGGCCTTAAAAATTATGAAGTGCTCAAAGACTTCACTTTTGTTTTTCATAAAGTAGACACAAGATATATTAGACAAATCATTAATGATTGTAAGTATGTATTTATGTTTCTAAAAATAAACATTGGGAAAGGACATAAGATCACTATTAACTAACTATAAATTTTCACTTATCCTAAATTATTTATGTTTGGGAAATAGATCCATATGTTTTTATCCAAGTGCACAACCTACTGATGAGATGTGGATGAGTTGGTAAAGTGACTTGGATGTTCCAAGCACCACCTAGGTTCAAATATCAATATGGTATTGGAGGTTGGTTGTGGCCAATCATTAGTATTCTTTAGGTGATTGTTGGTATTCTTAGGATGGTTGTGGATATTCATTGGTATTATTGCATTGGTTATGGTTATTGTTGGTAAATATGGTACTTTTGATAGATGATCACTTGGGGATTTGGTCCCTTGATTATATCCTAGACTAGTTGGATCTTTGATCAAAAGTAAAGTACCTATTAAAAAAAAAGTGCACAACCTCGACAAATGTTTGTTAGGTTGTGGAGCTAAAAGCTTCACTAGGATGCAAACAGGAGAAGTTACAGAGGATGTAGAGTTGCAGAGAGTTGCGAAATCAGTTGCAGGGAAACTAGCGTCGATCTGATCAACTAACGTCGGTTAGATTGCAGTGAGGAAGCAACCGGCATCGATTACCAGTCGACCGACATCGGTCATGGAGGAGCCGATGTCGGTAGCCTGTGCGTGAACAGACAGTTTGCATGTTGATCCCAGAGAGTCTATTTTTGGACTATTTGTTTGCATGTCAAAGGCTAGTTGTAGTCTTGAGTTGCGTGTCTAATTATTGTAATTAAGAATGTCTAATTATTGTAAGCATGAGATCTATATATGGACTCATGGGCTGTATTGTAAACTTGTGCTAGAAAGCCATTGGGCTTGTAGAGAGAGCTAGAGTAGTTCCTCCTAGTTACCAAATAGGGGTACTGAGAGTGTATGATCAGAGAGAGTTGAGGAGTGTGCAAGTTCTTAGAGAAGATCCACTGGGGCACTGGTTGAAGAATCATAAGGACTTGGTGAGGCAAGGACAAGGGTTCTTCAAGGGTGTAGAAAGACATCTACATGGTGAGTATGATCTAGTTATTTGCAGGTAGCAGTAGAGAGCAGGAGATCTACTTAAAGTACAATTGTGTACTTGGTGAACTGGCAGCGTGTTACTGACTGGTTGGAGAGGTGAACATCAATTCTGTATTGGAGTTGATTGTTGTGACCAAGAGAGAGAGGGAAGAAGGTCTTGAGGTGTGGTGAACCTTTGAGGTGGTAGAAGAAGTGGCATCTTCTTTATTGTATATTCTTCTAAGTGATTATTAATACAATTGTGTATTTTCTCTCAATCCCTGTGTTGTTTCATATTTCTAGTTACTTTATATTTCTGGTTAAATTATGTGATTAGTTGCTTATAAAGAGTAATCATATTTATGCTCTTATTGAGGGAGCAAGATCCTGACTAAGTAGGCATCATAGCATGTTTATTGTTCTAGGTTCCTTAACAAGTGGTATCAGAGCCTTGGTTGTAGGTTCAAGAGCTGATACCAACAAGTGGTATCAGAGCTTTTGGTTGGGTTGACTAACAGGTGGTTTTAGATCTGGTAGTGTTTGTTGATTACAGGTCACTCACAGGGGTTTCAGATTGAGTGGGAGTATAGCAATGGCAGAAGAAAGTAAGCTTCGAATGGAGAAATTGAATATCACAAATGGTCTGATTGATGGAAAGAAAGAGCAGGTAAAAAGAGATTGTTGGTCGGTAGAAGATCAGCGTGTGGAAGCATATGTTGCAGGGAATGTTGCACAGGATGTTCTAGATAAAGTGGAATCTTTGTTTACAGATTCTTTTGCCTCTTTCCATGCAGTCCGAAATAGAGCATCTTTTCATTTGTATGTCTTTGGAGACTTTGGAGAGATTTATTTAGGGGTTGGAGAGCCTTGTCAGATTATTGACGAAGGGGAAGTGAAGCTGAAATTGCAGACGGATGACACACAGTGGTTGAAGGAAGTCATGCAGGTACCAATCTTAGAGATGAGTCTAATTTCTTCAAGAAATTTGGGTGATGGGAGATGCACTGTAACTCTCACAGCGGATACACTTGAATTAGATGGTGGTAAGAAAGTAGGTATCTTTTATCTATCTACTTATATTACTGATTCACCTTCTGTTGCAGAGATGTGGCTTCATAGGCTTGGTCACATATGTAGAAGGAGAATGCAGGTTTTGAAGTAGAAGTCAGATGTCTTTGACAAGCTAAAGAACTGGAAAGCCTTGGTGTTCATGGAGGAGATGATGGACAGAGATCAGGTGAGGAAACTAAATTATTCTGAGCAGAGCAAGGTTGATTTGATTAGGATTTTGATCCATGGAGAGCTCATGGGTATAAAGTTATCACTCACAGACAAACACAGGTACTAGCATCAGTCAGACAGTAACCAACATCGACAGCAAGAAGACTGACGTCGGTCATGAAGGAACCGACGTCGATAGAGGGGACACCAGCGTCGGCCAGGGAAATGATGTCGGTAGTTAGGGTCAGTACAGGGAGCTGACATCGATCGGGAACAGACTGGGAGATGGCCGAGATGGGTCACTAGAATGGATAGTGGGTGGACAGCAAGTCTCAAATGCTCATGTCGAGGTCAAAAAGGGTAAGTAAACCTCATATTCATTGTTCACCTTCTTTATATTGTTTTTTGATGGTCAAGAACCAGGAAGATGGAAGAAGCAATGCAGGTAGAGTCCAGATACAGTGAGAGCTTGGCATGGATGAGGAGTGTGAGTCCTTGGAGAAGAACCAAACAGGTTTTGTTGGTAAAGTTGTCAGTAGGAAGTAAGCATTGAGAGACAAAATGGATTCCCATTTTAAAGAAGAGAGTGGATGGACACAAGAGACAGAAGGCCAAGGTATATGGTCTTGAAGAAGCTGCAGGATAGTGGTACAGGTTTTGACAGGTGGATGACTAAGCATGGCTTTAGTCAATGTTAGTGTAACTATTGTAGTTTTATCTTACCAGGTAGATGATGGTCACAACATTATCTTGTTACTGTATGTGGGTTATTTGCTAGCAGGTTTGTACATACATGGATTTGCTGAGCTAAAGGTAAGGTTAGTTCAGAGGTGTGTCATGAAGAATTTGGAGCAGCGAAATTCTTTGGCATAAGAGACATGGAGATTTGATCTCCAGTGGGAGCTGATGTGAAGATGGTGTTGGCGGGGTTCATGATGCAGGATGCAAAATCAGAAAGCACACCAAGGGCTGGACAGTTCAAGCTTAGCTTGGAACAGGGTTCGAAATCACATGAGGTCTAGTGTAGACCTGAGTTTTTTCCCAAGCAGTGGGGGTTATCAGAAAGTATGGAGCCAATTCGGGGAAGGAGTACTGGAGGGCAGTTCAGCGGGACTAGCAGCAGGGATTCTTGTTATGCAAGGTCAAGTTCTTCACTACATGGATATGTAGGTTCGGATATGGCAGGTTACTTGAATGATAGGTATAGCATCACAGGTTGTGTGGTGGTTGGTCTTCAAGATTGATCTTGAAGAGGAATACAAGCCAAGGAATAATTTAGACGGTGTACAGGTACAAGTATAGGTGTAGCTATTTATCTCCAAGTGGGAGATTGTTAGGTTGTGGAGCTAAAAGCTTCACCAGGATGCAAACAGGAGAAGTTACAGAGGATGCAGAGTTGCAGAGAGTTGTAGAATCAGTTACAGGGAAACCGACGTCAGTCTGATCAATTGACGTCGGTTAGATGGCAGTGAGGAAGCAACTGACATCGGTTACCAGTCGGCGGACATCGGTCATGGAGGAGCCGACGTCGGCAGCCTGTGCGTGAACAGGCAGTTTGCATGTTGATCCCAGAGAGTCTATTTTTGGACTGTTTATTTGCATGTCAAAGGCTAGTTGTAGTCTTGAGTTGCGTGTCTAATTATTGTAATTGAGAATGTCTAATTATTGTAAGCATGAGATCTATATATGGACTCATGGGCTGTATTGTAAACTTGTGCTAGAAAGCCATTGGGCTTGTAGAGAGAGCTAGAGTAGTTCCTCCTAGTTACCAAATAGGGGTACTGAGAGTGTATGATCAGAGAGAGTTGAGGAGTGTGCAAGTTCTTGGAGAAGATCCACCGGGGTACTGGTTGAAGAATCATAAGGACTTGGTGAGGCAAGGACAAGGGTTCTTCAGGGGTGTAGAAAGACATCTACATGGTGAGTATGATCTAGTTATTTTTAGGTAGCAGTAGAGAGCAGGAGATCTACTTGAAGTACAGTTGTGTACTTGGTGAACTGGCAGCGTGTTACTGACTGGTTGGAGAGGTGAACATCAATTTTGTATTGGAGTTGATTGTTGTGACCAAGAGAGAGAGGGAAGAAGGTCTTGAGGTGTGGCAAACCTTTGAGGTGGTAGAAGAAGTGGCATCTTCTTTATTGTATATTCTTCTGAGTGATTATTAATACAATTGTGTATTGTCTCTCAATCCCTGTGTTGTTTCATATTTCTAGTTACTTTATATTTTTGGTTAAATTTCGTGATTATTTGCTTATACAGAGTAATCATATTTATGCTCTTATTGAGGGAGCAAGATCCTGACTAAGTAGGCATCGGAGCATGTTTATTGTTCTAGGTTCCTTGACAATGTTAAATTTGAAAGAGTCTTGTGGCAAACCAATAACTATCTAATGTTTATAGAGGTTCTATGATTATTGATAGTTGAGGTGACTATAATTATCATGCCAAATTTTACTCAAGTCATTAGCATGTGTAATCATGACTTATGAAGGCTGATTGAACACAAAGTTTTCAAATTTGTATAATCATGCTAGATGATCAACCTTGTAAGTGGCTACAAAAGTAGACTAGTCTTTAGCATTTATGATGAAAACATCAATAGGTGTAAAATCAATGGTTTTTACTTCACTTGAATGTGTGATCTGATATATGGATAGGAGGTTCATACACAAGTCTATAACATGAATAGTTTTATTGAATACACCATTCTCCATCTCAACTATTTCTTCACCCTTACAACTAGAGGACTAAAGTTTCCCAAAAAAATTAGTTGTTTAGAATTATTATTTAAATAATGAGCCATCATGCCATATGTGAGAGGCTCTTGAATTTAGAATTCATTCAGATACAGGTGGTCAACTTATTGTAGAAACTGTTACTCCAGTCTTAGGAGGGGTAAGCTACATTTTTTTCATCTCTACTTGCTAGTAATTATGTGAGTTTATTGAAACATTGATTTTCAGCATGGTTTTTTTTATTACACCAATTAAAACATTCTTGGTTGACATTGGCATTTAATTTTCCTTTGCCTTTATTTTGACTTGGGGAAGAATTCTGCTGAGCTAATGGATTGTCCTCAGGTTTGGGATTTTCTTTCCATTTTTTATTGACAGGTTGCTTTCCTTTACAAAAGTTTGGTTGTGATGTTGCATTAGTATCATTTATCACTAATGTCTATTGTTTATTACCTTCAAGTTGTATTTCCTTAATAAAATTTAGTTTTTCCTACTCTCTAAAGTTACTCACAAAACTTCTCAAAAAGTGGTGCCACATATGTTAATCTCATAGAGTTTTGATGTCGTTTTATCAAAATTTGGATAATAATACCCTAGATGACAAAATACTATGAAATATCAAAGGGAATAATATAAAAATATCAAACACTCACTAATTTTAAGTTATGCAAATCTAGAAACTTACTAAAAATAACAATGTACAATATGAAAAAAATTTAGCTAGAAAACAATACTGTAGGAGGAATCAGAGGTTGATACTTGTTGAGTGTGAAGGTATGTTGAGTGAGATAATGGATCTAGCATTGGATCATGACTTGGACAATAACACCCTAGGATAAACACTGTAGGGGTGACACTCTCCACTCTAACAACACTTCTATCCATTTACAGTGAGAAAATTAGTTTTTTTGGGTTCTATGTATCTTCGTCTATAGATCATATATCTAGTGCAAGAGCTTACGATCACTTGATGAAGCTAATCTGTGATCAATTTTATTTTAAAATCCTAGATATTTGGCACATGACTACCAATGTAAATTAATGAGGAAAAATATGTGACCGATTTTCCTTTAAAATTCTAGATCAGTGGTTGAAGTTGGATGAGAGCTCAACACTTGATGTGCTAAGCACTGCCTACATACCAATACTCTGAAGAGGGATCAAACTTCATGTTTCTTGCATGCTACAGTAGTGTGTGAATAACTAGTGTAATGTGATAGATGCTAGTGCAATTTTAATGTGATAAATTACCTTAGCCATGAATTATGACATGTAAGATGTATTCAAACTTGAGTTTTGGGCAACTAGGGTTGCATGCAATCAAAATTAGGAGAAATAGGTGATTTAGTCTTAATGGGCCATTATGATTCTAGTGTTTTTCAATGTGGAAGCCTCATTTTTAAGAAATGGTTTTAAATGTGCTTATATATATCCATATCTTTGAAATTCCTTTGAATGGGGCTCACTAGGGACATAGGCTGTCCTTTCCATAACTTTTGATTCTAAAAATTAGTCATTATTTGGTAGGAAAATAATAGAGAGGCCACAAACACTAGAACAATGCACTATAGTTCCTTAGGGCATTATAGTCCAATGAGTAAATTGATCATGTTGAGTGTTAGATAGGATCTAAAAGATGTCTAAGGCTGATAGGAACATGGAAGAGTACATTCATGGTCATTTTTCAACTTAGAAGAGTAAGTCTTTTGCATGAAAGATGGTTGAAAGTGATCAAAGGGGCCTTAAGATAGGTCTAGAGCTAAGTGTGTAAACTAGTGGTCACAAATGCATGGTTTTAGCTTAGATGTTAATTTATATGTCTATTTCTCCCCCACTTTTTTTTAGTAATGCAACAAAGTAAAAATTTTAGAGTAAAAGGAAAAAGAGTGTATACTTGAAATTACCTATGAGGAGGAGTCTTGGATGTAGGCCACAATGATGAACTATGCACCACACAAACCTAGAATGAAACATAGGTAATATCAATATTTACTTAATATGAATACAAAAGTGAAAGACAAGAAATTGGAGAGTGATAAGGAACATATAAACTTGATTGGGTACATGAATTATTTTGCTTTTTTGGTGCAAAAACTGGTGAAATCATAATTCTAAATTGATTTTGGTGTAATAACATAGAGAATGACATTATTTTTCTATACCATCTATAGAATATGGTGCAAAATTGGGAGATGAGAAATAATGTGGCATGATAAATGCCCCCAATCTGATAATTGAACAACTAAGCCACATAATCTAAGTAGTAAACAACATAGAAAATGACATGGTTTACCATTCTTTATGTATAATCTTGTGTAAAAATTGGGAGATGAGAGACATGTGCCCTATAACTCACCCCCAATATGACAAGTAAAAAACTGAGCCACATAATTTGAGTGGTAAACAACACATATAGTTGCATGGTTTACCATTATTTCTATATAATCTAGTGTAAAAACTGGGAGATAAAAGACATGTGCTATACAACATGCCCCCGATCTAATATCTGGGCAAACTAGGCCATATAATATGAGTAATAAATATGGATTATATGTAATAAAAAACATAGATAATGGCATGGTATGACATTATTTATATACAATCTAGTGCAAAAACTAGGATATAAGAGATATGTGCCATGCAATATGCCCCCAATTTTATATCTAGGCAAACTGGGCCATATAATCTAAATAACAAAATTGTCTATGTAGACTTTCACTATGTGCATTCCCCCATTACCATAATCTATGTAAAGACTGAACCACACTACATAAATTGTGTGAGCATGTACCATGTACATACCCTATTTCTATCGACCATCTTTTAAAATTGTGTAAAAGTATTCATGTCAAATTATGATAATTATGACAGACTGAAACTATTTTCCTATGTATATCTAAGAATTTGAAAGAATTATGAGTAATTGAGTTAGTCTGAATCACTATGTCATACTATGTATAATATGTGTGAACCACATTATTTTTTGAAAAACATGTGTGTTTGAAGCATGGTGCATCATGATTGATGGTGTGCCTGAGTATCTGAATCACATTGTAAATCTAAGTAACTATATATCTAAGCTAACTATGAATAGTGCATATGTATGTCCCCTTTTGGTGAGAGATATGAAACTATTATAAGTAGCCTGAACCAAAAGTGATGACTAATAGCACATAAGTCAGTAGTGACTCATATATGATAAGATTATTAGAATTGATTGAATGATTATTAGTAAGATATTGATTGGGGATTGATATTGAGATAGGATGCTCAATAACAGGAGAATTAGTAAGAGTCATAAAGTATGGGTAGTTGTGGTGGCAAATAAGTAGGTATAGGGGTGAGACCTATATAGTATGGAATGTGTCAATATTTGGTTCCATGTGAAATAAATATTTCTTGGATCGGAGCTACAGTTTTCAAGATGTCACATATTTAATTTTTAGGTATACCTGGTAAAATAATGCAAGGTTAACACCTTAGTAGTGCACCATTAACAAAAAGTGTCCATATAACTTGTTTTTGGAAGAAGTTTGATTCATTTGTGACATTTTGAGAATTGTAAATTTGAGCTTTGAATGTGTCGAATATGCCATGAAGAGAACAATCACTTGCATATGGTACGAGGAGGTACAGGGCTTATCTAGGCTAATGAGGAGGTGAAATTGGTAAGTAACTAAACCCATGCTAATTGATTATGGTGAAAACTATATTAATCTTAATTTTTGATAAATTTTTTGACCCATAGAGTGATTTTTTATTCTACAATTATTTTATCCTATTTGTGATGCTAATGTTCATGTTACAACCTACTATCCAAGTGACAATGATGTAATCCTGTAGAGGGTGTTGTAGTCCTATGGATATTAGTAACAAGGAATGCACTAATATTTTGTACCCTGTTTATTTTTGTATAATTTGTATGTTGGGTTTTGATCATTGATTATTTTTATTCATTTTTTTTAGGTGGATATACATAGTAGAGAGTTCTAAGAAGGTCGAATGATGAAGACATTTACGAGTTGCGCCCATCACATAAGGAGAGATATATTATTAAGAGAACAAGATTGTGGTATGTAGGTTGGATAGAGATCATGTTGTGGGGATGCTCACATGATGACTGCATTGGCTAAGTAGTGGGATGCATATACATGAACATTTTGGTTATCTACTGGGGAGATAACCATAACGTTAGAGGATGCGTGGAGGTATTATGGTTGCTAGTGACTAGTAGGAGAGTAGTGGTTCAAGATGATGTGGGTCAAGGGCTCATGGACCATACCTATATATATTTGACTGGTAATATATATGTTTAATAATATATAGGGTGTGAGTAATATGTATTATTATCGATGATTATTCTATTAGATGTTCTATGATTGAGGAAGTTCTTGGTTGTGTTGTTAGAATCATTCATAGTTATGGATGAGAGTGGTGTATCCATATCATAATGGATGCAAAGGATTGTCTAAGATATGGAGGAGCATGGTAGTTTATACTCGTGGGGTAGGACCATGCTAGCCTACATGTCTCACAATTTGTATAGGTTTACTTAGGAGTCATTTATCAGCTTGGAAGAACAAGTTTTTTGGATGCAAGTTGATCAAAAGTGAATAAAGTGACATGTCATACCCATTTTTTTGTCCCAAAATCCATGTATTTTTTTTATTAATTTAATTTAATGATGCTTGTTTATTCACCATAGTTTATTAATGTTTAATTGTTATGATTTGGTCATGTATAAATGAAGTGTGACACATACAATTATTATATGATTTATTTAATATATTCATTATCCACCATGAGGCCTCTCTAGGAGTAGAATACAAGCATATGAGGTTAATATCAATGTGATCTTATAAATAAATTAGTATTATCCTAATTAATGAAGAGGGATGAGTCACCTTATTAATAAGTACTAAATTACAATTTTTAGATTTAATAGGTCTAGAAGACATTTAACATACATATCTAGTCAACATAAACAAGGAAGGTAAAGGTGAACTAAATAAATAATTTAATATACAGTGGGGTGATCACCCCAAGTTTAAACAAGGGAGAGTCCTTACTAAAACATCTCACAACTCTACACCAAAGGCACACAAGGCAAGAATGGTTATTAAAATACAAACCAAGCTTAATGTGAAGGGGATTGATAACAACCACAAAATGATTAAATTCATTTTTTTTTAATTAATATGATAAACAAAGTTAACCCAAATAATAATGCACAATCCCAACATGAAGGAAGATGACAAGAAACCCTAACCTATATAAGAACCTAAACTCGAAGCCCACACTACAAATTGGGTAGTGTATATATCCACTCCATAGAATCAGGCTCTGATGTAGTTCTCATTTTTTATGATGGCCTTCTACATAATATGACATCACCAAAAGAGGGTTGGTGATCTAAGCCAAAAAAAATCTAATACACCATTCAAGCAAGCTTCAAAAGATTTAAACATCCAAAACATGTTGAAATGATAATCTTAGCATGTTCACAAAATGTTAAACATATAGAAAACTCAAATATGTGTGCTTACCCTAACATTAAAACACAATAACATAAATAAGAGTCTAACGTGACCAGGAACCCATGTTTGAGTGATCCAACAAAACTAAGACTCAATATTTTTTGGTCTATGCTGCTTAGATAAGCTCCATCTCTCTAATGCATCTTTAAAATAATCTAAGGTTAAAATGAGATAGAACAAGTATTACTTTACATATAAATAAAAAGGGTCACTACCTAACAAAAACTACATCTAAGCATACCACACTTATAGAAACTAGAAATATACATATACACAAATAGTACCACTATAAAACTCATGCTAATACGAGTACTCAAAGGAATAATGGTTTAGGCAGGTGTTCCAAGAACACCCAAGATTAGTTAGTTGTAATGCTCACTCAAGGAGAGAAACCTAAGAGTTAGTTTGCTAAGTCTACACCCACTCTTCGAGCTACTTAAATATCTGTGGTGATCCCTTCACACATAAATCGTGACTAGTTTTAGTGCACTCATTCCTAAATGAATGTTAGATTTAATGTCAAGTTATGCGGCCTTCACCAAAGTCACATGGCTAAGTTTAACATAGTTACCCATTATCGGTAACACCATGATCACTTAATGACCTAAACATATTTATGCACTACTAAGAGACTACAAGGAGATCCAAGAGATATAAACTTATGCGTGATAAAACTACTTATTTTAAATATGAAAAATGAGCCCTATTCCAAAAATATGCTCATAGTCAATTAATAAGAGGATACCGTTTGAACCCAAAAATATGTGACTAGGGCTAAGGTTCAAATTATATTTCAACTAAAAATATAATATAGTCAAAATACAAATTAATTTTATTAATTACGTGCTTACATAAACAAAGAAGCTCCTAAATGACACAAAATACACAAACTCCAAGCTGGGTAAACTAGGTACAAAACCACTCTTATTTTGATTTAAAACAAGGTCGATAAAATTTTCCAAATGCAAGAAATTATTCTCTAAGATAATATAAACACGTTTGAGATATAAGAATATTGTATTTTTAAAAAAACATCAGCATTCCTAGTGAATTTATTCATTTAAAAAATTGACTTACATAAATTTTACATAAACTGACTTCGAAATCACCCTGCTAAAAATAACTAAACTTACAATAAAATTTATTTTATTATGAAATTGATAATTTTAAGTTAGATTAAGTTGATTACAACTTTTTATTTTAAAGAAACACAATTCTTGATATTTTAATTATGTCGATTCCAAATCGACTTTAGAACCAAGAAGGTACAAAGGGATTTTGTCCCTACAAATGTCTCATAGAATCAGTTGAAAATAATAATTCCAACAAGGAGCAAAATTTATCTAAATATTGATCCCATATTTCATATCCATAAAGAATTGCTCCCAAGTTTCAGATTTTATAAATTTCAATTTTAAGTATTTATTTTTTGCCAACTCCAAAACAACTTTAGTGGCAAAATGAGTACTTGTAAATTTGCTCTTGAATTTATCCACAACCTAATAAAGATTGTCTATGATAGGATAAAAAGTATTTTAAGTATCATTTGTAAATTCCAAAACCTAATAAAAGTAGTATCAAAACTTATTTTTTCTAAATTTATAGTTTAGATATTTGTTTTCCTTCAATTTTGGAAGGTGTTTAACTAGGTTAGAGAAAACTAGAGTATAAATGTTTGATTCGTCATTTTTAGAGTTTAAATGCTAAAATTGATTATTTTAATATTTTAAACATTCAAAAAAATTATGAAATCCCAATCTAATAATAAAAATAGTTAGTTCATTCTTAGCTTTGTTTATTGGCTAGTTTTAAGGAATTAAATTACAAAGTGGCTTAACAAATGAGGGTTAAATGCAAATTAAAGTAAGGTAATTAAAAAATAATATAAATTCCCCACTTAAGTTATGTGGAGGTGGATCAAATTCCCACCACTATATTGGGTGGATCTCAACCATAAAATCTAGGTTTTCAAACAAACAACCTCTATTTCCTTACAGACACGAATAAAAGTCAACACTTTAAATTTGCTCTCATATATATATTTTTATTTTTCCAAGATTTGGAGGCTAAAGGTTTTGAAGTTAAAGAATTTAAAACTCAAAAATAATGCTATAAATTATCATAAGCTATTTACTGAAGAGTATATACTTAATATATATACTTGTAATCACCTAAAAATGACACTTGAGTGCTAAGAGTTCTACTTGAAACCACCCATCCCTAGATTAGCCCTAGACCTATCTTAGGGCATATTTAAACACTTTATCCAACCTTAGTGTGGGCCACATGCATCCATAAATATCCCTAAATTAGTCCCAGACCCTCACTTTAATATCTTATCCCTTAATGCCTCATGTTCTTCCGCCAAGACACTAGTGCCATAATTTGGACAATAGTGCCCCATGGCAATAGTGTCTTAGTTTGGGTAATATTATCCTTTTTCCTTATTTTGTCTCCAAAGGATATATTTTCAAATTAAAAACCAACGAGGGTTAGCCTAAACCTCTTTTAAGACCCAAAAAATCACTAGAAATATATATATATATATATATATATATATACACACACACACACACACACACACACACACACACACACACACACACACACACACACACACATAACATTTAGCCTTTTATCCACTAAATGGAAATCAAATGCAAATCACATAAACAAACTCAGAACAAGTTATGCACAATCAAGGTTATCAATCCCTATTATGCCCTACTTTTGCATAAAACCATCTACAACATTCCTAATCTCAAATTACTCAAATTTACAGTCTCAAGAACATTCAAAGCACTCAAACTTCCATTCATACTAGCTTCACTTGCACTTGCACCATCACTTAGGTGGGTATAAATTCATTGGGCTTGATCCATATTTAGAGTATTGGTATGTAGGAAACTCTCATCATATTGGAGTGTTGAATATGTTCAACCTATTTCACTAACACCACACTTTACTACTTGTGCCAATTGGATGCCTTAATAATATGGAGGCTTAGGGTTTGTATATAAAATCAATTAACATAGGTCATCTACAAAGATCCAAAACTCATGCATAAAATAATAAGCTTGGTAAACCTAGACAAAGGTGCACCCAAAAGTTAGGAATAGTTATGCATAGAGGACACTAACATCAAATACGGACACTAGTACCACATGGTGCTACTTTCCAATTAGGGTGTTACTATCCAAGAAGGGTTTTGATACTTGGATCATGTTTATGACACTCATATCAACCTCTGTCCTAGTTTGCAACCTCAAAATCATTTGGCTCAGTCACTTTCCAATTAAGTACTTGTCTACATTATTTATTGATATTTTAGAAAGGTCAAACTAAGTCAATTTTATTACAAATTAATGGTTATATTTATTGTATATTTCTACCTTGATTTATTATACTCAGACCTTTAAAAACCTAGGGCTTAAACTCCACAAACCATATATAGTTAAATCCTTTGGTGAACCCAACTTACTTCTAATATATCTTAAAACACTAGTGTAACATTAGGGTTTCCCTTCCTATTTATAGAATATGCCTAGTTTTTAGTTTGAAGCCTATCATCATGATTATCATGATGAATGCCTTTTTTAATTTTTGACACAAAGTCTTATGGTTTGCCTTGCATGCCTATTACTTGCCATTTGTAAGAAGATGCATGTATGTCATTCCTTTCATAGATCATGCAAGAGCTTAGATTATTTTACACATTGGTCCACACTCTCTTGAGTCTCCCTTTTAAGAAGATCATTGTTACATGACTCACTTTGAGTTACCTCTAGTTACTACTCGATGATAAAGAGCTCATAGAACTCCTTTTGTTTTGCCTCCAACTAGACTAGTTGATTACCTTCACTCACATCTTGCCTCTACTCTTCTCCCTTGGTAAATAGAATATCCTATGGTTTGAGTTGTTACTAGATGGAATAGGATGCCTCCTCAGTCTATACAGGAATAATGTAACCACACCATCCCTCCTCATCCCCAAAACACTATAATGGGATCTAGAGACAAACATAGAGAATTTTATGTTGTCGATCAATTGAGAAACACACCGACCAAGATATACATACTAGAATTACTTCAATAGGCAATTATTTTCAAATATATTCTTTTTTAAACACTCAATCATACATATTTGCCTCATGATATCGAGCCAGTCTTATTTGCATCTATTATGAACACTATCAAGGACATTGAAGATGTTATATCTTTTTCCAATTATAATTTTTTATCATAATCAATTATTGATTAGAATATACCACTCTTAATTTAGGCACAAATCAATACCACCCCTATTAAATGAGTTCTAATTGATAGTGGTTCAAGACTTAACATAAGCAACCTCATATTTATATAGACTATAGGGGTTGATATAACATCTATTAAGAAGATATATAAGAATATCAGAGGTTTTGATGACATTCCTAGATAAAAATTTGATTCAAAACTCAAAAGCTTTGGTTGAAAGATAATTCAAAAAAGAAGAACAACATAATTGTAATAATGCTATCTCTGAGAAGAGATGTTTTATTGTTCAAAATTGTAGATACAACATATGCCTATCTCTCGAAAGAGATGTTTGATTTCCATTTCAGGTTAAATCTTCATTTATACACATTTTTAAGGTAGGAGGATGATGTGGAAGGTCACCAATATTGAGGGAGATTAAGTGGTTTGACTTCCATGATTTACAACAATACAAAATTTGAGGAATTACTATTTTTAAAAATTGACTATTTTTAGACTACACTACTAAAATTGAAATTTAAGGCACTTACATTTGGTTTTTGAGCATCAAAACCCATTGAGTGGAGCTCAGTACCATATCACAATGTTCCCCTCATTTTTAGCTTTCCAACGGTTCAATGGGGAGTTAAACGGAGCTATGGTGCAAAAGTTATGGCTCCTAAAAGTTCTGCCACCAATTGGGGTAAAACTGTCACCTGAATTGTCACTTGAGGTTTTGATGATATTCCTAGATAAACATTGGGTTATATTAATTTGGATATTATGGTTGGGAAGAAAACCCTACCTACATAGTTTCAGGTGATACCCAATCATTTTCACTACAACCTATTACTTGAGAGACCTTGGATACATGCTATGGAAGTTGTACCCTCTACTTTACATAAATGCATAATTTTTTTATATAATGAATACTTATACACTTATCCAATAGATAATCAACCATTCGTATATTTTAGAGTCACTAAGCCTACCACCATAAGTATATCTTTAGATGGGACACCTCATGTTATTATAGAGTCCACACGTCAAAAGATTCCAATTGAGCAGATGCATGCATATGAGGTTGGGGAATCCAGTAGCAATATTCTTAAACCTATTCCATAGCCTCATACATCACAATTACCTTCACCCATGATGAAGCATGACCCTCCTAATAATACAATTATCTCCACCTAGGGTAGATGATGGGATTATCACAACATAATTACCATTACTTGTTAATTCAAAGGAAGTATAAATCTGCAACTTTGATACAGATTCCTAGTCCCCCATAGAGGATGATCCAACACCCATTGAAATTGATGACTACTTGTGTGGATTTAACTTCACACTAGTGGGCCTTGGAGACTATAGAGATGATTTTAAGGCACTCATGCTTTTTTATACACCACCAACACCACTAGTTCATAGCTATAGCTATAAGCCCACCTACTTAGTTATAGTTAGAGGCAAATCATCCATTCACTCGATGCACATGGTTACATCTATGGATATAGACCTAGTTATATGGATTTAGGTAGGTAGTTCACTTGATAGACCACATCAGATTCTATAGATATTACTTGATAGAGGATTAATGACAGTACCCATGGTTCATCATAGATATGTCAACAAATTATCACAATAAAAAGGTCAACCCTGTTATTATTTTAATAGGCTTATATGACATGATACCAATACATGCTCAACATTATAACACAAGTTGAATAAGTTCAAGGCTCAAGGAACTATTTAGATTATACACCCTCTACCTCCATAGGTATAACCCCCTCGACAAACTTGTCATCGACAAAGATACTCATAGAATGGTCCATTGACTATCTAATTTTTTGTTAAGGAGAGATACAACCCTCATGTTACTATAGATGAGGATTATGATCCTAATACTTATACTTTGGCATTCTTACATCACATAGGACAACAAGAAAATGAGCTACAACATTCCATACATTACCAAGATTCCATAAGACACATCATTCTACCAGTTGCATGTGACCCCAAGGTGGCCAACACATTATTATTTATCATGAACATAGGCACTCATATACAAGTTACACTTGGTAGCACATTGTTACAAGTGATGGATGCCACAGTTAATTAGTTAGACAGATGATTGACATCTAATCATGAGGGACACATGGTCTACAATCTACATGATAACACAAATGAGAACCATAAGTTTCATACAAATACTCCTTGGTTTAATGTGGTTTACCTTGAGACCACATAGGAGACATATTACATAGTAGAATAACATGCTATTCAAATGCACAAAATCCAGACTAATGCCAAGAATAAGGTTACGCTGATACACACAACATGGTACGATGATCATGATGATGAGGACTTAGTTGAGTTTGGGTAGATCCAATATCTGACATTGAATGACCTCCCACCTAATACACCATTTGGTTATCCATATCCCATGGATGTTTTATTGGGTCTGTAAAGACATTATACTTCGATTGTACATTATCTCATTTGTTTCCAACATTTACTTGTACATAGATTATATTTATTTTATACAAAAATAATATAATATGTCAAAACATAAAAACATTTGAATATTTACTAAAAAAATAAAAATTATAGATTATATGCATTGCCATGTTTACATCTCTTATATTTTATAGACACTACATATGATAGATATCTTAGTATAGCAAGTTTTTATCATATATACATTGCATCACTTTTTATTGTTAAGTGTTTTTAGATACTTATAGGACCTAGGTCCACTACACAGATCTAGATTTGATACTATCTACCCTTAGGGTCATATACACATATACATGGGTTCTTAATTTGATACATTCACCCATTTGGGGCATCATATACAAAGTCTTGATTTCCAAGTTAAATTTTTATAAATTCTAAATCACAAATTTAGCATCATTATACCTTGATATTGATCATCCTATACCTACTTAGATTATTTTCCAACTAATACTACTTTTGACTCATCCTATGTACATTTAGCTCTTATACATATTTGTACCACATGTTCATAGATACTTTCATTTTTAGATTTCCTAATTTAGACTTGATTATGTCTCTATATTTATTCTATTCAAGGGCATTTGAATATGTCATTGCTCTATGGCTCTATGCTACTTGTTTTCATTATATGTATGCTTTGGACATGTGCCCATGTCTTTGTGTGTGCCTTCCTGATTGTGTATATAGACATTTGAACATGTCATTTCATGTGGCTCTAAGCCAACTTGCTTGATGTTTGCATATGTGAACATTTTAACATGTCCTTGTGTGTCTTGCTTTCTCATATTTAGTGACATGTGCCCATGTCCCTTGTATGGTGGCCCCTTGGCCTACTTTTCATGCTTCATGTGTGTTGTATGTATACTTTTTTATATGCATCATGACTATGACACTTATTTTCTCCTTGTCACACACTCCAGTTTTAGATGCCATGAAGGATCTCATGCATCTCCCCTTCTTACTTAGGTGTCGTAGTAGACATCATGCCCCATCCCCTAGGTATCTACTCAATTATTATTTAGATTTGTTGTTCATATACATTATTATATCTATATTGATATCCTTATGAATGTTACATTTAACATACATCATATACTATAAACTAATGCTTAGATTAGCTTACATTATGATGTTATGTATACAAATTATATTGGTTTATTATGCAGATATCTATATGCTCTAGCTAACATATATTTTAATGAGCTTCTTATTTTAAGGTCAATTCTTACACAAATTCAATAACTCCCCTCAAAAGAGGGGGCATTCATAGGGGTTTGTCTTATAGATCAGGCTATCTGAATACACTCAGAGTACAATTTTCATCACATATACATAGAATACGAAAATCAATTTTAGGAAAACACAATGGGAAACATTGACAAAGATTAGTTTCATTTACACAAAAATTAGAACAGTTGGACATTAACGCCCAAGTTAGGACACTAGTACCACATGGCACTATTATATAAGATATGGTGCTGCTGTCCAGTAGCCTCAGTTTTAGGAAATTCTAGATTGGCCAGAAAGGTACTTTAATTACCCCATTTTGGCTACAACCATGTTTCAACTAGATTTCAGATTGATTTCTACTAAATAATTTTAAATTAAGCCCAAAAATAATTGAATATATCAATTTCATCTTCACGTCAAACATTAGTACCTAAATCATGTTGAAGCATCCCTATTTGGGGTATTATCATATATGTAATAGTAACCTCTCATGGGTATGATAGTAAAATTATAACAAGGAAAGATAACTATTATGCGAATACCATACCATTGCAGTAAGGGAAGAAACTCTTTGGAGACAAAAATATAGAAATATTTGGCTCAAGGGAGGGGATATAAACACTCTTGTTTTTCATATGTCTACTTTAAAGCACAAAAGGCATAATTCCATCAAGGAAATCACTGACAGTGATGGTCATCTCACATATGATTCTGATCACATTAATCAGAAAAGTGTCAAATTCTTTAAAAAATTGTTCAAAAATGATTTTAATAAAAATATAAGTTTTGAGCAAGAATTCTTACATGTGATCCCCAAATTAGTGAATCAGGAGGACAATGTAGCTCTTACATCTGCCACTTGTAATGAAGATCTCAAATTTGTTCTTTCCAAAATGAATCCTGACAAAGCCTCAGGCTCAGATGGTTTCCCAATTATTTTTTCTTAAATTTTTTGGGACATCATAAGGGATGATGTAGTTGTGGCTATCAATGAATTCTTTACTTTAGCACAAATGTTAAAAGAATTTAACCACACTTTTTTAGTGTTAATCCCTAAGAAGGAAGGGGCAATGTTTTTTTTTAATTTTCATCCTATTAGCTTATGTAACTCTATTTATAAAATCATCACAAAATTGATATCTTTGAGGTTGAAAATAATTATGGAAAATATTATTTAGTCTCAACAAAGCAACTTTGTTGTCGACAGACAAGTTCAAGATGGTGTTATTGTTGTTCATGAATCTATTCACTATATGGACAAAAGTAATAATGCCATAATGATCCTAAAGTTGGACATGGCTAAGGCTTATGATAGATTGGATTGGAGTTGTTTAGATAGAGTTTTGGCTCAATTTAGATTTCAGGATAAATTTAGAAAAATCATTAGATCTTCCATTTGCACATGTATGTTTTTGGTGATTGTAAATGACATTGACCAAAGATTTTTCAAAAGTGCCAAAGGAGTGAGATAAGGGGACCCCATATCCCATTTTTTGTTCATCATTATGGCTGAGTCTCTCAGTAGATTCATATTTAAACTGGCTGATTAAACATACTTGAAAGTTTTTAGACCAACTCATTTTGCTGGGCCCATCTTTCATAAGTAATTCACAGATGACACCATTTTTCTAGTTGAGGCTTCTATTCAAGAAGCTAGAATTCTTATAAAAATATTGGGTATGTATGAATAGGCTTCTAATTAGAAAGTCAATTTTGATAAAAGCTCAGTTTGTTTCTTTAAAACTCCTATTTCTAGACAAAATAGAATTGCTCTTTTTCTAGGTTACCAAATTAAAATTTTACCTTTATCCTACCTTGACACACCTCTTTTCAATAACTAGCTCTCATCATCTACATGGAATCTGTTAATTGAGAGATTTCAAAGGAAGCTTGTAGGATAGAAAGGTAAGTTACTATCACAAGCAAACAAACTTTTGCTCATAAAGAGTGTCTTTCAAAGCCTCCCTATGTATCTCCTTTATATTTTTAGCCTTCCTAAGGGTATCAAAGATAAGTTGATAACAATTCAATGGAATTTTGTTTAGTCTGGAACTTAAGATAGAAATAGATTCCATCTAGTCACTTGAAACAAAGTGTATACACATAATATTTTCAAACTTTATCAAATACTGATGCTTTCTATCTTGTAGGAACCCATTGAGTCTTAATCTCTCTAAGTGCATGCCCTAAGGGGTGCACTGGGAAAGGGGTAGGTAAACCATTACTGCTTCATAGGATTGTTGACCCTTTTTCCACTTATTATCTGCACACTTGTCTCCTAAAACCATTCCCCTAAACTTTGCCTCCTATTTTTCACCCTCTTCTAGTCTTTTACCATCTTCATTAGCCCTTTCCCTAACCTAAACCCATTTTTGGAAGTTTACATGACATAGTCAGCCACATTGACCTTGTATTCTTATTAACAAAGCTTATTAGGGACTGGGCCAACCTAGTCCATAACCTAGTTTATTTTTATCGATTACAATACTAGGCCGATCGGGTTGACCTTGTTGGCCTAAAATTTTAGAAGGTTTTAGGGTTAGATATGCCTATATAAACACATTCATTTCACCATTATTTGAGAGACAACAAGAGTTAGTTATTCATTTGTGCTTCTTTACAATCTATTATTTCACCATTCTACTTAAGGAGTCTTAGCATAGGGTTTCTACTTGGAGAATAATCTTATCTTATGGAGAAGTCTTGGATGATTTGGCCTTTCTTAGTGATACTTACAAACCACAAAAACCTCTTGAAAATCACCTTTGACCAAAAGAGACATTGAGTCTTGATGGGTTCATCTTCAAGGTAAGTATCTATAAATTTGCTCCTATCTTTAGTAGATAAAAGTAGCATAAGTAATGGATTTTGAAAATATTACTCTCTCCATGCATTAGGGTTTTACCTATACATAGCTTAAATAGGGTTATCTTATGCATATTTACTTTTATGTTTACTAACCCCTACTTTGTGCCACAAGCTTTGGTGAGCACTAGATTAGATTTTTACTTTACTTGTTATTAGTTTAGTGAATATGAAAACATAGGACCTAATTAGGGATATTGCATAGTTTTGATTGACTATAAAATTTGAAACCCTCCCTAATGATAGTATTTATGGTATGAGATCTATCTTAGTCATGACCTCGATTATGTAATGTATCCCCAATCAGAAGTGTAAGTAAGATTTATCTTCTTCAAGCTAGGATTGATTTGTAGATTTGATGCATTTCTCATTACATACATTCTGGTGAACTGGACATGAATCTAACCCTTACAATTTTTCTTTCATGCTTTCATTTCTACCATTTCATTATTTTTCCATATTTGAGATATTGTAGTAGACCAATTGGTATAGTTATAACTTTTTATGCATAGGTTTAACACATAGTTGTATCAAAATCACTATGTTTTTCTATGTAAGTCTTCATCAGATATAGGTTATTGGATCAGACAGGTTGACACATTACTCTTCTTCAATCCTAGATAACAAACTATGTCGAGTAGGTTGACTTAGTCTTTCTTCTAACATCTAGACCTAAAAACTAGGTCAAATAGGTCAACTTAGTATCTTAGTCAACATCTAAATTAACAAACTAGGTCAAATAGGTCAACTTAGTCTTTTAGTCACATACAGATTAAAAAACTAAGTCAAATAGGTTAACTTAGTCATCTTATCTTTTTTTAGCACAAAGTTTTTATAGAACTAGGTCAAACCATTTGACTTAGTTTGCATAATTTAAAAGCAATATTCAAGGTACTTTAACATAAAATTTACAATCCTAATCATCTTCCAACCCACCAGGGTTCCTCTCTTTTTCTCTATAATTTTAATACTTCATTTCAATTATAGTTTGTATAAGTTAGTAGCCTTTAAAACTACAAACTTACAACAAACTAATTTGACCTGGTCAACTTAATTTTGTAGCTTATCTTTTATCTAAAAGACTGAGTCAACTTAGTCAACTCTATTCTTAAAGACTCTTGCTTTCATAGAACAGTAGCGACCTAGTCAAATATATTCTATAATATTTGCATACATTGTCATCTGAACTAACTCTATACCATTCTTAACTTAGGAATTAATAACTATTTTCTAGTAATTAATTCACACTTTCATTTTTAGCTATTTACATGCTTATAATAACTCACATAGTTTAATTAGGTAGTTTTTCAAATTACCATTTAGTTACACTATTTTGATCTCTTTGCAGACACAACCAAATAACATAATATTCAAAATGCATTTAACATTTGACTTTCTAAGGACTATCTACTTGTATTTCATCACCAAGGGGGAATCCAACTTGGATTTCTAGCCAAGTATAAATATATGGTTAATGGTGTATATTGGAAAAACACCCAACACTTTTATCACTACAAGATTATGAAGTGAGGAGGTAGGCCCCAATACCAATCTAGTACCATTGTCAACACATATTCCTTTCATCATAAACATCCTAAAACCATCCATAGATTGATTTCTAGTTCCCTATTTTCAGTCAACTCCCCTATCACACTTAAAACAATAATTTCTAATAATCTAATAACACTCAGGATGACCACTTAGTTAGCACTTACTTTTCAGTTGACTACATGCTCTCTGATCATTATATGTTGTATTGTAAAACCTTGCATTAGCTAATGCTGGTGCAAGGTTTTGTGTTGTGTGCCCCAATTGGATCACTCACATTGATCCAATCACTTGTGTGTTTACTTCTATTTTTTACATCATTTCTATTGCAAAATTTTACCCTATTTTAGAACACTATCATTCTGGTTGATATAGTCTCTTCTCTATATTTCTTCATGTTAACAACACATGGTTGACCAATACGACTGTGTCTCTTATCTTTTTATTTTACTTTCTGTCTAGTAGTACATAGTCAACCTAGTCAAATTTGTACTCTTCTACCTTTTATCCAACAGTACATAGTCGACCCAATTGACTATGTACTCTTCTTATGCCTTCTATCTAATAGTACACAGCTGACCTAGTTGACTCCATACTCTTCTCAACCCCTTTTCAATAGTACACAATCAACTCAGTCAACCTTTTATTTGATTATTTACCTTGATATTCTATATGGATGACTTAGTTCTTTATATCTCATTATTCTTACTTAGCATCCTTTTCTTTTTATTAAACATCATCAAATAATTATTAGAATCTTCTTAGACAAATTGAATCCATTTAGACAATATATGGGGTGCTCTTTTCTTCTTATCTTTTCTTCATCTTTTCAACTTTTGGGGAATCTTACGATGCCCACCCACATGTTACTTCATCCTTTAGGGCATATTACAATGCCTATACCTACATCCACTTAGCCTTTGGGGCATCTTGTGATGCCTACTCTTATTCTCCATTACATCATACCAAACTAATTCAACTTCAAGAAACCTTCTGAGACACATAGGCTTGTCTCTCATATGCTCATCCTTGATATAGACGTTAGCGTAAATCCTTCCCTTCTTTTAATATTTTATATATTCTATTTAAAACTTTTTGTAGGATACTTATATGGGTCTCACCCTCTGCAAAAATTCTCTCTTTTCACAAACCTTACTCCTTCCTTTTGGCCTTTTGGTTTTCCTTTTTCTCATGAGTTGCATTCTAACACCACAGATAAGATCCAATCTTCCTCATGTTTTTTTTTCCTCTTTGTTTTATCACTTTACAATACTTTTTGGCACCCTTTGGGTTTATCTTTTGTGAGTTGCAGTGTCAGACCATGGATAGGACCTGACCTTCCTCATATATACCATCTCTATCTTATTTAATTTTCACATGCTTTGTGCACCCTTGTGGGTTTCTCTTTAATGAGTTGAAGTGTAAGACCATGGATAGGACCTGGCCTTCCCCATAAAATTACCATCTTTTCATTCCTTCTCTAGAATGTGTTTTTTAATGGTTACATGTTTTTGGATATTTGTTCCCAGCTTTAACTTTTGATTCTTTTGATAGATGAAATTTGCACAATAATATATGTTAGAATGTTTTCCTCTATTTCCCTCATTATTATGATAAGGAATCACATTTTTATCATCAATGTATCTCTTTTTTACCCTTTGTCACATTTTTTTATGATTTGAAGTAATTCAAATTATTTTATTTTTTATTCCTCTTGATTTCCATTCTTTTTACTCATTGGATAAAACAATGTCAAAGTCAAGATAACACTTTTATTTTACCTAAATTTATGAGAATATTAGACACTATGCTCTCTGAGTTTTCTCTCTTAGTAATCAAGTCCCAAGTATTCAAATGAAATTCATCTCTAGCACCCATGTTTGGTTTTCCAAATCCGTATGGAGGAGGAAAAGAAAAAGCCATCAAGAAAGATTAAAAGACAAATCATTTGGAATAAAAAGCAATGATATACAAAAGGCAACATACAGATTTCAAAAGTAAAAATCACATCAAAAGATGTGATTCCAAGCACACATCCTATCTTTAATCGAACCTCAAACTCCATAGTTGGCCTCACAATACAACTGAGATCCATTGGGGTACGATAGGCCAGTAGATTGGAATAAGAGAATTCAACAAACTCTATGGTGCTACCTACTTTCTCATGCAAGTACTCAATCTTCATAGTAGACCGATTACTCTGTAAGGGGTCCTAAGGAAATGAGAACATGTTGTGGGAAGGTAGGTCCAATTTATTTTTCATGCATATAACCTTAATGGGATGATATACATACTTCATTTTTTTGACCTAAGACTTGTGTGGCTAAGAGAAGTTCTTTAAAGTCCTTAAGGTCAAAATTCCTCTTATTTTGACAAACTTAATTTGAGTGTCTTGACTTCGATAAAGAGTTCCTCTACCTTAGTTTTTCCTTCATTCTCCCCTCCACCCATTTCATTTTCCCCCTTGATAGGAAAATGTGATTCTAAATTTGTTTTTCCTTCTTCTATATTCCTTCTTCTTCACATCTTAAAAATATGGTAGCAGTACATTGTTTCAGTTTTATCTATCCTTAAAAGCAAATAATATGCTTGAGTAACTATGGATTATCTTCTTTATACCATGGTTCTACATATCTAGACATTGTTTTGCTTTGTTTTACCATTTGTTATTATTATACTACCCTTTTTGTGAACACTTGAGTCCGTTTCTACTTTCACATGCTTTTTTTTCCATTGTTGAGTGAGGTTGGCTTGTTACTTCTCACTTACCAATTTAATTTTCCCCTTTATGCCCTTTTTCCATTGATGATTGAGTAAGGGCTATTACTTCTCACTCATCAATGTTGTTTTACCATTTTACTTGCCCATCTTTGTTTAAGTAAGGATCGTTACTACTTTTACATTGATGTTTGATTACCATCCTTTTTGACATGTATCCTTTGTTTGACTTGGTGAGTTTGCGTTTCTTAATTAAGGTTTACTTGTTTGAGTTTTTTGGTCTTTAATAGCCTTGGATTTTTGGTTACTGATTTAATCTAAATTTTTTGGCTTGGTCATTTAGTCTAACATAGCACTTATCACCCCAGCTTACCAAATTGCCAAGTAGATTATGTCCACATAGCACTAGTTATCTTGGCTTTCCTACATTTGTTTGTTTTTGCTCTTTAATTTTGTATCTTTGGGTTTGTTGAAATAAGTCTCTATGCCCTACATGATCAAAACTACAAACATAACAAACAACCATCTAGCAATAAAGGTAAGTCAAGCTATGTATACATTACTTTTTTTTTAGTCATTTAATTTTAGTTATTTTTGCTTTAAAATACTACAACTTATTTTTTAGCCTCAGTGTTATGTGTTCCTTTGATCTTTCTCTAAGGATCATCCCCTATTGTACCTAAATGACATGTGATGGGATTCGAGTGAGGCATATGTATACACATAATATTTTCAAACTTTATAAATTATCAATTCTTTTTATCTTGCAAGAACCCATCGAGTCTCAATATCTCTAAGTACACACCCTAAGGGGTGCACCAAGAAATGAGTGGGTAGACCATTGGTGCTTCATAAGATTGTTGTCTCTTTTTTCCACTTACTATCTACACACTTATCTCTTAAAACCATTACCCTAAGCTTTGCCTCCTATTTTGAGTCCTCCTCTAGTATTTTACCATCTTCATTAGCCCTTTCCCTAACCTAAACCCTTTTTTGGTAGTTTACATAACATAGTCAACCACATCAACCTTGTATTCTTATTGACAAAGCTTATTAGGAACTAGGTTAGCCCATGGCTGACCTAGTTAATTACCTAGTTTATTTTTATCAATTAAAAAAATAGGTCGATCAGGGCGACCTTATCGGTCTAAACTTTTAAAAGGGTTTAGGGTTAGATCCGCATATATAAACACATCTATTTCACTATTTTTATAGATACAACAAGAGTTAATTATTCATTTGTGCTTATTTACAATCCACTCTTCCACCATTCTATTTGAGGAGCCTTAGCTTAGGGTTTCTACTTGGAGAAGAATCTTGTCTTGTGGAGAAGTGTTGGATGTTTTGGATTTTCTTAGTGATACTTATAAACCATAATAACATCTTGTGAAGAACCTTTGGTCAAGGGAGAGATTGAGTATTGATAGCTTCATCTTCAAGGTAAGTATCTCTAACTTTGCTCCTCTCTTTAGTAGATAAAATTAACATAAGCAATGGCTTTTGAATATATTGTTCTCTCCATGCATTAAGGTTTTACCTATGCATAACTTAAATAAGATTATCTTATGCATGTTTATTTTTATTTTTATTGATCCCTACTTTGTGCCACAAGTTTTGGTGAACACTAGATTAGACTTTTACTTAACTTGTTATTATTTATTAAATATGAAAACATAGGACCTAGTTAGGGTTATTGTCTTGTTTTGTTTGACTGGAGGCTTTGAAACTCTTCTTAGTAATATTATTGTGGTAAGAGATCCCTTGATTATGTTTAGTGGATCCATATTAGTCATGACCTCAATTATCTAATGTATCCACAATCAGAAGTGTAAGTAAGATTTATCTTCTCTGAGCTAGGATTGTTTTGTAGATCTGCTACATTTCCCATCGCATACAAAAAGTTTGTAATCTAAAAAAATATGGCAGTCTTAGTCTAAGGAAATTTTAGCTAATTAATAAAGAATTTATTTCAAAATTTGTTTGGAGATTTGTTAATAAAAATAACACCTAGACTAAAATTCTAAGTTTTAAATACTTAGAGGGTCATGATCCAATATGCATATTTGTTGAAAATCAATTTTTTAGGGGCTCACACTTCTAGAATTTTTTGATTTCAAATAAAGATATTATTTCTACAAGGTCTAAATGGTAGATTGGGAATGGTCAGAGGTGGATTTTTAGAAAGATACCTGGGTAATAGATCATCCTGGTAACACTTGCAAGAGAGTATTTAGAATAACTATGGTTGTAAAGTCCATGATTACTGATAGGTGGTTGAAGGTGTAAAAATATGGAAAACTTTGAGTTTAGATCACATTAATTAGGAAGACGCTTTGAGATTATCTAACTTGAAAAAATTGTTGAGAAATTTTCATTTACCTCTCAGTAATAGAGAAGACCAACTTGTTTGGAATGAGTCTTTCAATGGTCATTAGCAAGTCAAATCGGGTTACTCTCTTTTGGAACATAATCTTGGTGTTAAGTTTAAGTGGGAGATATTATGGGATAAATGGTTGATTCCCAAAATTAATTTTTTCCTTTGGTTTGAGCCCAAAATAAAATTCTAACCTTGGATAATCTAAGAAAAAGAGGTTGCATTTTGATCAATAGATCCTTTCTTTGTGAAAAAGATAATGAATCTATCTTCCATTTGCTCGTGGATTTTCCTTACTCTCAGGATATTTAGAGCTATATTATTCTTAAATTCAATGTTTTTTGGGTACATGCACGTACATTGTTGGAAGTATGGCAGTTATGGGAGTGTCCATTTCAGAATGTTCAGCTTAAGAAAGTATGGAAGCTATCTTTGTCTCATATCATTTAGGGCATTTGGGGAGAGCACAATAATAGGGTTTTTAAAGAAAATAAATGTATTAGCAAAGTGTTATCCAAAAGGATCTTTGAGGCCAGATTGGAGAACTACAACATTGAGCCTAATAAGAAAGGTAAAAGCCTACTTCAGTATGAATAAATTCCAACTTTAAACTGGAAAATTGATACTTCTAGTCTTGGTAAGGCTGAACCTAAAGATGAGATTAGAAAAAGAACTAAATGGAAACCCCCACATTGGGCTGGGTAAAGCTCAACTTTGATGGATCTTCCAAAGGGAACCTAGTTCGAACTGGAGGTGGTGGTATTCTAAGAGACCATTAGGGAAACTTTTTGGTAGCATATGCTAAAAATATGGGTGTTAATTCTAATCATTGGGCTAAAGCCCTTGTTGTTATATGGGGACTTAAATTATCTCAAAAACTGGAGGTGCAATTACTCATAATCGAGGGAGATTATATTAATATATTGAACTATCTATCTAGGGAAAATGGTATTAGCTAGACTATTAAGTTGGTGATAGAGGAAGTAATCTCTATTCTAGACTCCAGGTAATAGGTTCTAATCTAACACACTTATCATGAAGGAAATAATATAACAAATTAGTTTACAAATAGGGGTGTGGCCTCATTGGGTAAGTTCACCTTGTTAGACTTTAAATATCTTCTTAGAGACATCATCCAAAGGATAAAGGGTGAAATGTTGTCTAATGTGCATATTATTTGAGGGATGGGGGACTTCCCCAAGTCTAGGCAGAGGAGACATTGGGACCTTAGACTAACATATAGTCTTAGAAATTTATATGTTTTTTCTTTCTTTTTTGGACTCTTAGAGAAGATTCTAGATCTGATTTTTTTCATTCTATTTTTGTTTTCAATAATTAAAGGGAGAAAAAATATAGTTTTGGGGTTTGTTGGTTCTTCGACATATTGTGGGAAAGCCTTATTCTTTATTATTTTGGAGTCTTTGTGATCATCATGGGTTACCAAATAGGATTGAACCTAAATTTACTAAAGAAGTCAAGAAGAATTAAAGAATTTGGAAGGCCTTGAAAGTTGAGGGTTTTGCAAGGTTCATGGAAAAACTTGAAGGGCATGACATGCATATTTTGACTCTTTTTACTAACACCCATGAATTTAGAGTAATTAACATTAATGGGGTCAATTTGGAAATCATAGAGGAGTTGATTGCTCACATAATAGGCTTGGTAACAGAGGAAACAAAAATCTTTAAATCTAATAGAGATTATAAAAGAGAGAAGGAGGTTTTTCTGGAGGAATGGGAAACTTTGGAGACTCAGCACAATGACTTTGATCATGAATCTCTGCGTGGGCCATTTGGAGAAGTTACTTTTATTTGATGCAATACATCACACTCAAAGGTAGATATAATGTTGTTAGATGGTCTTTGTTCATTTTTCTTAACTATTTTAGGCATGTTGTTCCATCAAACCTCCCCTTCTACATTCTTCACTCATTAGAAGCTTCTATTTTGAAATACAAGAATGGAAAGTACCCTTTTCCCTGGAATGAAGGGGTAATTTTTTAAATCCATAAATACTTCAAGGGCATGAGTCAGTTGAATCCTGATATTTATGAACCTCATAATAAAATTGTTGAGGATAAATCTTTGGACATTAGGAACATTAAGAAGGTTCGGATCAAGTTCTCTGACAATATTCATAAGAATATCAAGGATAAATATTTTAAGAGCCCAACCATTAAAGTGACTAAAGGTTTAGAGGTTAAATGCACTCAGACTTAAGATAAGGTCAAAAAGAGGTTGAGGAGTGCAGCCAAGACTCCCAATATGCTCATGAATTCATTAGATAAGAAGGGTAAAATAGGTCAGACTATGAGTGACTCTATCTTAGTTGAAGAAGATAGGGCTAGGCCTGAAGATACTATTTAACAAGAGGATCTGATTGGAGTTAGAAATACCTCTTAGCCTAAGTTTCCTAAAGTTGGTAAAAGGAAGACTAGAGAAGATGTCAATGATAAAGGTGAAACTTCTTCTAATAAGCAGCATTAGGAGTTAAATGAGAATTTTAATAGTTTAGTTAGTTCTTTGAAAGGTGAAGAAAACACTAATAAGATTTTTGAATAACTAGACCTTCAGAAGTCCATCATGTGATGGTTTATTAAGGAGTTAATTGAATTAAAATGGTAGGTTAAGTTATTACAATAGGATAATGACAGATTGAATCAAACCAATGTGGATAAGGAGGATAACCAATAGATGCAGAGTCTACAATTTAGGGTTGACATGCTAGAGAATAAGAATTAAAAGCTCAAAAAAAATATTAGTTTCTTGGTGAATTAAAAAAAGGCTACCATAAATGAGGGGATTAAAAATGTTGAGAACCTTAGAGCTCACATGGGTAAGTTATTTGACACAAAGGCCGTTGACAAAAGAAAAGGCAAATAGATTCAGTGCATTGGTTGCCATAAAGACCTAGACAAAGACAAGCTACTATTACAAATCGATTCTTATCTTACAAGGATGAAAATTTGTTGGGAATACGTATTGGGAGATATTGACATGGATTAAGTGTTTAATTCTTCTTATGCTATTTTTATGATGTATGTCTGTTGTATCTGGGTTGTGTTCTTGTTGTTTCTAGCCCTGTTTTGTCTTTATCTTTCTTTTGGTCTTTGGTAGACCTTTGTTTCTTTTTTGTTTGTACTTATCCTAGGGTTTAAGGACTCTAGTTAAAAAAAAACCCCTTTAACCTTAATAAAAATAGTAACCTCTCATGGATTCATCTCTAGTCAAATTGTGACCCAGAAAATTGATAGATTGACCTTTTGACCAATTAAGCAGAATACTTAAACAATACCTAAAATGTTAAAATGCTAAGCAAAATGAATTAATTAAGTAAATACAATTAATTACTTAAGTGAATTTTCCATGTACAATTCATAAATATACATTATATTAAAAGGAATTTTTAATAAAAATGAGGTCATGATAATGTCATCATCCTCAAAATCAAGGAATTGGAAATATCTCCTTTAAAACCTTAAATTCAAAAATGGAGATATATGCTTAATAAATAGGATCTCTATCCCAAATCTTAATTGTTTGTCCCCTCCCTAACTTAACCAAGGTTAAACTAAATTTAACCATGATTAAATGTAACCTAACTATACTTGAGTTAGAGTTAGTTGGAGAACCTATAAATAGAAGTGCCAAGGCCATTTTTTAAAAAGCTCTCAAGCCAAATCTATAATGTTAAATTATTGAGAGACAAAAGTGTTCTTGTGTAATGTTATAATACAAAATTATTGATAGATTGCTTCATCTTTCCAAGCCAAAGCCAAGCCAAGAAAGCCAAAGTGATAAGAATAAATGGTGAAAGGAGCACCATTGTTAAAGACTCTTTGAGCACATGGCCAAGCACATTATTCTAAGGCTAATACAACTCTTGCTCACAAGGAATGTGAAGAATACTTGTTTTGTCTTTTTATGTTTTTTAATTTCATTGTTTTCTTGATCCTTGAGTAGCTAGTATTGAGGTTTTAGATTTTTTATGTGTTTTTATTAATGTTTATCATGCAAATTCAGGGCATGAAGTTATGAATTGATCAAGGGAAACTGAAAATTTGCCCCACATGAATTAGATTTTTTTCTTTGTTTTTATGTTTAATTATAAATCATTTAGAAGTTGAGAAATTACCATTTACAATAGTGAAATTATGATTTTGAGTTGTGAAATCACTATCCTGAGTTGCAAAATCGTTATTCTAGGTTGCAAAATTGTCATTTTGAGTAGTGCAATCATATATCTCACTGCAAAATTATCAAATAATAAAATTACACTTCTCTATTTTTGGTGTTTTCTGTAGTTTTTTCTCATTGTTGCAAAATCGATGAGTTGAATTACGAAATCGTTAAATAATGTTGCAAAATTATTCAATAACAATGAAATTTCTTTCTATAAGTTTGTATTACATTTTCATTTTCTGTGTTTTTATATGCCTAAATAATTTTGTAGTTCACAATCACTATGTAACTACGAAATCATTCTAGAGAGCTAATTTTTGTGTCTAATTGAGCTAACTTATAGGATTTTCACCTTGGATTAGGCACAAATTAATCCACTAACCTTGTTTGCAGAGAATTGAGCCAAGAAAAAAGGAAGTTAAGTGCTTTTAAATCAATTTTTCCTTTACAAAATTAAAATTCATAACAAAAGTTAAAATTCATCTACATTTCATTACGGTGCTTAAAAATCACTTAAAAAACTTGTATTTTAGCATTTCAAAGTTTTTACAAGTGCAAACAAGGCCACGGGATCAAACTTGTAATCACATTTGAGTTGGTGCTTTTAAAAACAACATACACTTTAGTTATAACTCTTAAGATATTTTTCACTTTTTGTTTATTTTTTATTTATTAGCTAGTTTCAAAGTTCCTAGATTAATTTTTTTGTTTGTTTGTGGAAACCAAAAACTTTGTGTATGCTCTCCCCTAGTCCCATTTAGCAAAATTGGGTAACCAAAAGCACTTATTTTATTACCTTTTTAATTTAGTATTGTTAGAAAGAAATTCAAGTATGCTCTCCCCAAGCTCTGAATGACTTGGGTGACCCTTAAATGACCTCTAAAGTCTTTCCAATTTTCATTTATTTATTTTATTGTATTGGTTTGTGGGTAGGAGTTCATCACCTCCTCATAAGTTATTTAAGGGTGCACTGACCTGGGGCTTCATCTCTTAGCATCATACCAACCTCATTCCATAGTGAGGTATATAAATCAGGGCACGTGATACTAGGTTTGTCAGGGGGTTGAGCATATAGCCTTTTTGATCCTAATGAAAACCCTAGTTAGTTCACACTAAATATTAGACTTCATAATGTAGTACACAACTAAAGTTTTTGTGCAAAAGAATATACCTTTACAGAATAAGTTAGAAAATTTAAACATAATTAATGTGATTTCACCCTTGTGTTAGCCACACTTGGGACCATTTAGTGTGTTTTGATACTTATAGATTTTGGTCAACCCCATTTGCCATGAAATATTTTGCCAAATGTTTAGTACTCCTTACTCTAAGTTCATGCCACCTACCAATGCTTGGGAGATAAAGGGGGTTAAAAAACTCTACCTACACATGTTCTTTAATTTTTGGATTAATAGTTAATTCTTTTTAAGCATTGGTATATCGATGGAAACTTTGGCAGAAGTTATACATGCCCTTGTTAGTTTTAGGGATAAGATGAGCCATTAGTGTTTTTATATTTTCTTTGATTTACATGTGTGTTTTGAAACTAAAATTGTTTATTTGTTTGTCAAAATTGAAACGAGTCATAACCATCACGTATTTTCACACCATTTCAACCTAAGAGGTGTTATTTTACCTATTTTGTTTCACACTATTACCTTAGAGTTTTTAATTCCAAAAGTCATTTGTGTGTCACTTGTTCAACGGGGTGTAATTATGCTACCCATTTTATTTCAAACTTTTACCTTGGATTTTTGTCCAAAACCATTGTCATACCATTGTTTGAAGGAGCATCATTACACTACCAATTTTTTTTTTTTAAATTTGCCTTGGATTTAAGTCTAAAACCATTGTTTACAATTTGTTTAGAGGGGAATTGTTATGTTGCCTAAATTATTCCAAAATACTTATCACATTTTAAACCAAGTTCGAAACCATTATTGTACCTTTTATTTCAAACACATGGTTATGCTACCCATTTTGGTTTAGTCTATTTACTTTAGAACATCCAAGTCTTTTTTAATTAAATTTGAAATTTAATCTTTCAAAGTACAAATGTTAAACTAATCAAGTTTATGACAAAGCCTCATCTAATTTGGGCTTAGGTAGTCTACCTTTTATGTTTGGATTGTGTTACTTGAGTTCATTTCCTATTTGATCTAAAAGACCCCTTGCTTAGACCTCACTGTTGTTGTTTGTCCCTTGTTTGAGAGTCCTTTGAGCTAAGTTGTTACCATGTGCCTTGTTTGAAGTTTATTGTGCCAAATTCAAAAAATGTCCTAGTTTCATTGTCAAAATAGTCTCTTGTGAACCGAATATCAAGTCTTAGTGAGCCAATTACAGTGTCACCCAAGTCAATTGCCTTAGTTTAGATTTTTTTTGAGTTCTTATTTTAGATCAACCTTTTGTTTCTGAGTCTAGCCTTATTTTTTATGTTAAAATATTATAACCACCTTTGGGCAAATCATTGATATTCTTTAGACATAGTTCAATATTTTTCTACCTTGTCTAGATACTTTTGTCACTGATTATAAATACCTTTGGGTAAATTATTACCTTATCCATAGATGAGTTTCAAGCTTTTATGTTACCTTTGCCATTGATTATAACTATCTCTGGCAAATCAGTACCTTTGTTAGACTGGTTTAAATTTTGTTTTATCTTTGCCTTTGCCTAGTTTAGATGTTTTACCCTTTGGGCCTCTTTAACAAATTCAAAGGTTATTTGTTTTTAGACCTCAATTGTTTGCTAAATTTTAGACCTTTGCTTTTCATAAGACCTAGTTAGAGATCCGAACATGCCTCGATCGAGTTTGTTTTCAAGTGCTTAACTCATGTTTATTTTCAAGACTAATTTCACTTTACCTAGACCAATATATTTCATAACCACAACAAAGTTCAGGGCCATTTTAATAGACTGAGATTTACCTCTTTGGGATAGTTTCCAAATGAATCCATGTCGATTATCATATGTCGAGACCACCCTTCTTTGGGCCAATTAAAGTACCAAGTTCATCCTTTCAGGATTAAATTTTATGATAATGGTACTTGATCCCCTACCTATTCTAGTAATCCTCCTTTGGCATGCATTAACATCCAAGTTACATAGCATCTAAGGATTACCATTCTAGGCCCTCTTCCTTTGGCCTACATTAATAACCAAGCTCCATAGTGCCCAAAGATTATCATTCTAGGACATGTTCCTTTGGCCTGCACTAGCAACCAAGCTCTATAACACCTAAGGATTACCATTCTAGGCACTTCTCTTTTGGCTTGCATTAGCAACCAAGCTCTGTAACACCCATTTATTACCATTCTAGGCCCTCATCCTTTGGCTTATGTTAGCAACCAAGCTCCACAATGCCCATTCATTACCATTCTAGGCCATTCCAAATATGATAGCTTATTATCCTAACAAAGTTACATAATTTCAACTAGATGGATCATAGTTACCATCTTAAACACATAACCAGTCTTTGTTAAGCCCATATTAGATGAGCCTATTTATAAAGAGCTCATTATTGAACCACATTTCATTCTTGATCCATTATCAAACTTCCCCCACTTTATAAAATCTAAGCTAGTCTTCAAACCATAATAAAGCTAATCATTACCTCTCTAAGATCCATCGTTTAAAGACTAAAATATATTTAAAACTGATATATTGCAACCAATTGTAAGCCAAGGCCAAAAGAACCAACCAATCCATGATGTTTTTATTGAAAAACCTATTCATGATGAGTTAACCTATGTTGAATCACCTTTTTACCATTGCCCTATTTTTAGGGAGCCTCACTTTGACAAGTCAATCTCTGTAGAGTTGCCTATTGAACATTTCCATTTTGTTGAGAAGCCTCATTTTGACAAGCCAGTCTTTATGGAGTCCTTCTTTACTGAACCTATTTTTGAATAGCCCATTTTTGAACTCCTGGCCATTACTCATCCAATACCAAGCATTCAACATAACATCTTTATTGCCACATCATATGAAGAATCAACATTAAAGTTAGATTTTATTTTTTAATTGATATCAAATTTAGCATTAGAAGGATAATCAACATTAGTCTCAACATTAGATTTAGATTCACTTGAGTTAGACTCAACTTCAAAATCATAATACATTCATGAATGTTATGACATTAGTTACACATGCCTTGAAGATCAATTTGAATACATTTGTGATCCTTCCATAGTTTTTGAAGATGATTGCTTCCGCACCAACACATGTTCTCCTTGTATCTTCTACGAAGATTATGATGCCTATTACCATTCCACTTGCTATTAACACCAACCAACATAGAAATTATATTTATTTCCTCCTCCCAGAAGTGTCGATTAGGGCCGATAGAATCATACCTTGTTGAACTGCATCCATGGTGATATATAAACTACAAAATATCAATGGGGCCAAAAATACATTCATGTAGAAGAAGAAAAATCTTATAATGAAACCTTTTTGGAGGTGCTAAGGGGAAATCAAAGTCTAAACTCAACATCTTCTAGTGAAACCTTATTTGAGGTGCTAGATGACAATCAAATTCAAATATCAATGTTCTTTACTGAAATCTTATCAGAGGCACTATGGGATAATTTATATACACATAATATTTTTAAACCTTATCAATTACTAATGCTTTCTATCTTGTAAGAACCCATTGAGTCTCAATCTCTCTGAGTCTAACCTTTAAGGGGTGCACCAAAAAAGGGGTGGGCAGACCATTGGTGCTTCACAAGATTGTTTTCCCCTTACTACCAATTGATATCTACACACCCATCTCCTAAAAACATTTCCCTAAGCTCTACTTCTTATTTTAAACCCTCCTCTAGTCATTTTCTACCTTCATTATCCCTTCCCTACCCTAAAATTTTTTTTGTTGGTTTATATTACATTGTCGACCCCATCAACCTTGTACTCTAATTGATAAAACATATTTATGGTTTAAGTCAGCCCCTAGCCAACCTAGATTGAGACCTAATTTGTTTTTGTCAATAATAATATAGGGTCGATTAGGTTGACCTTGTCAGCTTAAACTTTCAAAAAGGACTAAGGTTAGATCTACCTATATAAACACATCCATTTTATCATTTCTAAGAGAAGAGAAGAAGAAGTATTACACATCTGCTTATCCACCATTCTACTTGAGGAACATAGCTCAGGGTTTCATACTTTGTTTGGAGAAATGGATCTTGTCTTGTGGAAAAGTCTTTTGGATGCATTGATAGGTTGTGTAGCTAAGAGCTAATTTATCCTTGTCATCATTAAATACCACAACAACCTTTTGTGAGGCACCTTGGCCAAGGGAGAGATTGAGGTTCAGCATGTTCATCTTCAAAGGTAAGTATTCGTAACTTTAATCCTCATTTGTAAGAGTAGATAGATTTGCATTTCTACTTATCTCTAATGCATTAGGATTTTATATACATTAATATGAGTATATATCTTCTATGCATGTTTAATTTTAATGTTTATTACCCCACTTTATGCCACAAGCTTTGGTGAGCACTAGATTAGACTTGACTTTACTTGTTATTAGTTTAGTGAGTATGAAAACATAGGACCTAACTAGGGTTATTGCATAGTTTTGTTTGACTGGAGGCTTTGGAACCCTCCCTAGTGAATTCATTACAATAAGATATCCCTTAGATAGGTCTATTGAATCCATCTTGGTCATGACCCTAAATATATAATGTATCCATAATTAGAAGTGTAGGTAGGATTTATCTTCTCCGAGCTATGATTGATTTATAGATATGTTGCATTTCCCATTGCATACACTTTGGTGAACCTGACATGAATCTAACCCTTGCAAGTTTTATTTTATGTCATCATTTTTATAATTTTATTATATTTTTCCATATTTTTAGTACTATATCAAACCAATCAGTATAGTTCTAACTCTTTATGCATAGGTTTAACACACAGTAATTTTAAATTGACTCTATTATGTCTGTGTAGGTCTTAATCAACTAAATATACTAGATTGAATAGGTTGACATAGTACCCTTATTTAGTTCTAAATTAACATACACTATCAAACAGGTCGACTTTGTCTTTTAATTCTTTTTTCTAGCATACAGGTCAACAAACATTGTCAAATAGGTCGACCTTATTCTTTGTTATTCTTCAACATATAAAGTTTTACATAACTCTGTCAAACAAGTCGACCCAATTTATAGAATTTAAAAGCATCAATTAAGGCATTTCAACATAAAATTTGTAATCTTAACCTCCTTCATGTCCCAAAGATTCTACTCTTATTACTTCTCCTAAGTATCCCATGCACAATGGCCCTCATGAGCATGATCCTTTAGGCATGCCTACATTTTATATTGAGGAGATTTAAAGATAGGTATTTTCTCAACTTTATCTAAAGATCAATAAGACCCTCGATGTAGTTAGAGTTTATCTTCATAGATATTTATCAAATGTTATGGATAATGTTTGTGGATAAATCTACCAGTATTTATGGACACAATAGAGTGTTCATTTATTTCTTCATTTTGGATTGGATGTGTGCTCTAAATATACATTTATCTATTTTATATCATTTGACATTGTGTCAAAGTCTTATCTATCTTACATGGTTATTTATATTTCACACTACATGTTGTATATGATGTCATTTCCTTCCTCATGTTATGTTATGGATTCTTTTCATGATTACATGCTTTTTATCTATACATTCATTTATTTTTTATGGATGTCTTGTCTCTTACTCATGATTGTTTACTAACTTATCTTTATAACACAAATAATCATTATTGTGATTTGGTTATACAAACCTTGATCCCTGTAGTCCTCCTTATTTACCATGTGATTAGTTAGCAAACAAGTCATCTCATTATAATCTCATTTTACCAGTCCATCTTGGATTTCACTTTATGTCCCTTATTTCCTTTAAAAAACTAAGCATACACATGGTTGAAAATTGAGATAACGTATTGGTTCATAAGTAAGCCTAAGTGTTTTAGTTAATCATGTCTTTGGATACTTAGCTTCCTTTAGCCAAAGTCTAAAGCTCATTCATGCATATAAATTTATCTCTCATGATTAGTCATTCCAAGTCCATAAGGAGGAGGAATATCAAAATCCATAGAAATTTAAATACCAAATCATTTTAACAAAAGGAAATGATGCAAAAGGCAACATTAAAATTTTTAAAAGTCAAATCACACTAAAAGACATGATTCAAAGCACATATCCTTTTTCTAATCGAAGCTCAAATTCCATAGTTGGTCTCATGATAGAATCAAGGTCTATTGGGGTGTGGTAGGTTAGTAGATTGGGAAAGGAGAATAAAAAAAATATTTTAATGCTACGTACTTTTTCACACAAGTACCTAATCTTCACAGTAGATTGACGGCTCTATAAGAGGCCCTAAGGAATAGAGAACACATTGTGGGAAGGTAGGTCCATTTTAAGTTCCTTGTTCAAACAACCAACCTGAGTCAATATTAGTATCTCACTGATTTGCATATACAACTTTGTGCTTACTGTGAATAAGTGTCCTTTGTATATTGATGGTCGTCGGTCACTTAGTGTCTTTCTATGTCCTTAGTATGCCTTATGTTTCCTAAGGTGTTCTTATAGATGCCTAATTTGTACTTTTTACATTCCATCTTTCATTTCCCACAATCCTAATATTTCTCCTCGAGAAATGTTGTTCTTTTCACTGATCACTCCCCCTAGGGATTCTATTTGTGAGTTTTAGTGTAAGACCTTGGATAAGACCAGGCCTTCCTCACAAATTACCAAATTACCATTCCAAACATACCTTTAACATTATTTTCATGTTATTTTCCACCTCATTGGTGTTCCCTTTATGAGTTTAAGTGTAAGATCATGGATGGGACTTGAATTTCCTCACAAAATTTTCCAATACCCAAGTCACAATGAAATTACATGTGTGAAATTTGAGATAAGTCATGATTAATCATGAGTTACACGTCATGGACATACTTTCCATCTTGATATAGTATGTTTTATACCCATTATATTTATTTTTCATTTTTATCTTCTTATTTTCTAATTGCATGTAAGAATACAACCATTTTTGTTAAGTTTTTCATACTTCCTAGCTTGATTGAGTGTGATCAATTTAAGTTCATTTTTAAATTTTGTTTCTCTTTTATACTTCCCAATGTGATTTAGTATAATTGATTGAATTAATTATTTTATTTTTATACCATTTGGTTATTATGTGATTTCCATTTTATTACATTATCTTCATACTTCCCAATGTGATATAATATGATTTAACTTGTTTTAATTTGGTGCAAATCATTTTGATGGTTTAAAAACATTTTGTTATCCTTTTTACCATCTTTGGTTTATCATATTTAGTCGTCTTTTGTTATTACATATTTCCCATCATGATATAGTGTGTAGTACATTTGTTTATGATTAGTTATACTTTTCCAAGTCATTTTTTCTATTTTTTAAACCATGCATGCATATCACATAATGTTAGAAAAGAAAACACTCCACATATATTTCTCATATCATATACAATAAAAGCAAAATACATGTGCTAGAAAGATATATATCCACACATCAACAACCACAACCAAATACAACTCATGAGATCAAATCCAACTATCAATATATATATATATATATATATATATATATATATATATATATATATATATATATATATATATATATATATATCAAGAGTTTAATAGCAGGTACAAAATACAAAATACATAGTTTCAACTCTACGACTAGGCCCCATCATGCCTATCATGTGGCCTAGCCACACTGCCCACATATGCTTGGGATTGTCCCTTCTGCATGGTATACTATAATGAGCTAGTTTGGGATATCAATCTTACTACCTATCCTTATAGGTTAGCCACCTGGTCATGTACCTATCCAAGATAGACCATTATAACCATATGTGCTACTCTCTTTTGAGCCAAGGCCTATCAGGCCTATACTTCTCCCACTCCCACCTCTAATGGTGTCTAAAATACATCCTTGCATGTTTGAAAATACCTCATGGCCTCTCCCACCAATCTAAACTAGCCTACCTAAGCTAGGGTAGATGGTACCATAGGATCATCCAATGTGGTGGGATCGTATAGTGCTAACACCCTGTCTAAAATATCATGGTACACAACCATGATCAAGGATCCCCATCTAACCTCCACTTTTATAGGAAATAAAAAATCAAAACAAATTAGCTATTAGATCACATATATATCTTAAAATTTATCTATCTACTACAATAACATACAACTAGTATTTTATATCAAAACTTAAAATTACAATATTTCTCACCAGTCCTGGTGTCACCAACCACTGTATCCCTATTTGATCACCATCGAGCATGATCTCTCCATCTACTTGTCTACCAAACATCTCTTTTATCGATCACATCCCCACTAATGAAAAGATAGGAGTCACCACTCGAGCATGTTATGAGCCTCTTTTAAGAGGTGCCTCTATTGACCAACTCTATCCTGGATTGGTTATAGGGTCATCCTATACAACTACCCTCTCTTGAGCCTACTCTCACTAGTGGTGCCTCCACCTATGATATAGCCATATTGGTTATTTTTGTTACTATTATGGTGCCTACTATGGTATAAACTGCACCCTTACATCCACATCCACATACTCTCCTTCAATCACCTACTGTCATGCTTAACCAATCTATGGTCTCACACACCATGACCTAATCGCTGGTATCTCAAATAGTGCTCCTCTTCCTCCTCTCCCCTTTAGCTCTCTAGAATGTCATGCCCAAAAATTAGGCATTACTAGAGGATCCTATGGGTGCAAGACTCCACACTACCTTGGCAAGCATGCCACCAATTATAGCTCTACCCACCAAGTATAGTGGGCAGTGATACACACTTGAGCCAACCCTATCACCATGGTTTCCTAACTACGATAGATAGTAGTAATATGTGTGTATGGTTTCCACATGATCTCTCCTCATGTGATCATTTGTAAAGCTGGCACATGGGGCACATCCCATACTACCTGGTCTTACCACCATCTAATCACTTGAGGTAACCTATTATCAACCACATAGGTCAACCTAGTTGGTTGATACATAAATAACCTATCGTATATCCAATTACTCTGTAACACCATTGGTCCTATGGTCTTTTTACCTCTAGAAAACATCCCATATATATCATGTATGAGTTGGACCAAGATGATCGAACCAAATTCTTATAACATTCCTAATCTAAAATAAACTGGCACAAGGATATCACATATAATGGTACCTTATCATTTGACTTATGACACAACATTCATGCTATCATAATTCCAATCATGGCCTTCTAAATGTCTAGAATCTACATGATATACACATCAAAAATACTGACATGCAAACTTGGGTATATCCTATCTACGTACATTTCCAACTTAGATAATAATTATCTCTCCTCAAGATCATCCAGTGTACCTCTTATTGATAGTCCAAGTAATGTATGGATGCCCTCTAGTGTGATACCCACCTCTATGGTATACCCATCCACCACCCATCAAAGGTGTTGGTCAACCATTCCCATGCTTCAAGGAATATGAAAATGAGATCAACACTCAGTGGGATGTGCCTTATATCCATAATACCTCCTATGCCTAGTGGAACTATACACACTCTATCCATGTCTATCAAACTCTCCAGTAGATCTGGTAGCCATAATGCATCATTCAATTTCCAATACCTCTAATGTCTCTAGAAAATATCAAACAACAAAGGATGTATCAGATCTTCATGTCATTAATAATCAAAATATAGTCTTCAAATTTCATAAAACTAAACTGGTTTGATTTGGTTTTTCCATTTTATATAGAATCAACCTATTTAATACTAAATCAACCCTATGCTTCACTTGGGATACTAAATTAGCCCCATCAAATTATTAATAAATTGACCTATCCAATACTAGATCAACCACCTTTTTACCTTTCAATAATATATTGGATATATTCTACTACATTGACCATTTTAAAACAACTAAGTTGACCCACTACTATGTAATCGGCCCTTCCCCTCTTAACATACTAAATTGGCCCACTATTATGTAGTCGACCTTTTTATTCTCCTTTGCCTTGCATACTAAGTTGACTAGGTCAACTATGTTTGTCCATAATAATGACTTTTTAATCATTTACCATAAATGCCTCGAGCTTTTATTGGTCTGACTCTTTCTTACCCAATACCTCATTTTACCCCTAGTATACCTAAAAATTTCTTAAGGTTCATTATAGTGCCTTGATTTTTCTTACCAGTCAATTTTATATAATTAGCTCAATTTCAAATCAACATATTCAAAAATTTGAAAACTTTTAGTTGCTTACCTATGTTGTACTCATTGCGGCCACTATGTGTCCTCATCTCAGCTATCATTTCCTCACCATGATGGCCCTCTGGTTTCCAACTAGGTATCTTAGAGCTCTATTTTCTTAGAATAGTAAAAATGACAAATGAATTATTTTTCACCCTATTTATATTTACTATTCAAAATTATTTACCTTTCAAATATTTATCGTTATATTCCTTATTTTACTCATATCTTTGTCTCTACTGGCTCTTCCCCAAACTATAAAATGTTATGGAATCCTAACATCATAGAGAATATTTTCACATATTATATGCATATGTTACAATATTTTTTTTGCTCTTTTTTGTTAACCTCTACAGGTTCACGTAATGTTCCCTACATTGGACACCTTCATATTTTATTGCATATTTTTCTTTATCTACAACACTAAGGTAAGTAAAGGTACGAGTTTTTCAATTTTGTCCTTTCATTTATCTTATTTTATTATTATTTTACTTTATTCATCTTCATCATTATGTGTTGTTATGTTCTTTTCCCAAAGCACCATCCCGTGTTGCACCTATGTGACACATGATGAGCTTTGAGTTGGGAATATGTATATACATAATATTTTTAAAATTTATCAATTATTGATGCTTTCTATCTTACAAAAACCCATCAAGTTTTAATCTCTATGAGTTCATGCCTTAAGGGGTGCATTGGGAAAGGGGCGGATAGATTATTGGTGCTTCATAGGATTGTTAACCCCTAACTACACTTTCTATCTACACACCCATCTATTAAAAACATTTCCCTAAGCTTTTCCTCATATTTTTCACCCTCTTATAGTCATTTTATGCCTTCATTAGCCCTTCCCTAGCCTAAAATTATTTTTAATGGTTTACACTACACTGTTGGCCCCATCGACCTTGTACTCTAATTGATAAAACTTATTTAGAGTCTAGGTTAACCCCTAGCTAACCTAGACCAAGAAATAATTTATTTTTGTCAATAATGATACAAGGTCGATTGGGTTGACCTTGTCGACCTAATATTTTGGAAAGGACTAGGGTTGGATCCACCTATATAAACACATCCATTTCATCATTTTCAAGAGAACAAAAGAATAAGAGATATATATATTGCACATCTACTTATCCACCATTCTACTTGAAAAGCATAGCTTAGGGTTTCATACTTTCTTTGGAGATATGATTATTGTCTTGTGAAGAAGTCTTTTGAATGCATTGATAGGTTATGTAGCCTAGAGATGATTTATCCTTATCATCTTTACATACCACAATAACCTCTTGCAAAACACCTTGGCCAAGGGAGAGATTGAGGCTCGACAGGTTCATCTTCAAAGGTAAGTATTCCTAACTTTGTTCCTTTTTTGTAAGAGTAGATATATTTGAATTTACACTTACCTCCCATGGATTAGTATTTTTTATACATTTACATGAGTATATATCATCTATGCATGTTTAATTTTAATGTTTAGTACCCTCACTTTGTGCCACAAGTTTTGGTGAGCTCTAGATTTGACTTCACTTTACTTGTTATTAGTTTACTGAATATGAAAATATAGGACCTAGTTAGGGTTATCACATATTTTGGCTTGACTGGAGACTTTGGAACCTTCACTAATGCATTTATTATGGTAAGAGATCCCTTAGCTAGGTCTAGTAGATGAATCTTGGTCATGACTATATTTCCCATTGCATACACAATCATATTGATGAAAACCTCTTTGAGGCATCAATAGTTGAATAAAATAGTTATTTGCTACCTGATGGAGATATTATTAAATATAACATCAATACAACTTACATTATATAACATAATTATATGGAAACTAATCTTAGGCCTAAACAACAAAAAAATATGGTGGTCCTATTGAGAGCACATTCAAAAGTTTGGCCCTACCACAACCAAAATTATGTTGAATCTAAAATTAACAACATTGTGTGTGATTGAAAATCCCACTCTTCATTTGTTTCCCAATCACTATACATTCCACTATGATCCATTTATTGATTTTAGACCTACATTACTTTGCCAAATTAGACCTTTTATCCACTATTTATCTGTATTTACCATCCCTAGCAACACTTTCCTTTACAAAGGCTAAGAAGATATATTGTCTCAAATTTTGGAGGAAATAAAATAAATGACCAATGAAGATCACAACAATGTTATTAGAGTCCAAATCAGTAGCAAGTTATTGATAGAGTAACTATTTAAAAGGGGTGTGGGATAATTTTTTTGAAAATGAACTATTATGGTTATATCATACATTGATCAAGTCTTACATCTCCACATCAATAAGACTAATTTAATCATTTACTTCACCTAATCATTTACCTTGCCTTACTTTTCCACCTTGCCTATTGCTACCTAGTTATTTTTACCTAACCTTGCCTATCATGTTTGGCCTTAGTTTCGATTCATTTATGCTTTAGGCACATTTAATGGTTGATGATAGTTTCAGTTCCAATAGTTGTTTTAGAATAAAATATTTAAATGATAATATATGAAAGCAATATGATAGTGGTCCTAGAAATTGCATCCTTCATTTATTGTTATGTTATATGCTTGTGCTACTAATTATAATCACCTATGGGAAAATTAGTACCATCAAATTTTGTTGTTATTTATTAATTATAACCACCTTTGGGTAAATTAGGAACAAAACCTTTACCATGTATTACCGCATCACCTTGTCATCATTATTGCCATTTACCTTGACATTTGCCTGTACCTGAACTTGTTGGTACTTAGTTAGACACCTTTTATGTAGGCAGAACTACATTGACTTTAGGTCCTTTGGGACCATGTAGGTATATCTCAATTTACATTAAGGTCAACTTGGTCACCCTCTTTTCCATGCTCTCAACATTTTATGAGCAACCTAAGCCACATTCTCACTATTTTACCAAAAGCCTAAGCCATGATCTTGCCATTTTGTGAGTCAGACCATTCTATGTCTCATAATTCTCCATTGATTTGAGATACCTAGAAAATTACAAAAACATTTCATAAACCTAAACATTTTAAAATCATCTTACAATCTCCTAAAGAGATATAAAGCCCCAAAATCCAAAAACAATTTTTTTGTCCTAAAACTAATCACCAATCCTCGATCTGCCCTGTTGGGGAAAAACAAAAGCATGCAACTTATATCATGATAACTTATCCCCACATGTTGTTCCCTTGCATATAACATTGCTTTGGAGCATCATTCATTTATAATTTTATTGAGCCTTCATATGTAAATATTAACTTGGTTAAAAATAGGATGCTTTATGTTGCTTTTATTTTCAAGCTTTGTGTGTGTTTATTTGCTTGTTTGCCTACTTATTTGATTTCATTATTATGTCTTGACTCAGTGTATATACATTCATTTGGTGATTCATTTCACATTATCCTTGAGTTCATCCATATTCATATGTCAACTTTGTCATTATGGTTTTTATCATCAGTGCATTAATTTTAATTATCTATTGGATCAAGAGTAAGTCTTTATACACATTACAACTAGGTCATCATGGTGTATATTTTAACATGCTATATCAAAAATCAGGCCAACATATCTTACAAGTAATGCAGTGGGTAATACTTCTCCTTATTCACTTTGGTAATCCTCTTAGACTCCTTGATCAAATCAACTAATTGATCATTCTAATTGTATTAATGCTAATAAAGATGAGCATCTCTACATTGGAAAGTAAAACCAAATTATCCACATTAATCAATTCTTATTCTTCTATAATATTCCTCATTTTATTTTCTCTCACTTTTGGGTGAACTAAATTGGCCTTAAATCTATTTAGACTATGTAATTAGTAGTTAGATACATAACATATCTTGGGTTAGCTCAGCTATCATTATTACCACCATTATTATTATAATAATCTCTTTTAATACTTTACACATCCTCATGTGTCTAGTTGACCTATGTTTGGGCTCGTTCATCTTTAAATTATGTAACATGTTATATCCTTGAGTTACGCTTGCCAATTTATCCTAATGGGGCACAACCAATTTATCATGATCAAATATGACCTGCTAGGATAAAATAATTATTTTTACCCATTCACCTTGCTAGGGAACTAATGCATAGGTTCCTTAATTATCTTATCAATCTTGAATTCTTGACCAAACTCTCTAGGCTTTTTGACCCTTCCTACTAGCCCTTTGCCCCTTTTATCTTACTTGTACAAAAAAAAAATGTTTATGACTTACCAAAGGTATATTATTCTTTACCCTATTAAAACACACTTGTGTGTCGATTTTGGTGGCCTAACTCCTTACCTAGGTCCTCTTTTCTTATTTAGGCCTCTTTCTAGGCCTATTCCACTACATACCTTAAAAATATATAAAATCGGTATGTACACACTTGAAACCATGTAATTAAATTATATCACCTTAACATTGATCACACTACAATTTTTTTTGATTTTTTATGGTTGAAACTCAAGATATGCTTAAAACCGTAGTTTAGGGCTTTTTCCACCCTATATGAGCTTGAGAGCAAACAAAAATCAATTAAGGAGGTTCCAAATGTTTCTAATGACTATGAAAGGTTCTACAGGTCTATTTTGATCTAGTGAAAGACCTCCAATATTTGTATATCCTTTATCAATCCACTGTCATAGGTTTCTAACTCAAAATGCATTTGACTATGTATGAAAACTATTGGTTCACAGGCCGTATCCCTGTAGGAGTGGATAAAATACATAGTAATGTAATAAAAGTTTCAAATAATATCTAAACTCTTTCCAATAACTTACCTCAACATGCCACAACTCATGAAAGTTGATTTAAAGACCATTCCTTTCTTTAGAATAAGGATGCAATCTAATCACCTAAGCATGCTAAGGAAAACATGGTTTATCATATAGGTGCTTGTGCATAAAAAAGTTTTTTTTGTTATATATGGAACATTCAACTTTAAATAAGATCCAATACACCTTCAGACATGTATTTCAATATGATTCTAAAGTCTTTTATCCCTTAATAACAAAATATAGTCTGCATACAGAAACAACTCCCAAAATAGGGATTTATTTGTAAGTATATCTGAACACTAGATGAATTGATATTTATTGTTACTTGAAATTTGTAATCTCAAAACACACTCATCAATCCTTCAAAAAAATTTAGCATAGTTATCAAATTCCATTTTATTATCAACTTTGAAAACACAGTCTACAACAAAACTAGGCAACTTAAGAGCATGGGTCTATGTCTTGGTCCTTCAAGAACAGGGGTCTTTTTCTCCTTTTCTTCAAGTATTGTCTCCTAAAAAAAATACATCAACTTACTAAATCATAGATCAATCTTTAAGAACAAATCATTACTAAGACTACTTTTAGAGAACATCTTGATCATGGTCAACATGTATGGCAATATGCAAGTAAAAAAACAAAGTTACAGGATTCATCAACAAAATTTGACATATTCATTCATTGTATCTTTGGTCTAATGCCATTTATCCCCAAAATACATTGCATCAACCCATTGAGAATCCAAAAGTGACAAGCTTTTTATCAATAGTAACTACCCTAACTATTTCTTGAAAACCTCTAATCCACTCTTGAAACTACCTCATATGAGCTTACAAAGAGATTACACTTTAAAGCACTTAATCACATATTATACATCCTATATCAACCCCTTATAGACCTAACATAATCATTAGATAAGCATTATCTATCTAAGGACATAAAAAAACCTCTCACAACTGTCTTAAGTATTCAAATATTCAAATAATGGTTGTTGGTGAGAAATGTCTATTTGAAAGTTTCAAGTAACCTAACACCTTTAAAACACCAAAATGAGACCCTAGAAGGATTGTAAGACACCTAGACACCTAAATCAAACCAAATTTATACTAACCAAGATTCCCCTACATCATACTACCAAGGACAAAAGAAAATTAAGCTCCAAGCTCAATATGACTTGCTTGATTGTCTTTCTCTTCTTCTAATCTCTTGAAGGTCTCTTGTCTTTCATTTCTTTAGTTGGTCCTATAGCTTCCACTATCACATCCTTAAATGGGTTTATCTATTTTTTTACTTTTGTCTTGCCATCATCTACTGGTAAATTTAGAAAAGATTGTTCTTCCTTCATGTTTGCATTATGGTGCTTGAAATCAAACCTGTCTTCCATCATCTTGGCTCCATCTAGTTCTTGTAGCTCATATTTTACTTGTGATTACATGATATGTAATATTATATACTTAAAATCTATAATTTGAATGCTAATATGAATCTCATATGCATTTAGAGAATGCTTCAGTTGTACCTCCTTGTCTTCACCTTGTCCTTATTTATTCTCATGTTGCTGCAATAACTCCTGTACTTATTCTTCTATCTTTTCCTTGTCCTTATCCTTTACTTGTTCCAAACTTTGATCTCTTTCTCTAATTGGAACTATTAAACTTTATTCTTTTCCTCCAATCTTCATCTCTTGGTAAGGTATTTCTTGAATGGGCTGAGTTTTAGCTCCTTGACCCGAAACATCTATCTTTTTTCTCACTTCCCAATCTTATTTAATGGTTTCCTGCATTTATATCACAAAACAACATATTAGAAATAAAATTTAGAGCCTTCACGTCTCTCTCTTTGGCTGCCTCTTTGGACACTTCAAAGTCCAACTTCTTATCTTGCTTGGTGTCATTCTCAAGCCACTTCTTATCTATCTTAGTTACAATTTCTATTACTATTTTGCTGTCATCTCTTTCAAAGGCTTGACTGCCCTACTGGTTCTGGTTTGCTTCTTTATTGAGCACTCTCATATGTGCTATGTCTTCTTCCTTTTAAAGACTACTCTTTTTCTACCTCTTAATGACCTCTGTTGTCACCTTACATTCTTGTTAAAATTTTATCGTATCCATATTTGTGGACTCATAACTCTTCATATTAACCATCTCAAGACATCTTACCTTTTCTTATTTATTTAGTGCCTTAACCAAACCCAAACTTTCCATGGCTTTGATCCAATATTGCTTTGTTGCCATCATCATTATTCTCTCATCTTTTCTTTCTTTCTTCTTGACCCTCAAGAATAGCCTACCTATCAAACTGCCATGGTCTTCATAACAGTAAATGATAAACATTTATGGGCATAATATCACACAATACTTTATCTCTATATCCTCCTATATGGAATTCAACCCAAATTTATTCACTTACTAGGTTTTGATGTCCATTATGAACCCATTCAACCTTGTATGGTTGTGTATGTGGCATCCTCTTTAAGTCCAATTTTTGCACCATCTCTAAAAACACAATGTTATTAGTGCTTCCTCCATTAATCACTAAATCACAAACCTTACCTTTTGCTGTGCATCTACTTTTGAATAATTTTTTTCTTTGAGTTGGTTCTTTGAATTTCCTCTACTACAATAATATTCTTATCATGAGTAAAGACTAATTTCTTTCTTGTATTCTTTCTTCATTCACTTCTCTTGTACTCTACTACTGTATACTTTTGTCAATATTCAATGGACACTCTGTTATTCTATGTCCCTCCCTATGGCATTGCCAACATTGTCCTTGAAACCTTTATCTTGGTCTACTTCTCATATGACCTTCATCTATTCTTAGTCTACCTTCTACAAATGATTTTATCTACCATGCATGGTGATGTACTCCCATGCCTTCTTGAACTACTGCTACATGCATTTGTGGTCTTTCTTAAACCACCTCTCTATTTTCTCTCTCATTTGTTCTTGGAAACAAAGGTGCTACTTGACCTTGCTGATTGATATTCTCTTCTTCTCTCTCTATTAATTCTCTTTTTACTCTCTCCCTAAGAGTATCTTCAATATCCTCCATCCTCATGAGTAATGGGGCAATCAACTATGTCACTTGGTCTACCAAATTCTTGACCAAATCTTCTTGATCTCTATTAGCTCTCTCCATGGAACTTTGTTCTTGATTCCTTGTCCTGTAATTCATCTCAAAACACATGATGTTAATCTTTTCCACAATCCACTAGGAATATTTTGATAGCTTTGATACCAAATGATGTATAGGTTCCTTGATTTTCTTATCAATCTTGAATTTTTGACCAAACTCTCTAGGTTTTTTTACCCTTCCTACTAGCCCTTTGCCCCTGTTATCTTAATTGTACAAAAAAATTACAAATGGATATGAATTACCAAAGTAATATTCTTCTTTTCCCTGATAAAACACACATGTGTGTCAATTTTGGTATTCTAACTCCTTACCTAGGTCCACTTTCCTTCTTTAGGCCTATTCAGTTAGGCCTCTTTCTAGGCCTATTCCACTACAAACCTTCAAAATCCATACAAATAGTCCATACACACTTGAAACCATGTGATTCAATTAGAGCACCTTAACATTGATTAGACTATAAAATTTTGTTGATTTTTGATGGTTGAAACTCAAGATATGCTTATGATTTAACAGTTTTGGGAATATTTGTGTATTATTCCTAAATTAGATAAAGGTCTAGAATAAGAAATCAGTAAATAAATATGAAATAATTAATCTAATTATTTGTATAATTTGATTGTAATTTGAATCTTTATAAAAATAATAATAAGGGAGAGAAAATAAGACTTAGCTGGAAACTGATTGAGATGATTAATGTAGGGTCTAATATTCACTGTGAAAGACTGGGACACTATCATAAATCAAGATCAACCTTCCTTTATTGATTGGACAAGAGCACAAAAATAATACACCCTAGGATTTGGTGTTATAGTCTTCTTCTACCACTATTGTCTAAGAGATCTAAGCTTTTTGAATTTTGTTCATTGTGTTTGTGAGAGCCTACCTGTGAAATTTTGACTGTTGGATGTCCATAGAACTCCCTATAAAGATAATTTAGTATTCAAACTCTAGACTCCATTGTGATTTGAAAAACTTTGGGAAATAGGGGGGGTTAGTGTGTATAATATGCACTAAACATATATCCACACCCCTTATGTAGGTATGCTGCCTACATACCAATACTTTGAAGAGGGATCAAGCCATATGCAGTTCTCTCACTTGATGTGCTTTATGAAATTATGTGTATGAAGATGCAAAATAATAAAACTAGGTATGATTGATATGGCTAAGGACTAGTGTAAGGATTTAGATATGTTTGTAGCTATATTAGATGGCTGTATGCAGAGAATAAGAAAATTTCTTGAGTAGTCTTGCTTGTATTCTTGCTTATTTTTTGATATTTGCCAACCCCCTCTAAATGAACTTTGAATGGGATTTTATAGGGATCTATTGGTCATGGGTTGAATGTATTCACATTAGGCCAACAAGAAGATGAATAAGAACTAGAAGGAACTAACCATTAGAGGTAAAAATGTACTTGGATAGTAGCATAAAAAATGGACACCTTAGGGTCTGACATTATAGTCCAAGTTGGGTGCTATAGTCTTGAAGGAACAGGACCTAGGGGGATGGAATCATCACTAGAAATACTACCTAGAGGAGGTGGAATTACTATTTGGAAGGTTACAAATGATTGGGAATCAATGAAAAGATGCCTATGAGGGTCATGAGAGAAAGTAAGAGGGACTTATGGGCTGGGTGTCACAAGCCATACTCAAGTTACCAATTTTCACATTTTATATAACTACATTTGCCCCCCTTTATTATAGTGATGTAGTGAAGTGAAATACTAGGATAAAGGAAAAATAAAGAGTGTACCTAAACTTACCTACAAGGATGAATCTCATGAAGCTATGTGATGCTGGGTATGCATAGAGAGAGCATGCTATGAAGTGTAAATTTATAAAAGAAAACAAAAAGTATATCAGTTTTTACTAGATACACTATATCTAAAATAAGGACATACAAAGCTGGGAAAAAGAGAGAGGAAGAGAAAGGAATGGATACACCTCATTGGGTAGATGAACCAATACAAAACCTATTATGATGTTGAGTGATGATGGGTAATGCTGAGTAATGTTGGGTAAGTGTTGTACCAAGAGTAATATTGTAAACAGATCTAAGTACTCAATTTTTTGAGAGTGGCTCAAGAATGCAAAGACTAGCCCTTTGGCTCCATCATCACCCACTAAGTGGGCTCAAGAATATAAAGGCTAGCTAGTCCTTTGGTTCCATCATTTCCATTTTGAAGTGAAGCTATGAACTAATACTAATATGAAATGTGTGTCGTATAAGATGGATTTTGAAGCCCATGAATGCTCTATAATCTGATAATGTGGTGTGGATAGCTGAATGTATGCTAAAATTTAGGCCACTCTTGGCCACTCCAAAAGGTGGAGATTAGGCTTATATAAAAGCCACTCTGAAACTAGGCACTAGGCTTATATGAAAGCCATTCAAAAATATGGAAGTTGGGCTTGTATGAAAGCCACTCCAAAATGATGCCAAACACCTATAGATGCAATAAGGCATTCAAATGCTAAGAATTCTTGGGTAATATACTGAACTTAGAAAGAAAAGAGGTTAAATGTGCCATGCACATTACCCCCAATCACTGGTGTTTGAAACATGGAATCTAATTTATAAGTTATACCAAGTACCTAATAAAAAACTAGAAGTGAGAGCCATCATGCCATGCTTGATGACCCCTATATCTAGATTCTCTAAGAAAAACTATACTAAAACAACTGTATTTGAGATGGTTTAAATATACAAAACTATAGCTGAACCTAATTTTCTACTTGTTTTTGGAAAACTTATTTTTTTTGTTATTTAGATAAGAACACCAATAATTAACACCCTACTATTCGGTGCTATAGTCTAATCTTGGTGATATTATCCTAGGCTAATTCTGATGATTTTTCTATAATTCTCACTATCTACCTAGTCTATTTTACCTAGTTTGAAGTTTGGTTGTTGTTCTAGGTATTCTGAATGCTAATTTTTCAACAAGTAGGAGATCTGATCTCTATGACAAAACCCCTATTTTTAACCCCCTCTTCTGAGGGTAGGAATGAATACCCTACAATGATTACCCTTAAAATAAAGAGCCCTAAAAGTGTGTTATGCTACAAAAATACATGATATAATAATGACAATCGACAAGATATCTCAAGATATAACATGGTTTGTAATGAGAGATTATTAGATCAACAAGGGTATGCCTAAATAGATATAAAAATGTAATAACATGTGCAATATAATGAACTAGAACTAGAAGTCTGGTTAGTTGTTATTTATCAAGGAGGGATGGAGCATGATGTCCATCATGGCATCCATGAAAGCAAGATAATGCATGATGTGGATCATGGCATTGCAAACAATTGAAAAACAATCAAACAACAAGCATACAAGGCAAGAAGCAATAAACATACAAGAGTGGCCAAGGGGCCAAAAAAATAAGGGACATGGGCACATGTCACTCAAACTAGAAAGCAAAAACACAAGGCATGTTCAAATTCCACATAACATACAATTGAAACAAGCAAGGTTGGCATGAAAGCCATAATCACAAAGAAGAGTACATGTAAAGGACATTGGAAAATGTCCTAAGGCACACATAAAAATTGAAGCAAAAGACATTGGTAAATGTCTTAAGGCACATACATGAGAAAAAATAAGAACTAAGAAATGCAATCACATTCAACTATGCAAAGCAAGAAAGGAAAGCATGTAATATACTAGAAATAGAATTGCATCTAACTAATCAAAGCAAGAAGTGAAAGCATGCAAGACATGAAGTACAAGACTAGGTATATGGTAAAAATACACAAGTGATATAAATTATTGGAATGTCGATAGAGTAATTTATGTAATCTAGTAAGTAATGTACATCAACATGATAACTAGATTGTGTGGTGTAGGAATGACATAACCTGGATGGTGTAGTCATGTAGAAGATGCCCCTAGTGGGTATGCATATCAATGCCTGTCTCAAATGTAGAATTAGGATGCCCCTCAATGGGTAGAGTGAAGCAATCAAAGATCTGGATGTCACTACACACACTCAAAGAAGATCAAGTGAAGCATGGTAATGTAGATAAATCAACAAACAATAGCATAGAGTAGCAAATGTGAGTTTAGTATTATAGTAGAAATGTAAAGCATGGATAATGCATACAATTGAAATATTTTTGTGTTTTTGAATTTTTTTTGAATGTTTTTTTATTTTGACATATTTTTTATTGTTTTTATATTTTGATAAATTCTATATACAATCAATCATAAGGAAATTATGTATAAGAAATACTAGGCAATTATGTATAAGTAATAAAAAAGAAACTATGTATAAGTAATTGAAAAAGGCTATATACAAGCATATGAATAAAATAATATATACATAATGACATAAATGAATAGATTGGAGGGGGAAAAGGGTTCAAGGATGGATCCCACTGAGGATAAAGATGGAGGAAGGGATCATGGTCATCATCAAATGCCTCAAGATCATCATTAAAGTATCATCATATGTTGCAGATTCTGAATGCATGTTGGCTATCTCCTCAAGTGTCATTAAGATCTATGATTTATGTGTAGTCAAAGATCTATCACTTGTAATGGTGTCATCTTGATGATGGAAAATTTAAGGTTACTCTAGTGATGAAGATGTTGAGTCCCCTTTGGGATGTTTAAATCTGGTAGTAGGTGGCTTCAATGGAATTGGTGAAGCTAGTGATAGTGGTGGTGTAATATGAATAATAACCTAAACTTGTAGTTTATCCAATCTCTACTATAAAGCTATATATGAGTTTGTATCATGGCCTATAATCCTATGAAAAAGATAAAATAGGTGACCATCCTATTGGGATAATCTACTAATATATCTATGTCATACTATAGGTAGTGTGATTAATCCACGATCAAGTAGCATATGTAGCATAATATATGGTTGATGATGTGTATTACTTTTTTGAATCTAAATGACTGGATCTATATCCATAGAGGTAATCATGTGAACTATATGTGCCAACTGATCTATCCATGGCCATGAAAGTGGAGAATATCTTGAGAGTGTAGTGCGAGATGCTAAGAGTGATGTAGGATGTGTAATGAGAACTCTAGAGTCATCTTGGTACTCTTCTAGGCCAACTTGTGTAAAGATCAATCCAAACAAATAGTCATCTGAGTGTGGGTGTTGTATCATCATCTAAAGTAGCATGGGAATCTATGTCAACATCATGTACATATGGTAACTCAAAATTTACCACAAGGGATAACTATGATATGGGAGTCTTATCAACTATAGTAGTAGCAGATAGCGGTGTTGTGAGAGTATCTATAACTAATGGAGTAATTATATATATAGAATCAACTGGTACTACTAGAAATATTGTCAATGAATGTATAATTATAAAAAGTATAGGAACTATGACTGATGGAGTAGATAGAATGACTGAAGTTGCTGTGATTAGCTGAATATCTGGTGCTGAGGACATAACTATAAGTGGATTACGAGATGTGCTAGTCTCTCCTACCTCATATGTATGTATCTGATCAATATAAATAGAATGAGGTGGTGACTGAACTATGATATGAGGTGTCCCATCTAGAAAAATAATCAAAGATGACTCTGTAATCTAATAATATTTGAATGGTTGGCTATCTACTGGGCATGTATATAGGTATCCTTCATGGAAAAAATTAACACATCGATGAAGATTAGAAGGAACTGCCCCCATGACATGTATCCAAGGTCATCCAAGTAAAAGATTATAATGAAGAGGACCTAATGTGACCTAGAACTGTGTAGAGAGGGTTTTTGGCCCTACCATTATATCCAAGGCAATGGTGCCCAATGTCTGTCATGGTATATCATCAAACCCTCTAATATTCTTATATGATTTTTTCATGGATGCCATATCTACACCCATCATCTATAAGAATGTAATATTACATATATTTAGTCTAGAACCACTATCAACTATAACTCTCTTAACTGCACTAGTTTTGACTTGATCTTGTATGAATAGTGGTAAATTTTGATCAATAACTGTTTGAGATGGCATGTCCTAATGATAAAAAGAAATAACATCTTCTATAGTTTTTAACGTGTTAACCATTGGTGTAAAATAAGAAGGCTCTAAATTAATGGGCATAAAAGTTTGAGTGAGTGCCTGATAAATAATGTCTTTGAACACATTGGCTTTCTAAAATAATTCTAACAAGGAAATCTTAGCTGGTGTGTTTCTCAATTAATCAAAAATATCATATGCCTTGTGTAAATATACCTGTGAGGTTGGGTTGGGCCTGAGATGAGAAAGAATAAGAGGATGGTAAGGCTCTTGACTAGGTAGGGGAGGCATGGTAGCACGTCGAGTGACAACTCTATCCACATTATCTACTATCTGTATAGGACTAGTAGTAGCTATAGGAGGAGATCAAAGATAATTGACAGGTCGAGGTGGTGGAGGGAAAAAAGGTGTGAACTGGGATATTTGGTGATGAGTAGTGACTTGGGGAAGTTTAAAATGGACCATAAAACATAACTTGACATGGGATAAAGGCTCCAAGGGAGGTGAAGCAATAGGTATTTTAATATGTTTAACAATAACTCTCTTAATATCATCCCATATTATGAAAAGTAAGCATGAAATGCAAATGATAAAACTTTGTATTAACATATGGTAGACTTCATCAATCATATACATGATAAGACCAAGTATGGTCTCATTATTTTCTAAAAATGTAAGAAATATTTGAAAATAAGCGAGATCCATTTTTGAAATTTGGTTTTAGATGTAAGGTGATACCTTAAGGAGCAAATATAAGCTAGTACATGCAACTAAGGTTTTGAATGAAATTATTTTAAAATTAATAAGGAACTTTGAAATTTGATACAAATTTATGATTTAAATATGTAAGTGAAAAATAAAAAATATATAGTAAAAATGCTAAAAAAATATCAGGACCTAGTATGGGCAACTAGGGTTTGAAAGAAAATTATTTTAAAATTACTACAAAAATTTAAAATTTAATGCTAATTTTTGATTTTATTATGTAGGTAAAAAATTAGAAAAATATAGAAAAAATTAGTAAGAAATTTACCCTAGGGTTTTTATGCATAAACGAAGTAAGTTGAGTTCACCAAATGATTTAACAATTTTGGGAATATTGGTGTATTATTCCTAATTTAGTTAAAGGTTTGGAATAGGAAGATAATAAATAAATATGCAATAATTGAGCTACTAATTTGTATAATTTGAATGTAAATGAAATATTTATAAAAATATTAATAAGGGAGATAAAATAAGATTTAACTAGAAGCTGATTGAGGTGGCTATTACAGGTTCTAAAATTCACTATGCAGGACTGGGACACTATCACAAATCAAGAGTTGGCCTTTGTTTATTGATTAGACAAGAGCACTAAAATAGGACACCCTAGGGTTCAACATTATAGTCCTCTTCTACCACTATTATTAAGAGATTTGAGCTTTCTTAGTTTTATTTGTTGTGTTTGTGTGAGCGTTCCTATGAAATTTTGACTGTTGGATGTTTGTGAAACTCTTTAAAGAGCTAATTCAGTCTTCAAACTAGACTCCATTATAATTTGACAAAATTTAAGAAATAGCGGGGGTTAGTGTGTATAAGATGCACTAAATATGTATCCATACCCCTTGTATGGGAACACTACCTACATACTAATACTCCAAAGAGGGATCAAGCCATATGTAGTTCTCCCACTTGATGTACTTTATGCAATTGTGTGTATAAAGATTCAAAATGCTAAATCTGGGTGTGCTTGAGATGACTAGGGACTAGTGTAAGGATTTGGATGTGCTTTTAGTTGTATTAAATGGCTATATGTAGAGAATAGGGAAATATGCATGAGTAGTCTTGCTTGTATTCTTACTTTCTTTGTGATATTTTCCAACCCCCTCTAAATGAACTTTGAATTAGCTTTTATAGGGATCTATTGGTCATGGGTCAAATGTATTTATGTTAGGATGATAAGAAGAGGAATAGGAACTGAAAGGAACTAATCATTAGGGGTGAAAATTCACTTGGATATGAGCACCAAAAATGGACACCCTAGGGTTTGATGCTATAGTCCATGTTAGGCGCTATAGTCTTGAAGGAACATAACCCAAGGGGATGAAATTATCACTGAAAATACTACTTGGAAGAGGTGGAATTAATATTTGGAAGGTTATGGATGACTTGGAATCAGTGAAAAGATGCCTATGAGGTTCGTGAGAGAAAGTAAGAGGACCTATGGGTTGGTTGTCACAAGCCACACTCAAGTTACCAATTTTCACATTTTATATGACTACAACTTAAAACCCTAGTTTAGGACTTTTTACACCCTATACTAGCCCAAGAGCAAACAAAAATAAATTAAGGACACTACAAAGGTTTCTAATGAATGTAAAAGGTTCTATAAGTCTATTTGACTTTGTGTGATTCCTCCAATATTTATAGATCATTTACCAATCCACTATCATAGGCTTCTAACTCAAAATGCATATGACTGTGTATGAAAACTATTGGTTCATAGGTCTATATCCCTATAAGAGTGGATAAGATACATTAAAATGTAATAAGAGTTGAAAATAAGATCTAAACTCTTTCCAAGAACTTACCTCACCATGCCAAAACTCATGAAAGTCGATTTAAAGATCATTCCTTTCCTTAGAATAAGCACATAGTCCAATCACTTGAGAATGCTATAGGAAAATAGGGTCTATCTTATAGGTGCTTGTGCATAAAGGAGTTTATTTTTTAAATTTGGAACCTTCAAATTTAAACAAGATCAAATAAATCTTCATACATGTATGGCAATATGATTCCAAAGTCTTTTATCCCTTAACAACAAAATACAGTCTGCATACAGAAAGAACAACTCCCAAAATAGGGATCTATTTGTAAGTATATCTAAACACCAGATGAATTGATATTTATTATTCATTAAAATTTTTAATCTCAAAACACAATCATAAATACTTTAAAAACTTTTAGCACAGTTATCATAGTTATCACAGTCCATTTGATTATCAACTTTTAAAACATAGTCTACAACAAAACTAGGCAACTCAAGAACAGGGGTCTATGTCTTGGTCTTTCAAGAACAAGGGGTATTTTTTCCCTTCCTTAAAGTATCAAATCCTAAAAAACATACATCAACTTACCAAATCATAGATCAATCCTTAAGAACAAAGCATTACTGAGACTACTTTTACATAACATCTTGATCATAATCAACATGTATGACAATATGCAAGTAAAAAAATAGAATTATAAGATTCATCAAAAATATTTGACATCTTCATTCATTGTATCTTGGGTCTAGTTCCCTTTCTCCCTTGAATATATTTTGTCAACCATTGATAATTCAAAAATGACAAGCTTTTTATCAATAGTAACTACCCTAACTATTTCTTGAAAACCTCTAATTGACTCTTAAAACTGCCTCATATGGGCTTACAAAGAGATTATGCTTTAAAGAACTTAATCACATATTTTACATCCTCTATCAACATCTTATATACCTAACATAATCATTATCTAGCTAAGAACATCCAAAAACCTCTCACAACTATCCCAAGCATTCAAATATTCAAATAATGGCTTTTGGTGGGAAATGTCTATTTGAAAGTTTCAAGTAACCTAACACATATAGAACACCAAAATGAGACCCTAGAATGATTCTAAGACACCTAGACACCTAAATAAAATAAAATTGAAACTAACCAAGATTCCCCTGTATCAGGAACATACTTATGCTAATGATTATAACTGCATTTGGAAAAATCAGTATCTCAACCTTTGCTACTAATTATAACTACCTTTGGGCAAATCAATATTTTAATCACTATGTGCAAGCATTAGCTCAATTGGATTAATCTCATCCATGGGTTAATTTAATTCTTCTTACTTATTTTTAAAGGATTGTCCATCAATTGTATGTCTCATCTACTCCCTTGAGGGGGCATCATAGGCTTCCCAAACTTTGTTTAGAGCATCATTCTTCAATCAATATCTTCTTTTTATTCTTAACCACTTTATAATTATTTGAAAATATGTTATTATACTTGTGTCTGGAAATGCCTTCCCAAATAGGGGCAAACTATAGACACCCTATTTTGGTTGCAACCATGTTCCAATTAGACTTTAGATTGATTTCTATCAAATAGTGCAAATTAAGCCTAAGAATCACTAAATATCTCAATTTCATCCGCATATCAGACATTAGTACCCAAAATCATGTTGAGGCATCCCTATTTGGGGTATTATCCTATACAAAATAGTATCCTCTCATGGATTCATCTCTAGGCAAATATTGACTTAGTAAATTGGCATATTAGCCTTTTGACCCATAAGTGGGGCACTTAAACAATTCCTAAAATGCAAAAATGCAAAGCTAAATCAATTAATTAAACAAATATAATTAAATGCTTAAGTGAAATTTTCATATGCAATTAGTGAATATATATTTTAAAAAAATGAAATTTCAATAAAAATGAGGTCATGATGATGTCATCATCCTCAAAGTCAAGGAATTGGAAATATCTCCTTAAAGCCTTAAATTTAAAAATGGATAACCATGATTAATAAATAGGATCTCTATCCCCAATATTAATTACTTGTCCCCTCCCTAACTTAACCAGGGTTAAACTAAACCTAATCACAATTAAATCTAACCTAACTGCACTTGAGTTAGAGTTAGTTCAGAACTTATAAATAGAAGTGCCAATGCTATTGTTTAAGAATCTCTCAAGCCAAAGCTATAATGTTAAATTGTTGAGAGATAAAATCTTTGTTTTTTAATGTTGTAATGTAAAATTATTGATGTATTGCTTCATCTTGCCAAGCCAAATCCAAGCCAACAAAGCCAAAATGACAAGGAGAAATGATGTAAGGAACACCCTTGTTAAAGGCTCTTTGAGCACATGACTGAGCACATTTGTCCAAGGCCAACATGCAAATCTTGCTCATAAGTAAGGTGCAGAATACTTGTTTTATCTTCTTTTGTTTATTACTTGCATTGCTCTCTTACTCCTTGAGTAACTAGGCTTGAGGTGTTAGATTTTTTGTGTGTTTTTATTAATGTTTATCATACTAACACTTTACTAACTCCCCTCTTAAATTCCTATCTTATAGGTAAAATATGTACAATATAAGTTTACATAGGTTTAGTTATAGATTACTAGTTTTGGCTTAGTTTAGTTCAGATTCATACCAGTTTGTTTAGATTGGGGGCATCATGCACGACATGATAATTCTTTTTTTAATTCATATGATTAGATACAAATTACTATAACTTAATGTAGAATCCATATACTCAGATATCAAATTTGGGGGCACGGGTGAAACACATTGTTTTCATATGTTCACTTATACACCAATTGATTAAATGGAATGATAAAGACCATGATATTCTCTATGTTATACACATTAGACACCATGTTCCAAGTTACACACTAGATTCATGCCTTTTTCCATCTGTAGTAGTTGGTATTCTTGAGTGGCCTAGAGCTGCCTAATATTCTTGAGTGTCCTAAAGCTGCTTTTATATTCCCAAGTGGCCATAGAGCCAAAATATATAGTTCCAATTAAAATTACACATCTTTAGTTACATCATGAATTTTTAGCTTTAGATGCATCTACTACACATGAGTAGGTAATAATGGAGTCATAGTATACTTGAGTTCTTGAGCCACCTATATGAGAGGGTTGGACACACCATTAGTACAATTCAAGATATTCACATGTCATGATACACCAAACAAGGGTGGGAAATGATGGAGTCAAAATTGGATTGAGTTCTTGAGCCACCTACACATGGAGATTAAACAAGCCATCAACTTAGTCCAAGCTATTTACCGATTGATCACTATTTATGTGTACACACACAAGTTGTCACCAGGTTTATGCATTAGTTCATGTACCTAATAAAGTGTATTAATTCATTTTATCTCTCTTATCTCTTTACTCAATTTTGTATTTTGATTTTGATATCTCTTAAGTAAGGATTGATCTATGCATGTTTCATTTATAGGACACATAATAAAGCATGTTTCACATACATAGATTAAGATTCATGGGCTTCACCTCTTAGGTAAGTCTAGGTACATTTTTTCCCTTTATTTTAGTCATTTAACTTTATTGTATTAATATAATAAATGGGGGGAAATTTTAATCACCTAAAAATGACACTTGAGTGTTAAGAGTGTTACTTGAGGCCACCCAGACCTAACTTAGCCCTAGATCTATCTTAGGGTCTATTTATACACGTATCCAGCCTTTGTACAAGTCACACACATCCCTAAAATAATATTAGTCACTCAATTTAACATCCTAGCCCCTAGTGCTTCAGGTTCTACCACCTGGACACTAGCGCCATAATCTAGATAGTAGCACACCATGGTGCTAGTGTCCCATTTTGGGTGTTATTGTCATTTTTCCTCCTTTTATCTCTAATGGATATCTTTTTAAATGAGAAACCACATAGGGTTGGACTAGACCTATTTTAATACCTAAAAAAGAAATAAAATAATATACATACATGACTTTTAGCCCTTTATCCACTAATGGAAATTAGATGTAAATTACACAAACAAACTCAAAACAAGTTATGCATAATTAAGGTTATCAATCCCTATTCTACCCTACTTCTGCATACAACCATATACAACATTCCTAAGCTCAGATTACTTAGATTTACAATCTCAATAAAATTCAAATAACTCAAACCTGCATTCATACTAGCTTTAGTTGCACATGCACTAACACTTATGTGGCGAGAACTACATCAGGCTTGATCCCTCTTTAGAGTATTGGTATGTAGGCAACTCTCATAGCAATGAGATATTGAGGATGTCCAACCTACTCCACTAATAAAAAACTTTACTACTTGTGCCAACCTTATTCCCTACATATAAAATCAGTCAAAATAAGTCATTTACAAAGATCCATAACTCATGCACATAGGAACAAGCTTGGTAGACCCAGACACATGTGCACCTATAAGCTTAGAAGAGTTCTATATAGAGGACACTAACACCAAAATAGTGACACTAATGCCACATGGGGATACTTTCCAACTAGGGTGATACTATTCAAGAAGAGTTTTAGCACTTGAATCCTATCTGGGACACTCAGATCAACCTCTATCCTAGTTTATAGCCTCTAGATCATCCGTCTCAATTAATTTATGGCCAAGTACTTGTTTACATTATTTATCGCTATTTTTAAAAAAAGGTCAAACTAAGTAAATTCTATTATAAATCAGTGGATGTATTAATTGCATATTTCTACCCTAGTTTACTACACTCATACCTTTAACAACCTAGGGATTAAACTCCACAAACCCTAAATAATTAAATCAATACCTAAATATTTAATAGTAATGAATACAGGAAAATTTTATTTAAAAACTTGGTTTTTATTTTCATTTTTTATTTTAAAAACTGAATTAATTTTTACCACAATACATAGATGTACATAATATAATTTTACTTAGACATTGTATGTTTACATGAATGGAAGTTATTTTACACCATATTTACATAATGGAAGTTGCACTTAAGGTACTTCAATGATATGTTTACATTCACAAGTGTACAATTAGGATTAATAACATAATATTATACTTTTACCATGTCATACACACACTGTTATCACACAAAAATGTTGTTTACATATACAAGATTCATTAATTATGAGGTTTGGTACATGTACGATGATGTGGGGATTTACACAATATTTTATAATTACACATGTATAAAAATAACTACAAAAGTTAAGGGTACATATGTTTAGTTTAAGATTAATTATTTTGCATTGGTTCATGATAATGAGTACAACCACATCATAATACGATAACATAATTACTATAGATACATAAGGATCCAGGTAGCTTCATCAGTCCAATTGATGTACATATGTCATCCCTGATGATATTATTGACAACCTTCATCATTCCAAATAATGTATCTATGTCATCCCTGATGACATTACTAATAACCATCTATCATTGTTATTTTCAAATAAAGAACAATAAATAATTTTTACACACCTAACACTGAGTGCTAAAAGAGTATCTCATGGAAATATACATGTTTCTATGTATGATCACTTAGGAATCATATATGCTATAATATATCTATATAGAGAAGTCTCATTAATCATACTCACCAAACTTGAAATACACACTTTATTTTTATTTGTTGTGAAAGGTAACTGAACTAATCATACTTATTTTCTCAAAGTTCCTAGTTCCAAACCCAAATTTTGGTACCAAAATGTCATGCCCAAAATTTTTATCCTAAAATTGATGTAATTATTTTTGTTAATTTATTTCAATGATGCTTGTTTATTCACTATGGTTTCTTAATGTTTAACTATATTGATTCAGTTAATACATAACTGAAGTGTGATACACATAATTATTATATTATTTATTTAATACATTCCCTAGCCAACATGAGGCCTCTCTATGAAAATAATACAAGTTTATGAGGTTAAGATCAATGTGATTCAAAAAATCAAATAGTACTATCCTGATTAATGAAAAAGGATGAGTCACCTTATTAAGAATTAATGAATTATAATTTCTTAATTTAATTTCTGTAAGACATTTAACATACATATCTAGTTGACACACATAAAGAAGGTAAAGGTGAACTAAGGCAATAATTTCATTTATAATGGGGTTATCACCACAAGGTTCACCAAGGGAGGGTCCTTACTAAAACATCTCACAAATCTACTCTCAAGGCATACAAGGCAAGAAGGGTTACTAAAATACAAACCAAACTTAATGTGAAGGGGGATGATAATAACCACACAATGATCAAATTTAGATTTTGTTTAATTAATATGATAAACAAATTTAACCCAAACAATAACACATAAGTCCAACATGAAGGAAGGCAAACACTCCTAATCTAACCTAATGACCTAGACATGATGCCCCCACTACAACTTGGGCAACCTACATATCCACTCCATGGAATTAGGGTTTGATGTAGTTCTCCTTGAACTTATGATGTCTTCCTCTGTAGGACGTTATCACCAAAATAAGGTTGATGATATAAGCCAACAAGGGATATAATGTAACTCTCAAATGAGTTTCTAAATATTTAGAAATTTAAAACATGATGAAACCATAATCATAACACTTTCACATAATGTGAAATATCTAGACAACTCAAGTATGTGTGCTTACCCTAGCATTAAAACACAATAACATAAATAAGAGTCCAACATGATTAAGAACCCATGTTTCAGTAATCCATAGAAACCAAAACTCATCAATTTATGGCCAACACTGCTCGTATAAGCTCTGTCTCTTAATTGGATATCTAAAAGGGTCCAAGGTTAAAATGAGATACAATAAGTCTTACTTTTCCTATGAATAAAAAGGGTCATTACCTAGCAATAACTACATCTAAAAATATTGCACCGCTAAAAATTAGAAAGATATACATACACAAAGAAGAACACTATAAAACTCATGACAATACAAGTACTCAAAGGAATAGTGGTTTAGGAAAATGTTCTAAGAACATCCAACATTAGTTAGTCATAATACTCACTCAAAGAGAGTGACTTAAGGGTTATTTCACTAAGCCCATACCCACTCTTTGAGCTACCTACATATCTGTAGTGATCCCTTTACATGTAGAATCAAGGTTAGTTGTAGTTCTCTCATTCCTAAATGAGGGTTAGATTTAACATGAAAGTACCTCACCTTCACCGAAGTCACATGACTAAGCTTAACATAGTTACCTATTATCTGTAACATCATGACCACTAGATGAATAAAATGCATCTATGCATTACCAAAAGACTACAAAGAGATCCAAATAAGGGAAATGTATGTATGATATAATTAATAAGTCTGAGTAGAAAAGTGAGGCTTACTCCAAAAGTATGTTCATAGTCAATTACTAAGAAGAAGCTTTTTAGACTAAAAAATATATAACTATGGCTAAGGTTCAAAGTATATCATAACTAAAAGTATAAGATAGTCAAAATAAAAATTAATTTTGTTAATAGTATGCTTACATAAACAAAGAAGCTCCAAAATGACATAAAACCTACCAACTCTAAGTTGGGTAAACCAAAGACAAAATCACTCTTATTTTAATTTAAAACAATGTTAATAAAATTTTACAGCTACAAAAACTAATCTCTAAGCTAATATAAATATGTTTTAGACATAGGAATATTTTATTATGAAAAAATTAATAAGTTGATCACCATTCCTAAGTAAATTTATTCATTCAAAAAAATTGATTTATAGAAATTCCACATAAATCAATTTTGGAATCACTCTGCTAAAAATAGTAAAACTTAGAATAAAATTTATGTTATTATGAAATTTTAAGCTAGATTAAATTTATTAAAACTTTTCATTTTAAGAAAGCATAATTATTAATATTTTAATTACGTATATTCTAAATTGATTTTAAAACCAAGAAGTTACAAAGGGATTTTGCCCCTACAAATGTCTTATAAAATCGATCGAAAATAATACTTCTGGCAATGAGTAAAATTTATTTGAACATTGATCCCATATTTTGTATCTATAAAGAATTGTTTTCAACTCTCATATTTTATAAATTTTAATACTTGTAAATTTACTCTTGTAAGTATTATTCAGAAACGGGTGATAAAGATAGTTTATTATAGGATATAAAATATTTTAAGTATCATTTATAAATTCCACAACCTAATAAAGTTAATATCAAGACTTATTTTTACTAAATTTACAATTTAGATATTTGTTTTCTTTCAATTCCAAAAAAGGTTTAACTCAGTTAGGTAACACTAGAGTATAATTATTTAATTCATTATTTTTTAAGTTTGAATGTTAAATTTTGATTGTTTTAATATTTTAAATATCTATTTAAAAAAAAATCATAATGTAATAATAAAAATATTAGTTTTAAAGAATTAAATTACAAAATGACTTAACAAATGAGAATTAAGTGTAAATTAAATTAAGATAATTCTAAAATAATTTAAAGTCCCTACTTAAGTTATGTGGCGGTGAGTCAAATCCTCACCACTAGATTGGGTGGATCTCAACTATAAAATCTATTCTCCAAATGAAAATCTAAAATTTCGGCATGAGTAAAAGTCAATGCTTTCATATCTTCTTTTTTCATCCGCTTTTTTCCTTTTCAGGTTTGGAGGTTAAAGGTTTTGAAGGTAGAAAATTTAGCGCTGAAGAGGAAAGCAAAATATTATTATGAGTTATTTATTGAAGAGTATATGCTAAGTATATATCTCTAAATATTTGATATTAATAAATATATGATTTTTTTTTATTTTATTTTATAAATTGAAAAAAAATATTTTACAATAGAAAAATATATCATTATTATTATATTTTTTAATAATCTTGATTGGCATGTTTAATTACATTGTGCAAGTCTCGGTTACGGCCATGGGTCATCAACTAGTTACGATCTTCTAAATCTAAAAAGAAGGGAAGGCTGGTCAACAAATTCGTGCCCTTTCTCAATTGTTTAATGTTTTTTATATATAATTATTTTACTAGGTGATGGCTTTTGACCAGAACATAGAACAACCCTAGGATATGGGCCCAAATTCCCATGTGATTTATTAACCAACATACTAGATATTACCAAATGTATATCAACTATTTACAACAATGGCTACCACTAGTCTCAAGAATAACCAACAACCATTAATAGCCCTGAGAGTATAACTAACGATCAAATCTAGCCTTAAATACCCTTTATGAGAGTACAATCAATGGCCACAACTGACCTTAGATGCCTTTTTTGAGATTTAAACTTGGGTGGGGCTGGAAATAACCAATCTACTTAACCAATTCACCCACAACTCATTGACACTTATTAATACTATTATAACTATTAAAGTAAAATAATGATTTACTTTTTTTTATTTACTTTCATTATTTATTTTTATTCTTAGTATGTTTTATTTTATGCATATACAATATTTCTTTATATGTACATATAAATATTTTTATTTTATTTTAAAATAAAAACCGTAATTCATTTTTATATAATTTGTTTATTTAAAAAAAAAAGAGATTCATATATATATTTTAAAACAATAATTTATTTGTTATTTTGTGTTAAATAAATTTAATATATAAATAAAATATAAGGAGTTTATTCAATAATAATTTATTGTACACATAACTTTACCTATATATTTAATTATACATATCATTAATATAGATTCAAACTTTATGAACTTTACAATATATTAAGAATACAGAAACTTTTAGTTAACTAATTTTCATTATCAAATCAAATTCTCAATTATAGAGAATTTATTGAAAATGATAAAAATATATACATTTTAATTGTAATAAATATATAAATTCAAAATAATCATGTTCACTTTCAAGAATTTTATTTTAAGATAAATGAAGTGAAAGGGAGAAGGGTGAGATATCTTTCTTTTTATTTTGCATCAAATAAATTTTACATAAACTATTTTCTTTATAAATACAAATTTAATTTTTAAATTCAAAAGGAGATGTTGGGAGAGAGGTGTGATGTGTGTGTGTGTGTGATAAATAAATTACCAAGTACAAGTTTATTTCAACTAGAGTGAAAGAGGGAGAGAGGTCATTTAATTACAACTCATAAATAATTTCTATTTGCAATATTGATCTCATATAAAATGCAAGGAAAAGAAGAGAGAGAGAGAGATTTATTATTCTCTACAAACGATTATATAAACTCAAAAGAATAATTTCTATTTCAAATTTTAATCATTCCAATATATAAAAAGGAGAATAAAAAACATGTAATTTATTTTTCTTTTCACAATGTAAGAGAGATCAGTTTTATTAATTTGTTAAGCATTTACCAAAATTAACAAGAAAATGAGAAGAATCCTACCTCCAATCTTCTTGCTTCCAAAATCCTCCAAGCTTTTCCTTTCCCACTTCAACTCCTTCCACCAAAAATGAACTCTAAAGAACAACCCAAAACAATATTAAGTGTGGGAAATAAAAGAAAGTCTAAAATCATATCCCAAGGATTCTCTGCCCAACCCAATAAATGGGAGGGTAATTTTCTTACAAGAGTCATCTCACGTCTTACAAGCCCATATTTACTCTTAATGACCTTACAAACCCATGTGGGTTTACTTGTCCAAGTCACTCACTTTGAAAGTCAAATAGTCCTTTACACTCAACAATAATTTCTTTTACATTATCCAAAATTTACACTTTACAAGCACATCCAACCACCCTAGTTTAGGGCCTAACCAATCCTTTGGCATTCCTATAAAGGCAAGACACATGTTTCTAATAACTTATATTATAAAATTTCACATGATTTATATAAATTTAAATAATTATTGGATTAGGATTTGAATTAAAAAAATGATTGTTCTAATTGTAATTCAAAAAATAAATCTTTAAAAATAAGGGAGGAAACATATTTGAATTCCTACACATCAAAAGGGTCAACATGATAGGCAAACATACGTCGACAATAAGAGCACATAGATTCAAACATAGGGGGTATTATAGAGTGAATTGGATGTATTATTGTTAATGATTATTCTATTAGATGTTCTATGATTATGGAAGTTCTTAGTTATGTTACTAACATCATTCATAGCTATGATGAGAGTGGTGTATCCATATTATATCAGATGCACAAGATTGTCCAGGATCTGGAGGAGTGTAGTAATTTATACTTGTAGGGTAGGACCATGCTAGCTCACCTATATTGTGACCTATAAAGGTTTACTCAGGAGTTAATTATCAGTTTAAAAGAGTAAGTCTTCCACACACAAGGTGGTCAAAAGTGATCAAAGGGACCTTAAAATAGGTCTAAAGCTATGTGTGTAAAATAATGATCACAAGTGCATAATTTTATCTTAAATATTAATTTATGTGTCAATAAATATGTGTAATAGTTTGAAAAAAACAATGAGTAAGGATGATCCGATTTAGATAAAATAGTTATAATGAGTCTTTCATCAATCTTAATTCACCAATCTTAATGAATAGAAGTCTCAAGCACTTGACTTGAGTGATGAAGTCCTAAATGCAATGATATCTACTAACCTAAGAACAATGAGCTTATTTTATAATTTTCATGCCTTCGAATTACTATGATTTTTAAAACATTCCTCCAAGATAGCTCAAAATTTATAATGTTCCATAACACATAGAACATGGAACTTCAATTTAGGGGATATTGATTGACCTTGGATGATTCTAGCTTCATCAAAATGGTTTTGCTATTTTTTTCATTTGACAAGATCTAAGGGTGTAACTTATTTACTCATTACAATGTAACAAAGACCTTTGTTAAGGAGCACATTAGTGATGTATCCTTTCTAATTGAAGTAGTTAGAACTTGAAAGGGTTATCTTTTTTTCTCTGATATTATTAGCATAAAAACTAGAGTGAAAATAATCTAAACTTTTTTGCATGCAATTTTTTTTTATAAAGTGTTTCAAAAAATACATGTTAAAATGATCTTCTCGATGATAAAATTACAATGGTGCAATTGGCCCATGGATGTTTTTTGAAAAAGTGCTTTCAAGACTACAAGTGAAAGAAAAAAATTATATGTATTTTTAAAAAAAAAATAGGAATATAAGTTAATTGTCTTGATAAGAAAATTGTAATGGTGCAGTCACCCTATGACCAACAAAAAAAATTTGTAATTTTTTTATTCACACAAAAATGTTGGTATATGGCCTTCTGACACATCATTTAAAAAAAAAAAAATCATTTTTGCCCAAAAAATCTCTTTGCTTTGCCCTTCCACTACTTTTTTATAAAAAAAATAGAACAAATAGGGATAATAAAACTCAATCTAGACATGGAATATTAAAAAAAAAGTTGAACAAAGAATACTAAAACAACATAAATTTGCGAAATGTAACCAAAATTATCTTGAGAAATACTAGGTTGAGGTGTATTTGATCGGTAGGCTCTTTGATATATGAATCCATAGTCATAAATAGTGAATATGCTTAAAGAACATTGACTACCAAAGTTTATAGTATCCTGTAGCTACATTATCCCATCTTGATGTATATAGATAGTAAATTTTTGGGACTAATCGCTTATCAGTGCACCACATAATCAAACAATTGAGAAACTTCTCAGTAACTAAAAAATAAAATATCTTAGGCACTTCTTATATACTGAGGTACATGGAAACTAAGATCCATATACAATGTTGTTTGATGGATTGATTATTAGGGTAGTATCCCTCACACTACCAATCAAATAGAATTAGTTGTTGCTTCACCTAGAATGATAGCTCTTATAATTTTTATAACAATCAAAACATAAATTTAACCTAGTGGATTTTTATGAAATAAAATTGCTCCAACCTTTAGTGCCCCACAATGTTCACTGATTTATGATCAACCAAGATCCTATAAGTGCAAGGTGAGAAAATAATATTAATTATTTATAGTAAACCACAAAATCTGGGCTTGAAATTTACAATGCAAAAAACATTAAATTGCACATCTAAAAACTGAAAAAGAATATTAAATATTTATCAAAAAGAATAAAATATTATACATCTAATCTTTAAAACTGTATGAAGAATGAGATGAAGCTTCTATAGCTCTGATACCATATTATATTATTGGATAGGGTCTAAAATCATGTTAGTTATAATAAGAAAAATACCCACAATCCCTGCATAACAAATCTATGAATAGTTAGAAACAAAGTAACACAGATTCATCCAAGTAGAATAACTACTTCTTTTGATGAAGAGCATTAGCCTAATTATTTTAGTATAAAAGTAACTCTCACCCAAAATATATCTCACTTACTAGCTCTCTATGTTATTATATGGATAAGAGAGGAGGTTAAGGTTAGGATTAGGATTTTGGAGAGTAATTACAAAAATAATAAGACAAAGCTATTATTAACAAAAGTTAATTAAGTATTTACTTAATTGACAATCTTCTCTTATTATAGATTGTGGACAAATATACACTAATTAGTGTCTATCATGAATTACAAATAAATAATACAAGTGCATCTTAAAACAATACAAATACTAATAATTGAAATAGTATTGTGTTGGTGTATTTAACTACTCATACACTAATTAATGTCTATCATGAATTACAAATAAATAATACAAGTGCATCTTAAATCCATACAAATACGAATAATTGAAATAGTACTGTGTTGGTGTATTTAACTACTCATACACTAATTAGTGTCTATCATGAATTACAAATAAATAATACAAATGCATCTTAAATCCATACAATAGTGTATGAATAGTTAAATACACCAACACAATACTATTTCAATTATTAGTATTTTTTGGTTGAACTCATATGTTTTTATTTTGAAACCTTATTATCAAAATTTTGATACAATGTTCTAGTTGGCTTAAATATTGATAGTAATAACATTTGACATACTCAGATAGGCATAGTTGATAACATATCATTGGTTATAGTTATACTATACATGCATAAATCATATTTTAAATATGCTTAACTCATATTTATGTCTTTTTATTTAAAGAATGTAAGGAGAAGTGAGTTTGAGTTCAAATTTCTTTTAAATGTGTCATTTTTGGCTACTACATTTGAACATTTATCAGTGATATAATTCTTCAATTTTGGATGCTCAATGATAGAATTTAAAACTTATACCTTTATGTATCAAAAAATAATTAAAATTTTAGTCTATTCATATATTAAAGGTATAATATTATAAATACATTTGAATACTATGCATAATTTTGACATTCTTTGCTATTATATTTTTGTGATAAGTCATTTATGAAAGTTGTTGAAAAATCAATTTTTTAATTTAAACAACAAGGTTTGCAATGTATTAATGATTTTGTGATAATTTGTTCATTAGATGATTTGGTAGTGATAGTACAGTACAACGGTATCATATAGTAAATATATGATGTATATCATAATTTTATAATTTGTTTTATTTTATGCAGTCATTGATTGAAGCATTTAGAAACTATGATGAATTAAATTTTTTTACTCAAGAAGATGATGTATAAGTTATGTTTATTTATAAATTAGGAAAAAGATGTTATCTTGAACCTAAGGATCACATGGTTCTAAGAGGAATATTTTTTAGGTTAGAGATAACTAGTAGGAAGAAAATGCACCACTTATACGTGGTACATATTCAGGTAGATCCTTAAGGCCCTAAAAGGCACATGGTGCATTTACACAAGGATTTGGCTAAGCTAACAAGGTATTCCTTCACTTTGATGCCAATGACCCATTTTTTAAGAATGCCTTAAATAGTGCACCTCATAATGCTTTCATATATTGTGGGATTCATGCTTGGAGAGCCTATCATAGATGAAAATGGCAACCTCATTTTTTTAGGCACGATTCACCAATTATTTATTCTCACCAAATACCTCATATTTCTAATATATTTTTAATATTTTCCAATTCATTTCTCCAAAATTATGCCACACATTGATAATTAAAATCTTTAAATGCTACTGCTATACCATAAAACTATTCATCCTCCTATCGTAAACACACCATAAGCCAGTCAATCTTGTCTATGGTGATACATGATGAATCAAAAAAGTTGGAGGTTGAAAATGAATCATTAAGGTTATTGAGAGTCAAGATGATTATGAACTCGATGGATTACACCGAGTAAAATATTTATCGAGGAGTTCCACTAATTGATTTAATATCATCAGATGAGGGAAAAGATACCTAATTTTGCTTAACCATTTGAATTATGTTTTGAATTGATTCTCATATACCTTAAAATACTATTAGAATGTTACAGATGATTCATTCTACTAATTTGATTTCAATTTTCATTGAATCACAATTTGACATTTTCACTTTTAGACAATTTTGGTGATATTATACTATGTTATTTTAATTTTAATTTGCTAAATGAATTAATTTATTTAAAAAAAAAATGATAAATCAGAATTAGTATACTAATGAATATCTAAACTAAAATTTTAGTAATTAGATATGATGAAAAATGAAAATTGAGATAACATGTAGTGGACTTGACTTTGAAGCTAGTTGGGAAGAGTATATTTTGAAAATTTAAAATTTCACTTGATTTTATGTTTATTTTACATGCAAAATATTTAATTTATATTTATTTGATCTTATGTGTTAGTTTGACTACATGATAAATCATTTAAATGATTAGTAAGTGTTGAGTAGTGTGTTAAGTAAGTCTTTACTCATGATAATATTAAGTATTATTAGTTTAATTATAGATAATTTATTTTCAAATATTTTATTTAAATCAATTTTTGAAAGTGATTTATTATTTAAAAGTCAAACTAATGAGTTAACATAAATTCATTAATTAATTAAAATAAAATTTCAACTAATTTTATTTAAAAACTAATTATTAATTAGTTAAGTTTTAACTTACAATTTATAACCAACTCCTTATTATAAAATTTTAATTATTTAAATGAATATTATTTGAGGAGGAATTCATATAAGTGAAAGAGTTCTTATTAAGTTTCATATTACATTTATCTTATATGAAAAGTATATAAGATTAGGCATATGATCATGTAATCTTATTCTAATTATCTTACCTCATTTTAATTAATTTAATCATGTATTTCATTGGAATAGACTATTAATGTAAGATAATAATTAATAAATTGGACCATGTATGTTATCTTATATTAGGTGTATCATTAATTTAATAACATGCAGTGGAGTGGACCAAATAAAACTTTTTTTGTGAGTGAAGTATCCACATAATATAATCATGTACATCCAATTTTATGACTCGACCATGCATACTATCTTACCTCTAATATAAGATAAATGATTAGGGTTAAGATACTATTATCTAGTCCATTAATGATTTAATTTAATGATCATACATCTAATCTAAAATAAATTGATAATTATCTTACCCCACTTTAACTAATGTAATTAAGTATTTTACTAGTACAAAAAGTTTTTTTAAATTAAAATAACATGCAGTAAGATATCTTATTTCTTCCAGTGAAGTATTCCACTTGATATAATCATGTACATCTAATTTTATTTATAAACTAATTATCTCAAAATATCCAAGTTTAAATAATTTTTTATGACTATATAAATATATCAATTATATACACGTAATTTGTTTGAAACCAATAAGTACTTCATACATATACATTGTATGATAAATTATTGTGATTAATCACATGAGCTTGTAATATATTTCTCTTTTTAAATATAATTTTTGTAAATAGTATGAATCAATTATTGTGATTTCTTAATAAAATTTCTTTTCTTATTTATATATGATTCGAGTTCCAAATTATACTTTTGTTTTATGTTTTAATATATTTATTTTTAGTTATTTTTTATTTTTATAGGATTATAAATATTTTATTTTCATCTTTATTTTAAACTTATATAAATTAATAGTTCACTATTTCTTTTTCTTTTAGCTTAATTTTTTCTTTTGCATGTATGTAGTTTTGTTCTAATACATTTTGAATTATCATACCATTATTAGATTTTTATTATATTTTACTATTTATCTTTTTATTTAGGTTTCTTTGTAGTATATTTTATTTTATTTTTGTTTGTTTTTAGGAATAAAATACATGATTAGAAATGGAAGTGAAAAAGAATAAAAATATAAAATATCTGATCAAAATTTAACATTTTTTAAAAAACTTTTAAAGATGATACATATTCTATACATACCATTCTATCATTGAGTTAATAAAAATTTGAACACAAAAAAGATAAATGATATAAGAGCATTAATTTAGTTTGTTAAAGAATATTTTACATTGTTAGTCATATTTTAATAAAAAATCTCAATAAATTTGTTTGAAGCTATTAAACTGATTTAGATTTCTTAGATATTGTTAAGCATGTTTGAATATTAATATAATTTTAAACACTCAACATTTAAAATATCCTTTTGCATGTCTAAATACTAGACTTTTAGTTTGCATATCCTTACAATTAAATAGGTTGATTAATTGAACATTTCAAATTTTAATATCAACAAATTTAGTGATTCCACTAGGGATTTTATAAATCAGTTTGTTTTCAAGTAACTATTATTTTTCATCCAAAACTTTACTCTTTTTTATATGTCCATTACTAGACTGCCAACCAACATTCAATTGGGTATTCATATAACAGATGAATAAACTAATCTTAGTTCGCCCCTAATACATTTTATCTAGTATAACTATCCAAAATATCTTCAAGATATTTTAACGGTTATTAACATTGAAGAATATCAAGCTTTCGAAATAAAAATAATTTCTTTGCATAAATGTCAAACATAAATTGATATTATTGAGTGAAACTTATATATTTAAGAAAAAAGAGAACAATGTTTGGATACTAATCCTACACTAAACACCATATTTATATATGACAAACCACCTAAAGATAGAAATTGAGTTAGAGATGTTATCCCTAATTTGTATTTAAATAAAGAAGATGACAAAATTATCAATAAATAAATAAATTCAAATGTTAAAGAAAGATATGTGAATCCTTAAATAATGATAAAATCTAATTAATATTAGAAATAGGCCTTAAAAACTCTATTTGTTGAAAGGATTCAATATCCCTAATGTTTTTGGAGATTGAAGTGAATCATGAGAAGATATTTAGACTCCCTTAAGTTAGTTTAAGCTACCTTAAGAATAACTAATGAAAAGATATCTTTTAGACTATTTTTTTCAAAATTTGAAATGAAAAGCTTATCAATATTTCATTAGCCTACCTCTTAAAGTCATAAAAAAATAGAAAGCCTTAAAATATTGGCTTAAATTATGTTTTGGTATGTCTAAAGATGATATAGAATTAGTTTATGAATTAACCAATATCTTTATATACTTAGGTGAAACTATTTATCATTTTAAAAGTAAGTTTACAAAATATAGACTACAAGACTTAGACAAAATATCTTACTAGATGTGAGACCTTTTAAGAAATTAACAGGATTATATTACTATAATGATTTACCTTTTAAGTACATAATGGAATTTGAATACAAATACATAATTGTATATAATGTTACCATTACTTTCTGCATTGAATATGTAAAGTCATTTATTTTTGTTAGATTTGAAGATAGAGCTTTTATTGGACTAACTTATGATAATGCATAAATATTGAAAACCATTCACAACTTAAGAAATGAACTAATTATCATTAAACAAAAGTTGAACAATCAACCTTCTACATCAGGTAAAATAATAAATGCTTTAAAAGATAAAAATGAATTGTAAAATAAGTATTTTAATGTTTTTGAATTAGATCATAACCCTAAAAATTATGTTATTGCATAAAAAATTAAAAGGCTTACTAAAGGTAAAGATAATACTTCTTCTAATCTAATTGATAACATAAACATGCGTAGTTTTAGGAACCTTAAGGTAAAATGGAGTCTATGAATGCTTATGTGGTTGAAAACAAAAATAAATATTACAAATTTTCTCCTAAAGATAATTCAAATGAAACAAAACTTTCTAACAATTAACATTCTTCCTTAAAAAACTAACTGAATAAAAATGTAAAGTTGCATGTCAAGGCAATAACATTGTTGAAATTCCACTTGAAAGTTCACAAGTAATAAATAATTTTCCTACTTAATTTAATAATGTACAATATTAGACAAATTTTAGGCCAAAAAATTGTACTAAAACAAATACAACTTGTAGAACTTACAATATATTTAATGATTTAGCAAATAAAAAAATCAATTAATATTTATTTCAGGTTATTTATTTACTTGGTCAACTAGAAAACATTAACACAATAGTAAAGAATGTTAAACCTAATATTTTTGATGGTTTAAAAGAAGAAATATTTGAAGAAAATGAACATATCCTAACTCAATATAATGATCCTCCTTTTGACTATATTCCAACATTCTATGTGTCTATAAAGGTTGCAGATAAAATTATTCATAAATACATTGTTAATACATGGTACTCAAAGAACATCATGTCCAAATTCACAATTGATCAATTGGGCATTCCAAGTATGAAAATATAATTAGAAACTTATAGGTTTTAACTCTTGTCAAACTAAAAATTGTGCTAAGTTTTAGGGTATAGTCATTAAAATTTCTTAGTATGAAATGATTAGATGCATAGGTAACATTCAAGTTATTGATAGTCAAGTTAATTAAGCTATGTTGTTAGGAAGAGATTGGTTAAAAGTTACAGGTGATTTTGTTGGAAAAGTTATAACTTGGGGTTCGCATAGGTAATGAGATTAATTTTATGCATAAAAAAGATCAACATGTTACATCTATTGAACCCATCACATCCAATGTTGCCTTTGATGAAACTAGAGTTGGAACCTATGGATTTTGACCTTATATAAACCAAATCAACAATATGTTAGAACAATCCTTATAAAAATAGTTTTGTCTTTATATTTTGATGGTGATTGTTCTCAAAATGTTAATAGTGTTGGTGTTGTTTTTATCTTTCTTGTTTCTTAAAGTTTTGGATACACATCAATTATATTTTCATACAATGAATAATAATGTTGATTTTGAAGCATTATGTTTAGGTCTTGAAAATACAATTAAATTAAACATCAAACATCTATAAGTCTTTGATGATTCTGAATTAGTCATCAGGAAAGTTAGAAAAATTATAAAACTAATTATTTAACTTGCATAAGTATACCCAAAAAGTTTGGTCTCTTATGGATATTTTTTAAGACTTCAGTGTATCTCATATAATTAGAGAATTCAATGTGTGTGTTGACAAGCTTGTTGTTTATGCATCTAATACAATTGTTTATTTTTATTGAGGTTTTCAAATCCATTTTTTTTTAATAGTAATTGGCCTATTTTTTACTGTGATTAACATATTGATTGTTTTTATGCAAGAAGAATATTTTGATAATGATGATAATGTTCTAAATTTTGGTGATTACTTACAACTAAGTAGGATTATGTGGTTTGGTAAGCGTAGAGTCCATGTTCAATCCTTATGTTTTGCCTAAATTTTATCCAATTGAGGAACCTTCAAGATGAATAATCAGGGAAACTATCCCTATAAATCTAAGTACTAAAGATTATCCTAAATATGTTTATCTAGGTATACAATGTACAACCAAGAAAAAAAATTATTTATTAATTTTTATAATAATTTATTGATATATATATATTTTTGTATAAATATATTAATAGTTATGATAATAGAATAATACAACATGATATTCCCATCAAACTTGCTATACAACATGTTAAGAAAAAACCTCATAGAATCAACACCTTGTTAGAAAACACTATGAACAAGGAGCTCAATAAATTATTAGATGACAATGAAATTTATACAATTCGATATTCTGATTGGGTGGCCAACTTAGTTTTAGTGCATAATAAAATGGTGGTATTCATGTTTGTGTAGATTTTAGATATTTAAAGTGTGTATTTTTAAAAGATAACTTTCCATTACCTAACATAGATAAGATTTTAAAGAAGGTTGCCTAGTATAAAATCATGTCTTTATTAGATGTATTTTTATGTTAAAATTAGATGTTTGTAGATATTAAATATACTCCCAAAACTATGTTTACCATGCAAAGAGATACTTGTACTTTTAATAAAATACTTTTTTGTTTAATTAACACAGGTGTCACCTTTTAAATTAAAATGCATGTTGTATTTGATGATATGATTGGTATCATTATTTAGGTTTATTTATATGATCTTATAGTTCATTCTAAAAAATGTAAAAGTCACATTGACCTCTTACGTGAAATTTTTATAGGATGTAAAAAATTTGGTATATCACTTAATCTAAATAAATTAGTTTTAGAATAATGGGAAGTGAATTACTCGACGATGTTATTTTTAAAGATGGAATTTATACTGATCTTGATAGAATCAAATCCCTTAAAAAATTGTCTCCACCTAAAGATTGATCTAATTTTTTGCCTTTATCTAGTAGAATTAACTTTGTATGCACATTTATTTCTGATTTTGTGGATAAATCTAACCCCTTATAAATTTTACTTAAGAAAAATTAGAATTATATATGAGATACAGGTTCAAATACAATATTTGATAATATAAAAAATGTAATAATAAGTGCTCATATCCTTGCCAAAATAAATATGGATAAACTTTTGTTTTATATATTAATATGATTGATAATGTTGTGTTGTGATTCCTACTAGTATTAACACAACAAGAAAAAAAGACCCATAGGATATATGAGCCAAGTGCTCAAATATGTTGAAACAATACATCCTTTAGTTGAAAAAAGTGTTCTCTCTTTTTTCAACTTAATAAAATTTAACTATTTTCTAATAAGAAATGAATTTATTATACATTATAATATGCTTATGATGTTATATTTATTTAAACAAACCATGATTGATGGAAGATTAGTTAAATATATATTTAGAATTTAAGAAATTGACCTTGAAATAAAAATATACAAAACTATTAAAGACAATGATTTAGTTAAACATCTTACTGAAAATACAAATTCAGATGTTAATGTTGCTATAGATGATAACTTATGGGCAAACTCCCATTTTTAGACAATAAGAGCTATTAAAATTACCATTTAAAAAAAAATGGCCTACAAATGTAAAATTGGCATTTTTTGTTTTCATAAAATGATTGGTATCATGACTTAGTTTATTATTTTTAAAATAATGTAGACTTGCTCATGAAGCTCTTGCATGGTTGTAGCAAAGTCTTCACCTTCAACACTTCTCTTTTCTTGTTGTTAGTGTAGGACTTTATTTTAAATTTATTTGGATTATTCTTACACATGTGATTTAGCTTACTTAGTTGTCATTTATCATATGGAGTTATTTGACCATCATTTTTAGCTAGTCAATAGGAGTTACTCCTTGACGGACTATTCCAAGTATGGGAGTTACATGCCTATTATAAGCTCTTTAACACTATTCTAGGGGTGGTTACTTGTCATATTTTCTATTTATACTCCTTTTGTAATGATGAATACATGGAAGATTTACATTGTTACACTCTTGGTTTCTCTCTTATAATTACTTGCTCATTTTCCATTTTGATTTGTTCAAGTGTCAATGCATTCAATATTCCATCTTTGATCTTGGTGGAATCCTCAACATGGTATTAGAGTGCTAGGTCTGGTAAACTAAATGTTTGGTTTTTTTTTGTTTGAGTTTATTATGAGATTGTGAGGTTGTTATTTTTTAAAAAAATGCTTGTTTCTTTTCGAGTTGGATTTCATTACATCTTTTGTTTGTTTATGGCCTCCAATGGTTTTGCAAGCTGATCTATTGTTTTGAAAATATTTTAAGCCTTATTGGTCACTGATACACTAGTTTTCAATCTATGGCTTGGTGCTGTGCCTAACCTTGTAAATAGAGTAACCTTTGATAGTGAGTTCCTTTAATTTGTCACTCACATGTATGCAATTTCCCACCATATAGGACAATCCTTCTAGGTCGACGTCCTCTTGGAAAGGGTTTTCACTCTTTTTTAGACTTGAGTATACATTGTATAGTGCAAAAGAGGTAATGTTTTTGCCTTGCATAATTATTACTTATCATCCCATGACCATATAAATGTGTTAGAGTATGGGAGCATCAAAGGGAGTGCAAGGGGTAGTGTTTGATTGAACTATTGATATGTTTATAAGTTTATTTTTACATGAAGTCTAAAATAATTTCTACTACCATTATCCAACCAACCACTTATGGTGTGTTCAACAACCATTCTATCTGAACTCCAAGTGTAGCTATAAGATGGCATAACTATTCAAAAATGATTTTAACTATAAGAAGTATTGACCTATGACTATAGTTTTCTTATATTAGTACTGTCTTTGGCTCATCCACCACTGAAGCTGATAATGGAGGGAGAGTTTGTTGTCTTGGTTTTGCATGTTATTGAATCAACATACCTCCAAAATTCATGGAATTTATATAATATGTGGTCACATGGTTTGCCCTCTACTTGGTGTTTGCACCATTTCCTTTATTTCTATAATTGAGGGCTATCTCCTCTAATAATGACACCATTAGAACCTACATGCAATTTCTAGGTGGCAGAAGGAATGTTGGCATCCTCATGTTGGTTCAGACATTAGTGTTGCCAGTCAGTAACATGACATAAGAGTCATGGAGAGTAGTTGAAGGAGGTCATCATTATCCTGATTTACATTCTTTATATTGCATGCAAACATACTTGTACCTATGTTGACCCTCGTGGCCTTTTCATTATCATTTTAACTGGTCTTTACCATTTCGTTATTTAGTGCTCATGTTATCTAGGTGGTGAGTAGTTGTAAGTCATTAATATGCAACTTATATGCCTTTTTAAAAATTAACCAGCCTTTAAAATAGTAAAAAATGCCATTTTATGGATAGATTGGTTTGCATGCTTAAGCAAAGTGGTTTTGCTTATAAACCTATGTTTTTGAGGCTCATGCATGTATTGACAAATTAACAAATAGTTTTCATAAGTTTTAGTAGCTTTTATAAAGTTAATTTTTACTTTATAAAGCCAATTATAGTGTAAAGTTTGTTTTTATGTCACCCAAGGTGGAATATATAGGTTAAAGGGGTTATAAATAATGTATGTGAAGTGAAATTTTAATTTAGTGGCAGAAGGGATTTAATATAGGTGGACGAAATTATGCATTTTTTGATTATTTTTTATAAAAAACAAGATATTATTGGGAGATATAAAGGTAATATTATGAAATTGTATTTTGTTTGATCATACATTTTCCATCATCCTTTTCTCTTGTTGAAGATCAAAGGGTAAGGTCTAATTTGGAAGGTGGCCAAACCCCCTCACAAACAAACCACTATATTCTCCTTCTCTCATTATTTGCTCACTATCTACTCTTTGTCTTTCTTCCCAAATGCATTTTTGGTGGTAATTGACATCTATTATGGGGGCAATTTTTTGGATAAAATTAGTGATTTTTGGGCAATTACGAAGGCCATGCGAGCTCTAAATTATGTAGGAGCATGCTTGGGGCTCTTCTTATTGACCTTGCTAGGGGTTGCTTTCCCCATACCCCCACATCATGACCCCTTATTCGATACTTTTAGTGTACTTTATTTCATCAAAGGGTGAGGTCTAATATGATAGGTAGTTAGATCCCCTCATAACAACATTTTTATGCCTTGTTAAGACTTGTACATGGATGCATTATCAACAGAGCTTGACATCCTCCTATTTCACCAATTTGATTTTTCACTTGTGCCTTTTTAGGTGTCAAATACACTAATTGTTTACATTTGGATGCATTTTTAGCTGCATTTGGCATCTATTTATTGAGAAGTGCATTGAAATTTATGCACTATTTACTCTTACCTATTTGGATGCATTATCGATTGAGTCTGACGTCCATACATTTGAGCATGTTGTGTTATTTTCAAACACAGGAGGGGTCATTACTGACTATCTTGGAGGGGTTTCTATGGGCCCTAATTTTTATCTTATGTGCACACTCAATTTTAGTGACTTGTGTGCCACTTTTGTGTCATTTTCATAGATTGCTATCACATTCTTAGATGCATTATTAGCTACGCCTGAATCCATTCATTGAGTGTGCATTTTCACTTATGCACTATTTTTCTCATTGTAATTTTTTGGCGTCTTCTCATAGTCATGTTGACTCCACTTGAGAGATACAAACTGATGAGAAGAGTTGATTCTACACCAGTGGTTCTTCTTAGAAAGACCAATTATGTTTATTATCATTCATATATAGAACACTTGCTCATAAAAAATAATTTTACTCCATTCCTATATAGACTTATCCTTGCTCTCAATGATCCTGTTTAGTTTCATAAGTGGTCTGACACTTGTGATATGGTGCTCTATTGTTACATGTTTCCATGGATATTCGTTGCCATGTGGAATATACATGTCACTAAACTATTTGGAGCATCCTACAGTCTCTTTTCAAAGATCCTGTTAAGATCTATATCGCTCCTCCTCCTCCACTTCCTATTGTCTTTTCAGAGACTATTTTACCCTCTACTCCTATTCTATTTCACATGATGACACTTTCATGGTGGAATGTGTTCTTCCTTATGTCAAGGCACCACTAGATGATGAGATTTTGCCTAACCTTAGATGTCCCATTAAAGATTCTACTCCCATTCTTGTGCATAATGTTACTCATCTAGAGCCATCACATATTAGTGCTTCAGAGGACCCTACTATTTCTAGTGAAATTACACCTTATGAGAGCATCAACGACTCTTCTCTTCTTATGGACATTTAGTCTATGGATCTGTGTGATTCATCTATAGCCTCTTATTCAAATTTTAGGGTTGTTGAGTTGTGCTCTCCATTTCCCATGGACATTCTTTCCTTGAATGTTCCATGTCATTCTTCTTCATCAAACTCACCTATACTTGATGGAACTTCTAATCCTGAGCACATTTCTGAGACTAAGGACTCTTTTTTTGGCACATACAAATATAGTAGTGATGTGGGCAAATATCCACCATCTCCTTGTTACATTTTAGATATTGAGGAGTTATTTCCTGATCCACCTAACTTTGGTCCACCTCAAACATTATAGGGTACATGTATATTGATTCAAGATTCATCAAACATCAGGTAGTCTACTACATAGTTACAAGGCATTGTGCAATCTTTCATAGTCTCTGATTTCATTATACCCTCATTATATAGAGAATTTATTCCTCTTACTATTCATGAGGAGAAAAATTACTTGTATAGGGACTACACCTTTGTTGGAGATCCATCAGGGACTTGGTAGAGTAATGCAAGGACATCACTCATGAAATAACATGAAAGTTTTGCCTAGAATAAGTAAATCAGGGGTCGAAAGACATGTCTAGGATGTTTTGATAGTGTTATATGACTAATTTTTTTTTCTTGGAATGCTATCCAAGTGATTTGAAGTGCCTGGGGAATGTAGAAATTCAAAATGGGAGTTTCCTACCATTTTGACAATTCAAATTATGAATGTTTTGGCTTAGTAAAGGTGTTATAGGAAGTTGTCTAGGGGTAAATCAGTTGTGAAATGAATATAAAGTGTTAATTTAGGACACCTTAGATTATGTTATTTTATATGAGGTCACACTTATATGACATAATCCATCTTGAGGTTGACGACAAGAGCAACACTCTTGCAAGTAGTTGCTTGGAGGTAGTTAGGGCAGTTAGGTAGATATAAAGATCATAATTTTGGTTTTGAATTTAGTTTTAAAAAGTTGGATTTTGAAGAGAAGGGCTCAAGATTCAAAAAAATAAGAATTGAAGTCCTTAATTTTTGATAAGGATAAATAGGACTCTATTTTCTGTGTAGGCCCATATATTAATAGTGTTTAGAGTTATTCAATAATGAAAGATTTAACTAAAGATTAACTTACGGTATTTACATTGAGTTGGTAAGTTTGTATGACTCTTCTAATCATGTTTAAATAATTAGAAATGAGTCTTCAAAGTCTTTTGTTGGTTAATCCTAAGTTGCAAATAAATACCTTTTTCTCTATGTTTTGAGTGACTAGATACATAGTGACAAAAGGAAGTTCATAAGACATTTTGTTAAGTAGTCTTTACACTTAAAGAAGATTATGTTCATTGTTTTAAAGGATTTTATAAATCTACAATTCCTTGTAGATATATAATTTATGTTCTAAGTTCTCAAACCTATAGTAGTATAAGGTATTGTACACAAAATAACTAAGACTATGGTCAAGAGTTTACATAAACATGTATTGGGGTATTTTGTTGGTTAATCCTAAGTTGCAAATAAATACCTTTTTCTCTATGTTTTGAGTGACTAGATACATAGTGACAAAAGGAAGTTCATAAGACATTTTGTTAAGTAGTCTTTACACTTAAAGAAGATTATGTTCATTGTTTTAAAGGATTTTATAAATCTACAATTCCTTGTAGATATATAATTTATGTTCTAAGTTCTCAAACCTATAGTAGTATAAGGTATTGTACACAAAATAACTAAGACTATGGTCAAGAGTTTACATAAACATGTATTGGGGTATATGAGGAGTAATCCAAAGGTTGTACAGGGTTGTATTTCATTTCACACATCCTAGAAAGGTCTCAAAAGAGATGGGAGTATTTTTGGAGTTTGAAACATTGAGACAGTGGCTAAGAAACCTCTAGATTGTAACTAAGTAAATTATGGAACCTAGAAAGTGATAAAGAAGTTTTTACACACAATTATTGGTTGAACCAGATGCATTAAGTGATTATGGAACCATTTAAGTATTTCATTTATTTTGAAACTATTCAATGTCATATCCAACCCCAATAATGCATTGGCAAACCTTGCATACATGCCTGGATATTCATTTTGAGCAAGAACGAGTTGTAAAGTGTGAGCAAAGGAGTTTTTACACATTGATAGAAATTGTAAAAGGTGAACATAGATTGTGTACATCTCTTTAGATCATTCATTAAACCTAAGAAATGTTGGAGATCAAACAAACCCTGAGGAAGTATCTTGTAGACCTTATTATAGTAATTATGCATGCATAAAGGTTAAAAAAGCTTATAGAAAGGTGAATTAGAGGCATGGGTTGAGTCTATAATGATTTAGGAAGGTGGTGTAAGTTAGGGATAAAAAAAGCCTCAAAACTCTTTTTAAACAAATTTAGAGTCTTAAAACTTAGACAAGATCCCCTTGGGTTATCACAGTCATAATGAACCCTTAATTAGGGATATTATAGAAAAATGATTATAGTAAATGTTTCCACCATGGAAATGACCCCAATTTTGATCATTTGAGAGGGAATCATATGTGTAAATATATTAAGGAAAATTTTGACCCATCTCGTACTTGTATATGTTAGAAAGGATGACTGCATGGATAAAAGGAGAGAATAGGCCTAATTAGACCTAATAAAAACCAAAAAGGAGAAAGAAAAGGGAGTTATCAATTGATTTGGGTTCTTCAAATTCACATAGAGGATAAAAGGGATAAAGGGAACCTAAAATTATCCATATTGTTTTTAAAATTATAATTGTAAAAAATTGTACTAGTGGATTTATCCTTAAAAAAGGCCACTGGAAGAGGTTTGTGCAAAGAGAGAAGTGCATGAAGAATGAGAAATAGTTGGTAAATTATGTAACAAATTGTATAATAAGTCTTATAAGAACATAAGGAATATGAAAGGTTAATGAAATCCCAAAGTGAGAGAGAGTATTGATGAACCCTCTTTTGACCATTGGTACATTGGCCTATTGAATGAACCTAGGAAAAGAAGAAATTACCAAGTTCATTGGATCATCTTTGCATCATTTGGTATCAGAGCTAGGTTTCTTTTAGTGTGGGTGATTGTTACAAAGAAGACAAGAATTAACAAGACAAAAAGAAATATTGGACACCATGTGTCTAGAGGTGAATTACAGGGAAATAAACCAAGAACAATGTTCCATGAAGCGAGGGATGGAGAGGCAACTAAGATCAAGAATATTTGGTCAAGAGTGTGGTAGACCAGGTGACACATCTGATTACACCATTTGTAATGAGGATAGAAGCCATTGAAAATGCACTCAAGGAAAGAGTACAAGATTCAAAGATAGCAAATATGGAAGGCAATGAAGGACAATAAGGTCAAGAGGAACCTTAATAGTCAAGGTCAGTTGGAGAAGAGAGTGGAACAATAGTTAAAGAGGCCATGAGGCCATGAAATATGTTGTAGTAGGTCAAGAAGTCATGAGACCACAATAACATGCATATGAGGGAAGGCCCTTTATATTTGATAGATCAAGAGCTAATGATCATTTCTTGACAAATAGACAAAGACCAACCTTTCAAGGATAATGTTGACATTGCAATAGAGAAGGGCATAAAGTAATGGAACGCCCCTCAAATATTGGTAGGGATGGTCAACTGAATGTAAGAGGACCATGTGAAGAAAGGGACTAATTGAGAAGAGAATCTTTGCTCATGATAAGAGTTTTGTTGTATCAAAAATAACAAGTGCAAGAACCAGTCCAAAGGAAAAGTATATTTAGGAGCAACTATAAAGCAAAGGGAAAGTGCTAAAAAGTAGTGATTGATAGAGGAAGTACAAATAATATAGTGTCTTTAGAGATGATAAAAAATCTAGGATTGAATAGGATGCCACATCCACATCCTTAAAAAGTAACACATGTTCAAGAAGGACATCAAACCATGATAAGTAAGCAAATTTTGGTTGATTTTCATATAGGTAAATATAAGGATAGATTTTTGTGTGACATAATGCCCATGGATGTTTTCCATTTGCTGCTAGGGAGGCCATGGAAATTTGATAGGAGGGTTGTTCCTGATGGGCAGGAAAATACTTACATAATAGATAAAGATGGGTTGACACATGTTATTTTACCTTTGAAAGGTGATACAAGAAGAGTGGAACAAAGAGTGATGTTGATGTCAACCAAATAATACTTTGGTAAGATATTTGAGAATATGAGTTTGATTAAGGCCCCCAAGTAGGAAGAGAAGACAAATTGTCTTGAGATGGTGAATATGGAGAGGTATGAGTCTACAAAGTTGGACATGGAAGATGAACAACAAGAGAAAATATTATTGGATAAGGTCACTCATTTGAATAGAGAAAGTGATCTTTATGAGAAGGCATTGGTATCAAGAATGAAATGCAAGAATGAGAGGCTCAAAAACCAAGAAGGTAGAGAGTATACTAAAATAAAAGGATAAAAAATTGTAGCGAAGATGGATAAGAAGTGGCTTGGGAATGACACCAAACAAGGGAGGAAGTTGGACAATGAAGATTCTAAGAAGGTATCCAAAGAGAAATCCATAAAGGCTTCAAAAATTGATACTAATAACATGTTTTTTGATGAGTATACAGGTGAAATAAAGGTAACCACCAAGCAAGTCATGAAAATAAGGAAGTTAGAGAAGTTTGAGATCAAAGAGGATAGTAATGATCCTAAACAACCTAAGATTCATCAAGGAATGAAGAACAAAGAGGAAGAGCCCTGCTCAAAGAGTCAAATGGTACAAAAGAATAAGGTGAGAAAGAAGATGAGATAATGTGTATTGGAGACTTAGACTTGCAGTTGAAGACAAAGATATAAGACAAGATGGAAACAAAAATGTAAGATCAATAGTTGATATAACTCCATGTGGATAAGGAAGAACAAGTTGGTGATAGTGAGAATTTCAAAGAAGGTGAAGACAAGCATGATAGTTCATTTATGGTATTATAGTCCCAAGGAGTAGCTAGGAGCATGTTCAGTGGAGAAACTCTATACAAAATCAAGGAGCAAGCAAACATATAATCGGAGAAGGTAAATAACACCCAAATAAGAGTCAATCTAATTGATATATTTATATACTTATGTGTGAATGAGAGTGACCTTGTAAGAGAGAAATGTCAAGGGAGTAAGACATACAATCAAGAAGGTGGGTAGCAAGATAAGATCAATACAAGGCTATGAATATGAAAAGAGGTCAATAAAATATTTTCAAAGGAGTGAACATGCATATGAAAGAAGAAGGTAAACAAGATACATTCTTGAAAACTTTTAAAGTTTCTGCTTTTTATGTTGACTCTTGGTCTAGTGGTAGATATGCAGTATGTAAAGGTGATATATGGAGGAGTCCTAAAAAATATAGACATATGGAAAGATAAGCGTATGATAATGAACTTCATATTGATCATATTATAAGAGGTGACAAGATAATTTGGGCTAAGTAAGATAATTGGGAGAATGATAGTGAAGACACAAAGAGAATGTCTCAGGTTGATTTGCCAAGGCAAGATGCCAAAACAAAGGTATGTAACAATTTGATAAATGTATTTATAAGCATAAAAAGTGTGGAGGATGCATTTAATCATGATATAAACTATGAGGATGATTACCAAAAACATTTATACCTTGATTTGCATAGGAGAATACATTGTTTATTATTTGAAGAAGTGGTTTCTAGACAGGAATACATGAAGCAAGCATAATGTTGTTGAAGTGAGCTATATGAATAGAAGGAAATAGTGAGAACACCAGAACTTAATCATCATAGGGTTTAAATGATGAAAGACTCAAATATGATAGAGGAAAAATAGGTGGAATACCTCAAAGAGTGAACTATAGGACTACATTTACATTCAAAGCATAATTATGATGTTGCAAGTGGCTAGAATAAGTAGGAACAATAGGTAAAGTAAGGAAGGAATACTTTGGAGTTTCATGTTCAAAACATAATCATGATTATGGAGTTACAATTCAAATTATTGGTAGAAATATGCAAGATGGAAGAAAATATTCAAAGGATAAGAAGAGTAGTTTGGATTTTAGAGACATGGACTGAATATGGGAAACTTAGCAAGAAGCATATTGACAATAGGACCTTGATAAGCATGCCAAAAATTTTCAAAGATGAAGGAAAACATTTCATGGATTGGAAAAAAATAAAGAAGCTACAGGTAGATTATATCAAGTTAGGATTTCTATTTCCTAGTTCTAGTCATGCACATGAACAAGAGTTGCATAATGGTATAGGTATGAAAACCATTTACAATGAATTAGAAGAAGAAGAAAATATTAATACAGTAAGGAAAGAGGCTAAAATAGGGTCATGTTGGATAAATGAGTTGTCTCAAACCAATTCATCTTAGGTAATATGTATTTTGGACAAGTAGGAAGATAAAAGGACTTGGAACTAGGAGCCTGTCAAGAGTGAGAAGTCAGATTTAAAAGTAAACACCACAAGGAAGTAATATGTTGACAAGAAATATGCAAGCATAATATGGAAGGATTCATACAAACAAACTCTGAGTTTTTATTCCTTTTCCCCTTGGAGTATGATGTAGGGGCATCACTCATGGAATAACATGATTGTAAGTTTTTCCTAGAACAAGTAAATCAGGGGTTAAAAGACATGTCTAGGATGTTTTGAAAGTGTTATTTGAATAAAAATGTTTATTGTAATTCTATCCAAGTGATTTGAAGTGCCTAGGGAATTTAGAAATTCAAAATGGGAGTTTCCCACCATTTTGACAATTTTAAATTTTGAATGTTTTGGCTTAGCAAAGGTGTTGTAGGAAGTTGTCTAGGGGTAAATCAATTGTGAAATGAATATAAAGTATTAATTTAGGACACCTTAGAATATGTGATTTTGTATGAGGTCACACTTTTATGGCATAATCCATCTTGAGGTTTGTGATAAGAACAACACTCTTGCAAGTAGTTGCTTGGAGGTAGTTAGGGCAGTTAGGTAGATATAAAGCTTATAATTTTGGTTTTGAATTCAGTTGTAAAAATTTGGAGTTCAAAGAGAAGGCTTAATATTTAATAAAATAATAATGGAAGTCCTCAAGTTTTGATAAGGATAAATAAAACTTTGTTTTCTATGTAGGCCCATATATTGAAAGTGTTTAGAGTTGTTCAATAATGAAAGATTTAACTAAATATTGTTTTCTAGTGTTTACATTGAGTTTGTAATTTTGTATGCCTCTTCTAATAATGTTTCAATAATTGTATATGAGTCTTAAAAGTCTTTTTTTGGTTAGTCCTAAGTTGCAGACAAATACCTTGTTCTCTATGTTATGAGTGACTACATACACAATGATAAAAGGAAGTTCATAAGACATCTTGTTAAGTAGTTTTTACAATTCAATAAGATTGTGTTCATTGTTATAAAGGATTTACTAAATCTAAAATTCCTTGTAGATATATATTTTATGTTCTAAGCTCTGAAACCTGTAGCACTATAAGTTATTGTACATAAAATAACTAAGAATGTGGTCAAGAGTTTACACACACACGTATTGGGGTATATGAGGAGTAGTCCAAAGGTTGGCTATGGTTGTATTTAGTTTCATAGACCCTATAAATGTCTCATAAGATTTGGGAGTATTTATGGAGTTTGAAACATTGAGATAGTGGCCAAGAAACCTGTAGATTGTAACTAAGTGAACTGTGGAACCTAGAAAGCCAAAAAGAAGTTTTTTCACACAACTATTGGTTGAACCAGATGTATTGAGTGATTTTGGAACCATATAAGTCTTTCATGTAGTTTGAAACTATTTTAAGTCATATCTAATTCCAATAATGCATTGGTAAACCCTGCATACATGCCTGAATGCTCATTTTGAGCAAGAACAAGTTGTAAAGGGTGAGTAGAGGAGTTTTTGTGAGTTGATAGCAATTTTAAAAGGTGAACACAATTTGTGTACATCTATTTAGATCATTAATTGATCCTAAGAAATATTGGATATCAAATAGACTCGAGGAAGTATCTTACAGATCTTATTGTAGTATTTGTGCATGCATAAAGGTTAAAAAAACTTATAGAAAGGTGAAATAGAGGAATGGATTGAGTCCATAATGATTTAGAAAGGTGTAAAGGTGCAAGGCAGGGATAAAACTATCCTCAATACTCTTTTTAAACAAATTTAGAGTCTTACAAGTTAGACTAGAGCCCCGCAGGTTATCACAATCATAGTGAACCCTTAATTAGGGATTTTATAAAAAATGATTGTAGGAAATGTTTCCACCATGGAAATGACCCTAGGTTTGGTCATTTGAGATGGAATCATATGTGTAAATATATTAAGGAGTTTTTGGACCCATCCTGTACTTGTACGTGTTAGAAAGGATGACTATGTGGATAAAAGGAGAGAATAGGCCTAATTAGACCTAAAAGAAACCAAAAAGGAGAAAGAAAAGGGAGTTATCAATTGATTTGGATTCTTAAACTTCACATAGAGGACAAAAGGGATAAATGGTACCTGAAATTATCCATATTTTTTCAAATTACAATTGTACGAAATTGTACTCATGGGTTTAGCCTAAAAAAGGCTACTAGAAGAGGTTTGTGCAAAGAGAGAAGTGTACGAAGAATGAGAAATAGTTGGTAAATTATGAAAAAAAGCGTATAATAAGTCTCATAAGACCATAAGGAAAATTAAAGGTTAATTAAATTATAGAGTGAGAGAGATTATTGATGAACCCTTGTTTAACCATTGGTTCCTTGGCCTATTGAATGAACCTGGGAAAAGAAGAAATTACTGAGTTCATTGGATCATCTCTACATCATAGACCCATAAATTATTATAGGGTGATTAAATATTAACTACACCTACTTATGATAGGTTCAATTTAGTGGTATTACATTTAGTTCTTATGCATGATCTTGCCAAAACTATTCCACACTTTTGTTTTAGACTCTACTTAGAGTTCTTCGTATTACTACCTTCATCCTATTTTGTGGAATGGATAGAATTTTAGTACACACCTCATGTTAATCCTTTGGAAAAAATAAGAAACATTTTTTGATGTAGATGGATATCCTTTAGTCTTTAGGCGGAGGATCCCATTATGAACATTGGTCATCTTGCGAGCTATACTTGGAGTGCAGATGACTTCAACATCATCTTTTGTGGGGATTTTTATCGCTCTCTTATTATTTTATATTTTTTGAGTGGGGGGGAATATTTTCCTATGGTTTTCCTCATTTTATCCACTTAATTAGAGTTGCTTTGTACATGGGTACCTCATTAAGCCTTGTTACCAGGACCCATTTCCTTTACCCACCTAAGATACGATTAAGGGGGGGCGGTATTAGTGTAAGAATTTATTTTCCATTTATTTTTTTATTTGGGTTGTTTGTACACATGTGTTTTATCTTTATTAGGTGTAATTTGTTATAAATAACTACTTGATCATGATTTTTATCTAGTTGGTAAGAGTCACTCCTTAACTGACTATTCTGGGTATAGAAGTTACATGCATATTCTATAATCTTTACCACTATTCTAGGAGTATTTACTTATCATTTTTATTATTTGTAATCCTTTTATAAATTTTAATACATGGAGGATTTTTATTTTTATAGTCTCTATTTCTCTCTTACAATTACTTTCTCATTTATTGTTTTGCTTTGTCCAATCATCAATGTATTTGGTGTTCCATCTTTGATCTTAGTGAACTCCCTGATACTTGATTAACTAAATATCTAAGCTCATAAAAAAATCTTGGATTTATCCCATAATTTTTTTGAAATGGACTGAAAACCATAATACTATTAGGTGAATCATTGTATGAAAATTTAACTTGGCCTAACACATGATCCCTTTGCTTTGGACTGCCACTTACCAAACATATTAATATATTCCCTAAGCTTTTATTGACAACTTCAATTTAACCATCAGTTTTGGGATGGTAGGTTGAATTGAATCTCAATGTAGTTCCCAAATTATTCCAAATTGTTCTCCAAAAATGTCCAATAAACTTTGTAGCTCTATCAGAAATAATGCTTCTAGGAATCCCATGTAACCTTACCACTTCTTTAAAGAATAAATTAACAATGTCGGTAGCATCACTTGTATTATTACATGATATGAAGTGTGCCATTTTTGAAAATATATAAATAATAAAAAAATATAGTCATTATCTCATTGTGTTTTTGGAAAACCCAATGTAAAATCCATACTTATTGCATCCCATGACCTGCTTGGAATACATAGTGGCTGATATAGACTTGCATTTTGAATCTTTTCTTTAGCATGTTGAAAAATCCTACATATTTATACAAATTTATTGACATCATCTTGCATTCTTGGCAAATAATAATATGAATTCAATTGAGCAAAGTTATTTTTTAATTCAAAATGTCTTAATAAAATGCCACTATGCTTTTCTTTCAGCAAGTTGTATCTCATAAACCCCCTAGGTATGCATAACTATTTTCATTTAGATAAAAATCCTTATTGAATCATGTAGTCCATCCATGGACTCATATCCATGATTAGTATATTTTTATAAGCCTGATAAGCTTCCTTGAAATTTGGATATTCTTCAAACAACTCTTTTAATGACTCAAATTTTAAACTACCCACTTGAGATTCATGTATCATACTTATCCTACTCAATGCATCGGCTACCTTATTGGACTATCCACTCTTATGTTTGAAGTTAAAATATTTTTTTTGTAATATCTCTATATATTTAACATGTCTTTGACTCAACTTAGTTTGACTATTGATGAATTGCAAAACATGATTATCTATATAAATCACAAACTCCTTAGGTAATAAGTAGTGCCTCTACTTATTCAATGCTTGAATTATGGCATATAATTATTGATCATGGGATTAATAATTCTACTCAGATTCATTTATAATTTCACTAAATTAATTAATAGGCCTTCTTTATTGACTCAAAATAAATCTAATAGCTAACCCACTAACATCACATTTAATTTGAAAAAGTTTATTGAAATCAGGTAAGGCAGAGATAGGTTGTTCAATTATATTTTTATTCAAAATATGAAAGTTCTTATCTAATTCAGTCCAATGGAATTTATTGTTGTCACCTTTTATAGTTTTAATAATAGGTGCACAAATATCATTAAAGTTTCTAATGAACTTTCTATAAAAACTAGTGAATCCATAAAAATGACAAATATTAAATACATAAAATCAATTTATATGAAGGTACACTTCTTAAGGTTAATCATTATTTTCTCTTCCTTTAACTTATTTAATACCATCCTAAGATGTTTGATGTGTTCATCCTCTAATTGGATGGAAATAAAAATGTCATCCAAATAAAAAATAACAAATTTACCTATAAATTACCTTAACACCTCATTCATTTGTCTCATGAAGGTATTAGGAGCATTGGTTAAACCAAATGGCATAACAAGCCACTCATACAATCTCTTAGTAGTCTTGAAGCTTGTTTTCCACTCATCACTGTCTCTAATTCAGATTTGATGGTAACCACTCTTCAAATATATCTTTGAAAAATAGTGTGCTCCATTCAAAAAATCCATTACATAATCCATACTTGGAAATGGAAACCTATAATTGATAGTTATCTTATTGATGGCACTAGAATATGGACACATCCTCTATTCTCCACCTTTCTTAGGAGTTAAGATTTATAGTAAAACTCATGGACTTAGACTCTCTCTTATCAAACTTTTATCTAATAGATCTTGTACTTTCCTTTTGATCTATTCATTCTCTTTAGGTGTCATTCTATAGGCTGATTTGTTTAGCAAATTAGCTTCTGCAATGAAATTCACATGATGGCTTATGCTCCTAATTGGTGGTAATCATTAGGTAACTCATCAACCACTATATCAATATACTCATCTAAAAAAAATTGAATTTATAAAGGTAAATAAATCAACGTAGTGGCTATAATGACTATTTTGGGCTTGGTAATCAATGCAAAACCAACCTCTTCTTTTATTAGCTACAATTTTTTTTCTACCCACTATCAACACCCTAGTATTATTTTAAATGCTTCATTACCATATTTCAATGGTGTCAAAGTATTCTTCTTGCCATCCTTCTCCAATGTATATGTATTATTCCTCCCATCATGTATAGCCCTTCTATCAAACTACCAAATTCTATCCAACAACACATGGCAAACATCCATAGATATAATTACCAATCTAAAAATAAACTTGACATTTCTCATTAACTAGCACTTGATGCCCCTTTTAAAGCCAAGATACTTTATATGGTGTAGGATGTATCAATCTTCTAAATCTCAAATTTTCAATCATTCCTATAGAAACCAAGTTATATGTATTACCACTATCAATAATAATCTTACAACACTTACATTTGGATTTACATGTACTACTAACAAGGTCTTCCTTTGGGATGGTTTCTTCACTTCTTTATTTGGATTTAATAACACTATTTTCATCAATAAGGACTCTACCACTTCAAGTTCTTCCACATGTGATGGTGATCCTACACTTTCTTCCTTAAACAACTTGATTGTTGCTTTTAGTTCTTGTATGGTTTATATGTGGATTCTCAAGAAATTCATATGACTTATGGCCACAATATTTGTTATATTTAAAACATTTTACCCAAAAGCTTCTTCCTCTACCTCTTGTATATGGCCTTCTTCCTTTGTATGAATAAGCTCCTCTTGTAGTGTTAGCTTGATTTTAAAATCTTATTTCTTCTTCATTATGAACTTGTGATTGACTTTTATCACCTTTTTATCCTATAACTTTGAAATTTATGCCTCTTCTTCTCGATATCTGATTTTGTTTTCTAGCCAACTTTTCTTCTGCCTTGAGAGCAAATTGATAAGCCTCTTCCACTAATCATGGAGACAACAAACTGATTTTATCCTAAATGTTAAACCTCAAACCATTCATAAACCTTGATATTTTTTCAACATTGTCTTCTACATAACCAACTCTGATTGTAAGCTTATAAAATTATTTAGTGGAGTCCTTTATATTCATGTATTTATGATTTAGGTTTTAGAGTTTTTTGAACAAGTATTTTTAGAAGTCTACATGCATGAAACTTGACTTGAGTTTTGCTATCATCCTATCCCATGACTTGATTTTATAGTTATCTCTTTTCTTTATTTCATCTTGGACACTATCCCACTAATGAGATGCATGTCTCTTAAACCTAGTAAAAGTAAATGTGACCTTTTTATCTTCATTTATTCCTTCCTATTCAAATTATTTATCCATCTTAGTTATCTAATCCACAAGTTCTTCAACATTTAGACTTCTTCCATATACTGAAACTTCTAATTTGGGATTAGAACCTACTCCTATGATTAATTTTAAGATTATTTCTTCTATTCTTTATTCTTCTTCTTCTTATGCAATCTCTTCTTGTGGTTCTTCCTCCATATCACTCACATCACCTATCATTACACCTCTTATTTGAGAAATTTTTATTTCCTCTAAATGTGCTTGTAAATTTATCATCTCTTCCAATAATACATCTCTTGGTTATCTTCTTGAACCTCCTCTAGCTCCACCTATAGATGCTATTATAAGTGGAAAATTTTCACCTCTTAAAATTTTATATTTCATAACTTTCTCTTTACTCTTCTCAATGAATTATATTTCTCCTTAGGTCCCTTTTAAAGTACAACTAAAACTCTACTTTGATATCAAAAATGGTGTAGGGGTTAAAGAAGACTAGGTGTAAAATCTTCTTTTAAAACTAGCAAAGAATATTTACTCTTCAATATCCTCTTCTATTTTCATTAGATATTGTCTCAACCCACTATGTTGGGTTATATATTTGATTCAACTTGAAAATGCAAGAAAATAAGAAAACAAGGTATATAGGCCTTATATTTAAGTCTACTAACTAAAAAATATGAATATATTTCTCCCTAGGTGGTCAAAATCTTTGAAATAACTTTCAACACTTAAAATACATCTTAACATTTCTTTCCCTAAAGTTTCATGATTTTTTACCATTTTGTTTTTTATTTAGAAGGATTTTAGTGCTTTAAAACCCTACTTCAGGGTTTTCTAATTGTGTATAGGCAACAAGCTTAAACCAAATATAAATTAAAAAAATAAGACTTATTTTGGAATATTTTTTATTGGAAAACCCTTCATACACATGTATCTTACTTTGTCACACAAAATTTTCATGTAACCAATCTTGAAAGTTGATGAAAGATAGTTTTTTTTTACTGTCAAAAACCTTGTACTATGGCTTTAGGCCTACAACATGAATGAACACTTTTATAAAGAAATAAATATAATTCAAAACCAAAAAGACATATACTTACATATAATATGAGATTTAAATTGAAACATGAAACTCAATAAGACAATCTTTCATTATTTTTCAGTACAAAATGTGTTACAACAACATTATCTAAAACCCTTATTTTCAAAATTTCTTCATCATTTTATTCAAATATTAGAGTTATTGATCTTCCTCATTTATTTTTATTCTTATTCCCATGTACTAATATCTCTCCTAATTCTCCATCCTTCGATCCAATTTCCTCAACTATCTAACTAACTCCTAAACTCAACCTAAATCTTAACCTTAAGTGAGTTTGAAATAGTCAGTTATGAGTTAAGACATCAAGACTATTTCAAAACATGTCCTAAGATATTCCTTGAACCCTAAATGATGAATAATGACCTAAAAATGCATTAGGAGGTCATAAAATATTTAAAAACATCTTAAACCAATTCAAAAATTAAAATTTCCAATTTTGGCAGGAAATTTGAAAACAAGTCAAAATGATAAAATCAAAGTAAACTGAAGCATGGAAAAGATTCTATAGACAAAATATGACCTCATAAACTTATTAAAGACCAAAATTTGGAAAAATTAACAAATGAATCTAATGCTCCTGCATCATTTTCAAATGCATTTTGAGATTTGCGGTGTTAATAATTTTTGATTGATAGATAATAGACATTATGTGCTCATTTTCTTTCATTCCTTGAAGCTTTCTCACCTTTTTGAAACTATCACACCTTATTGCTTGGTGTGATAAAGGCCTTCATTTTAGGTTTTTAAATTTATTAAATTAATGCATTGCAATCTCTAAGTTTGATATAAGGAGAAATAGTCTAGTTTATTATTTAAAAAATTGATGATTTGGGTATGAACATTTATTCTTTAAAAAAAAAATTGAGTTCATTTTGGATATGTGATATGTTGATTTTGTTATAGATATTCAAAGTGCTAAGCATTTTATTCTAGGATAAATATAAAAAATAAGTATTTTGAACTTTTATGATCAATGAGATGCATACACTTTATTTGAATTTTATAATGTTGCGAGATGAAAGAGTGTTCTCTTGTGAAACCAACATCTAAAATGAGAAAATGTTTTGAGAAACATATCTACTAGTGATATGGCTTTTGTCTTTTGATTTACTAATTGGTCAGTGGTTTTTGAAGATAAATGGTTTGAACCTATGTTTATGGACACATTATGTTATTTTAGTTTTTAGTAAAAGTTTTGGTTGAACTGTTATGTTTTTCTTTTGAAAGCCTACTATTAGGATTTTTATATAGTGTTTTAGTTGGCTTAAATATTGATAGTAGTAATGCTTGATATTTTCAGAGAGATAGTTAATAACAAATCATTGGATATAACTATACTATAAATACATAAACTGAGTTTTAAATATGCCCAAGTTAGAACTATGTCTTTTTCTAGGAGAAGTGAGTTTGAGTTCAATTTTATTTAAACTTTCATGTTAGATAATTCATTTGAACCTATGTGAGTGAAGCATTTATTCAATTTTGGATGTTCAATGATTGAATTTAGAACTTATACCTTTATTAAGCAAACAATCATTGGATATTTTATCTATTTATCTATTGAAGGTATAATATTCTAAATATATTTAAATACGTGACATGGTTATTTTTCAATTTTGATTCTAACCTTATTTGGTAATATACTTTTGCGTCAAGTAATTTGTGATGTTTTTTGAAAACTCAAAGTAAACTCAATATTTTACTTTGCATAAGAAGGTTTGCAAGGTCTTAATGATTTTTTTTTTATTTGGTCATTATATTATTTGATAGTGATAATATAGTACAATGGTATTTTTCATTAAATATATGACGTATATCATAAGTTTACAATCTATTTTATTTTGTACAATCATTGACTGAGGCATTTGTAAACCATGATGAGTTAACATTTTTTTAATCAATTAATGGATTCCTTATAAGTTGTGTTTATTTTTAAATTAAGGCAAATATATTATGTTGGAGCTAAGGATCACATGGTTCTAGAAGGATTAATGTTTGGGGTAGAGATAACCAACATGAAGAAAATTTGCTACTTGTACATGGTGCATACCAAGGTATAAACTTAAGGGACATAAGGGCTGCTGGTGCATTTACACAAGGATTTGGTTGTGGTGCTAGGGTCTCGATTCACTTTGATGCCATTAACCAATTTTTGGGATGTCTTGTATAGTGCATCCCATAATTATTTCATATCCTATGGTACTCATGTTTGGTGAGCTTCTAAAAGATGAAATTAACAATAATGTCCTTTTAGGCATGGTTCACCAACTATTTATTCTCACCAAATTCTTCTTGTTGCTATAAAAATTATTACGCCAACCAATCTATTGATCATAAACAATATCATACACCAGTTAGAATATCCTAATGTTACTATTATACCTCAAAATTATTCATCTTATAGTCATAAACACAACATAATCCCTTCAATCCTAGTGACATGGATGGAAAAATTTAAGTGGGAAGTTGTTAAAAATTTAATAAGGTTGTTGAGGTTCAAGATGCTATGAACATGATGGAGTACACTGAGTACAATACTATTCAAGAGTTTCCACTAATTTATTTGATATCATCAGATGAGGGAGAAGAAAACTAGCACTCTTGATTATTTGAATTGATTCTCAGAGACCTTCAGATAATTTTAGGATACTACAAGTTGTTGATTTCAATACTTTATTTTCAGTTTTCATTAGATCATGATTTTTACATAGTTTTAGACAAGTTTGGTGATATTATAAACCATTGTTTTGATTTTGATTTTCAATTTGATTTTATGGATGAACTAATTTATCATTTATTTTGAGATGATAAATGATAATTAGTCTACTGGTGAATAAAAAAATAGAAAAATCAATAATTAGATATGATTAAAAATAAAAAATAAGATACTATATAATGAACTTGACTTTGCAGCAATATGGGAAAGAGTACTTTTTTCTTCAAAATTTGAATTTCATTTAATTTTTTATAAATGTTGCATGTAGAGTATTTAATTGATAGTTATTTGATCTTGTTTGTTAGTTTGATTGCATGATAAATTGATTTAGTGATTAACTAAGCATTGCGTAGTGTGTTAAATGGGTCCCACCGATGTTAATATTAAGTATGATTGGTCTACTTATGAAAAATTTAAACTCAAGTCTTTTATTTAGACCACTTTTTTTATTGAAGAGCGTATCAATATATTAATAAAACAAGAGTATAGTATTGAAAGTGACTTATTATTTAAAATCTCAACTAATGACTTAACATAAATTAAAAAGTAAATTAACTCAAATAAATTTCCAACTAATTTTATTTAAAATCTAATTATCGATTAGTAAAGTTTAGTTATAATTTAAATGTGATAGCCTAATTTTTATTAAGGATTTTTAAGGACTTGGACATAAATTATTCGATGAGGAAGTCACATGGGTATAAGAGCTCTTATTAAGTTTCATACTACATTTATCTTATGTGAAAAGTATCTTGGATCAGAAGTATGATTGTAGGAATAACAATTTTTTTTTTCTACTGGTGAAATACAACACTTGATACAATCATATCTATTTAGTTTTATCAATTATTTATAAAAATATTCTCTTAAAATGTCTAAGTTTAAATACTTTTTGATGATTACAAAGATATATTAGTCATATGCATCTCAATTATTTATATAATTTGAATGACAATAATGAGCACTTCATACATATACATTATATGGCATGCTATTTACAATTATTCACACATGCTTATAATATATTTCTTCATTTTAGTACATTTTTGTAAACAGTTGAATAAATTATTGTGATTTCTTAATAAAATCTCTTTTCTTATTTGTGCATGATTCGAGTCCCAAATTGTGATTTATTTTTCATTTTTAGTACATTAATTTTAGTTACTTTCTATTTTATAAGGTTGTGTATATTTTATTTTAATCTTTATCTTAAACTTCTATAAGTTAATACTACATTTTTTTACTTATTTTTTGATCTGCTTTTAGTGTAGCTATTTCTTTTGCATGCATGCAGTTTGGTTATACTTATCCAATTGATTTTTATAGTACTGTTAGATTTTTCTTATGTTTTGATATTTGTCTTCTTATTTCTATTTCTTTATAGTACCCTTTATTTATTTGTTGTTTGTTTGTGGGAATTCTATACATGATCATAAATGAAAGTGAAGAAGAATAGAAATATGAAATATTTGATCAAAATTCAAAGCATTCTTCTTTGACTCTTCAAGAGGATACTTATTCCATAGGTACCATTCTCTTATGGATTCAATAAATTTTTGAACATGAAAATATAAATGTTATATATATATATATATAGTTTTAACCTTTGCAACTTAGATGAATGTAAATCCTATGTTGTTAAAGGGTTGAGTATAGTAAATCAGGGTAGAAATATGCAATAAATATAGCCACTGATCTGTAATAGAATTGACTTAATTTAACATTTCTAAAATAACAATAAATAATGTAAATGAGAACTTAATGGGGGATAAAAACTAAGGAAAAGGTTGCATCTGAGTGTTGAAAAAAGGATCTAAGTGCCGAATCCCCTCCTTGATTATATCACCCTAATTAGACAATAGTTCCATATGGTGCTAGTGTCCTTGCTTTGGTGGTAGGGTCCTCTATGCAGAACTATTTTGGGCTTTTGGGTGCACTTGTGTTTGGTTCTATCAAGCCTATTCCTATGTGCATGAGTTTTAAAACCCTATAGATGATCTATTTTGACTAATTTTAAGAATAAACCATAATCTTCCATATTGTTAGGGAATCCATTTGATACAAGTAGTAAAGTGTGTTTGTTAGTGGGGTATGCTGACATCCTCAACACCCCATTATGATCAGAGTTGCCTACATACCAATACTCTATAGAGGGATCAAGCTCGATGTAGTTCTCCCCACTTAAGTGCTAGTGTGAGAGAAAATGAAACTAGTATGATGGTTGACTTGAATACTTTGAATGTTCTTGATACTGGAAATCTAAGTAATCTAAGCTTAACAATGATGTAGAGGGTTTTATGTAGAAGTATGGTCTAATAGGGATTGATAACCTTAATTATGCATAACTTTTTTTTAGTTTGTATGTATAATTTTCATTTTATTTCCATATAGTGGTTAAAAGGATAAAAGTCATGCATATATACTATTATGGTGCTTGTGTGGGTGTTAAAATAAGTCTAGGCCCACCCTATGTGGTCTGATATTTGAAAGGATATATGTTCATGGAAAAAGGAGGGAAAGGATAATAGTGCCAAAATTAGGACACTAGCATCATGTGGTGCTACTATCCCTATTGTGGCACTAGTGTCCAGGTGACAAAACTTGAGGCACAAAGGGCCTTGATGTTAGAATTAGGGTCTAGGATTGCTTTGGTGATGTTTAAGGATGCCTATGAACTACATAATGGCTAGATAGGTGTGAAAATAGGCCCTAAAATAGGTTTAGGGCTAAGCTATAGATAAGTGGTCTAAAGTAGCACTCTTAACACTCAAGTGTCATTTTTTGGTGGCTACATTTACCCCCCCATTTATTCTATAAATGTAGCAAAGTGAAATGACTAAGATAAATGAAAAATAAGTGTACCCAGGTTTACATAAGAGGTGTAGCCTATAAATCTATATCTGAGTATGTGAAGTATGCTCCATTATGTATCCTAAAAATGAAAAATGCATAAATCAATCCTCATTTAAGAGATATCAAAAGAAAAGACAAAATTGAGTAAATAATTAAAATTGAGTAAAGAGATAAAAGAGAGGAAAGGAATGAATAAACCTCATTGGGTATGTTAACCAATTCATAAACCTAGAGATAACCTATGTGTGCACATGTATATAGTGATCAATTAGTGAATAGCTTGGACCAAGTTGATGGCTTGCTCAATTCTCATATGTGGGTGGCTCAAGAACTCAATCCAGTTTTGACTCCATCATTTCCCACCCCTACTTGGTGGATCATGACCTATGAATAAATTAGATTGGATTGATGGTATGCCCAAACTTCTCATGTATGTGGGTCAAGAACTCAAGTATATTATGACTCCATCCATGTGTAGTAGATGCAATTTGAAATGTAAATTGCGTAATGTAATTGGAAATGTCTAACTAGAGATATGTAACTAGAGATGTCATTTTTGTGTCCACTCAGGTATCTTAAGTGACTCTGGGCCACTTAGGAATGTCATCCATTATAGATGGAATAAGGCATGAATCTGGTGTGTGACCTAGAATATAGAGTATGATGTATACAATGTAGAGAATGACATGGAGTTTGTCATTCCATTTGATGAAGTGGTGTATAAGTGAGCATAAAGAAATAATGTGCCATGCACATGCCCCCAAATATGATATATGAGCATATAGATTCTAGACTGAGTTTTAATAATCTATATTTGAGTATCTAAACTAAAAATGGGAATGTTCATGCGATGCATGATGACCCTAATCTGAGCAAACTAGCATGAATTTGAGTTAAACTAAGCCAAAATTGGTAAATCTATAACTAAACCTATGCAAACTTAGATTGTACCTACTATAATTTTCTATCCAATCTAGATTTTTATGAAACTAAGGCTACTATATAGTAGTACCATATCTTGGATAGTAGTGCCATGTGGTACTGGTATCCCAATTTGGGTGATAATGTTTGATTGTTCTGATTTCTATACAACAGTAACTGATCTTTATGTCACTATTGCCCACTATGTTTACCTAAGTCTAATTTCTATAATTTGAGCATGTGCTAAATTTCTTATTTGAATGCATTCTAATAGTTTGATCTATGTGACAAACCCTTATGAATTCCCCCTTTTTGTGAGGAGTTATTGAAATTGTGCAAGAACTATCCTCAAACAAAAAATCTCTATAATATGTGTGTTAGCCAGAGCATATAGGATATCTACATAATAATCCAATAGAATGTGCATACATAACATTGAAATTTAAGATAATACAAGCATAATTTTGTAATGTGTGATGTATGTTATGTCTAGCATTTACAAGGCTGTTGAGATAGATATAACAATGCATATAATAATAAATCTAAGTAATAATCGAGTAGCTACCTAGGGGGATGGGACATGATGTACATCATGTACCCAAGTAGGAAGGGGATATGCATGAGGTCACTCATGGAATCTAAAATTGGAGTGTGTAACATGTAAGATACTAGTGTCATGGACATGATGCATACAAGATAACATACACACAACACACATGAAGAATGCAAGGTAGGCCAAGGGGCCACAATACAAGGGATATGGGCACATATTACTAAATATGAGAAACCAAAACATAAAAGGACATGTTCAAATGTCTAAATACACAAATATAAAAGAAGTTAGACTAGAGCCACATAAAAGGACATGTTTAAATGTTCACATACACAATCAAGAAAGCACACACAAGGACATGGGCACATGTTTAAAACATATATATATTGAAAATAAGTGGTGTAGATCCATAGAGCAATGGTATATTCAAATTTCATTGAATAAAATAAGCATAGAGATATAATCAAATCTAAACTAAGAAATCTAGAAATGAAAGTATGCATGAACATGTAATATAAATCTATGTAAGAGCCAAGATATACATATGCTGAGTCTAAATTAGCAGTAGCCAAAAAAAAATATGAGTAAGTGTAGCATGATCAATATCAAGATATATAAAACTTCTAAATATATGATGTAGAGTTTACAAAGATGCAACTTGGTAATCGAAACTATGTATAAGATGCCACCAAATGGGTGAATGTGTCAAATTAAGAACATGTATATTTGTTTATATGATTTCAATGGGTAGATAATAAAAAATATAGATCAGTGTGGTGGACCTAAGTCCAGTAAGATATTTATAAGCACTCAACAAAAACAAGTGAAGCATGTATGGTTGATAAAAACTAACTATACTAAGGTAACTAACATATGTAGTGTCTGGAAAATATAAGAAATTTAAACATGGAAATGCATATAACATATAATTTTATGTTTTATGAGTAAAATTTTGAATGTTTTTGTGTTTTTTAAATATTTTTTTATTTTTTTTATTTTCTGGATATAAGCTATGTACAAACAACATGAAAATAAAACTATATACAAGGAATAATAAAGAAGGAAAGTATGTACAATAAGGGACGATCAATGCTAATTGATGAGTCTCATGAGAGATTCACTATCAATGTGGTCTGTGTCAAAAATAGGAATGTTAATCTCTTATGTAGTGTGATTTTTGTGCTAGAGTTGAATGGTGTTATAGTATGAATATGATTATTGTTCATCATCAAAATCATAATAATCATAATAACCTGGAATACTAGAGGGAATTGCCTCATACTATAGAGGTGACATTTTTGAATTATGATTTGGATTATTGATTGTGATTTTTCCCTTTGAAAATGTGATTATTGTAGGCATATGGTGCTTTGGAGGCTCTTTTTCTATAAAGCCTCTTGTGAGAATGCTTATTGGCTTAGCATTATTTTAACTTTACAACTTAAGTTCTTTATCTTTTTGTGACATTTCCTATGTATCTGGACTTTTTGATTTGATAAAATATATATGCAAATGATGTGCCTTAGGATTTTCAATAAATCCCAAACCTTGTTGACCAACATTATCAACTACTAGAATGGGAGAAGTGATGCCTTGGGCTTGCTTGCCCAAATATTGACCATGATTATCAAACCATTATAGATATTTTTTACCAAACCCATACTGCTTTGAAAGTTGAGCCTCATTATGGAGAGGTAGATTTGTATTTTTTACTTTATTTTCCTTTGATTTTTTTACTTTTTCTTGCTCTGATGGTGCTTTGTGATCTTTTTTTTGTTTTGAGTTATTCTTTGATAACCATTTTTTTACTATTTTTTGAATTTAACCCTTTTTGAATTTGTAGATGTGCTATTGTATGTTGTTTGGATGATGCATCATTGTTCAGGTCATCTATATCCATTATTCATTGTATTTTACTATTCAATGCTAAACATGAATTGGTGTGGTGCCAATGCATTCTACAATATGCATAACAATATTTGTATTTTCTCATTGGGTGTAGAGGAGGTAGGTTAATCAACCTAGCTTTAATAATTTACCTTAGTATCTCACTTGAACTCTTGTTTGACCCTTGTAAGATTTTTTAATCACTTATAATAGATACATTTCCTTGTACTTTATGATTTGGACATGAAAGAGTGCTAGGCATAACTTTGCTAGGTGTAGATGCATATACATGGTTTACACTAGCATAATCTTAATACTATGTACATGTAATGTGATTTGAAAATAATGTGGCCTTTTCATTTAATAAATAATTTTGATTCTATAATTATGATATTAGCTTGATCATACTGATAATTTGATCCCTTGTAGTCTCACAAGTGCAAACCTTAGTTGCTTCTGATTGAACATGTAGGCACACACCCTGTAGGCTAGAGGTGTGGATAGGCTGAGTATGGGAATGAGTAGCAATAGTATAGGTTTATTCATATTATGGAGGAGTGATAACATAGACTTAGTTAGAGAGAAAGTATATATCACCCTCATTGAGATAAGGAGGAGAAGGAGATTCTTTCTTGTTCATAAAATATGACATTAAAACTTGAAACATAGTTGTTAGCTTATATTCTAAATATTTTGTGTGTAAGGGCTTTCTTCTTATTGGAATTCAACATAAGATAAAGATAACATGCTATGGAATATCACATATATTTAACCTAATTTAAAGCATCATGTATATGTGTTTATGTCATTTTTGATTTCATTCCAAATGAATGGAAACAAGCATACAAGAGAAGCTAGAAAACTTTGCATTAAAAAGTAATTAAATTAATCTATCATTATTATCATGGTTATATGAAATATAAATCTGGTTGAGGGTCATTTAAGGCTAAAACATAAACCCTAGGGTTGTCTAAGGTTATGGTTTGAATAGCATTCAAAGTAAGTCAAGTTCACTAAATGTTTTAATTATTTAGGACTTATATAAATGTAAATACTATGTTGTTAAAGGGATAAGTATAGTAAATTAGGGTATGAATATGAAATAAATACAACCATTGATCTATAATAGAATTGACTTAATTTATCCTTTATAAAAATAGCAAAAAATAATGTAAATGAGAAATTTGCTGGAAAATGACTGAGATGGATGATATGGAGGCTAAAAACTAAGATAGAAGTTAGTTTAAACATCACAAATAGGATACAGGTGTCAAAACCTCTCTTGGGTAGTAGCTCCATATGGTGCTCGTGTCCTTATTTTGGTAGTCGTGTCCTCTTTATAGAATTATTTTGGGCTTTTAGGTGCACCTGTGTATGGGTCTATCAAGCCTGTTCCTTCATGCACAAGTTTTAAAACCCTATAGATGACCTATTTTAACTAATTTTATGAACAAACCCTAATCTTACATGTTTTTAGGATATCTAGTTGATACAAGTAGTAAAGTTTGTTTGTTAGTGGTGTAGGTTGGACATCCTCAACACCTCGCTATGATGAGAGTTGCCTACATACTAATACTCTAAAGAGGGATCAAGCCTGATATAATTTTACCCACCTAAGTGATGGTGCGAGTGAAAATGAAACTAGTATGATAGTTAAATTGAGTAATTTGAATGTGCTTGAGACTAGAAATTTGAGTAATATGAGCTTCAAAATGTTGTAGGTGGTTGTATGTAAAATTAGGGTAGAATAGGGATTGATATTATGCACAACTTGTTCTGAGTTTGTATGTATAATTTACATCTAATTTCCATCTAGTGGTTAGAGGGCTAAAACTCATGTATATATATTATTATAGTGCTTTTTCAAGTGTTAAAATAAGTCTAGGCTGACCCTAGGTGGTATAATATTTTAAAAGATATCTGTTTGTGGAAAAAGGAGGGAAAGGACAATAGTGCCAAAATTGGGGCACTAGCACCATGTGGCGCTACTATCCCTATTATGGTGCTAGTGTCTGGGTGTAATAACTTGAGACACAAAGGGTCAGTATGTTAGAATGAGGTCTAGGCCTACTTTAGGGATTTCTAGGGATACTTGTGGACCACACAAAGGCTAGATAGGTTTGAAAATAGGCCCTAAGATAGGTTTAGGGCTAAGCTATGGATAGGTGGTCTCAAGTAGCACTCTTATCACTCAAATTTCATTTTTGGATGATATCACACACACACACATGATAAAGTATGAAAATGAAGATGATAGTTATAATTTTTATTTATGAGCATTAATTTTGTTTATTAAAAAACATTTTGCATTGTTAGTCATACTTTAATAAATATTTTCTCAATAAAGTTGTTTGAAGCTATTAAATTGATTTAGATTTCCTAGATCTTATTAAGATGTTTGAATATTAGTATAAAATTTAAAATTCCCTTTACATGTCTAAGTGCTATACTTCTAGTCAGTAGGTCCTTATAATTAAACTAATTTAATCCCAATTTAACCTTTATGAAAGATGAAAGGGTTGATTAGTTGAACGTTATAAATATTAATGTCAACATACTTGACTGTGTGCACTTAGCATTCATGAAAAATCTTGTATCCACTATATACACTTAACCATGTATGAGTTATTCACATGCTTTAAACCATCATTTTATTTTTTATAATAATCTTGCCTATATTTGACACCTCACTTTATATCACCCATGAAACAGGGGAATTTTTAGTCACCAACTACTACGAAAAGTGTTCATTATGCACCATTCCTAAAACACTCCATGTTAGAGTACCACCAAGATGTTACTCACACACCTTCAATAGAACATATACAATCAAATAAGTGTCTAGTAATGGCTCATATATATACATTTCTAGTTAGTGTTATGTAACTCCTCACAACACCTTATTGAAAATCCACTTCACATTAATTTTCAACCTTATCCACTGTAATAATGGTACACACATCTAAATCATTTATATCATGTTTAAAACCTTGCATAAATACCATAGAATATCCCCATGTAAGCTTGATCAAACTTACTGATTTGTGCAAAACTTATTATGCAACAATGCTTACACAACCAACCATGCACATAATAATTATTATGTAGATCTATGCAAAGTTGAAACATTTCCCAACAGTTAAACCTAAAACTACAAGACCCTAAAAATGGGTTCAAACAATTCATTATCCACTCCATTTTTCTACTATAATTTCATAAATTAGGAAAAGAGTCCAAACCTTGACACTCAAGCTTCGAGAGATATTGAACTCAAATAGAGAAACTTGAAAGTATCACAACCTTTTTGCCTTTCAAAAATTCTTGGCAAGTCAAAACCCTAGTCATAATTAAATTAAGTTTTCCATGATTTTTTAAATAAATCATCAAGTCTCAAAATTAAACCATTAAATTAGCATTATGAATATGTTAGGACTAAAAGTCTTCATTTATTGAGAAGTGGTACCTAAAGGTCTCAAGTTGTATGAAGATAACACAATAGTAATACAAAATTAAGTCATCCAACATGTGATACTATAAATCATATATGCTGCTCATGATATCATAAGTGGTTGAAACCACTTAGGGTATTCCAAATAGTGGTGACCATTACTATAATGGAATGACTTAACACATCAATTTATGTATGGGTTAAGGAAGATCAAGTCTACAACCTTATTTAGAGGAAAATTCAAATTTAAAAGGAATATTTATGCTAAAATATCCTCTCCTTTATTCAATATATGTTATCTCAATTCTCGATGTTGAGTTATACTTCGACTCAAACTTGAAAATGTAAGAAAATGAGAAAACAAGGTTTCTAGTCCTAGTATTTAGGCCTACATACTGATGAATTAAATAACCTTATATCTTAGTGATTGATATATTTTAAACCACTTTAAACATTTAAGATACACCCTAACACTCATCTCCACAAAGTTTCATGAATTTTGACTAGTTCATTTTTGAATTGGATAGATTTTAGTGCTTTAAAACCATGTTTTAGGGTGTCATGACTATGCATAGGTAGTGAGCTTAAATCTAATATAAATTTAAAAACTAAGGTCTTAGAATATTTTTGATTGGAAAACACTTCTTACAAATGTATATTTCTCTATCAGATAAAATTTTCATCTAACCAATCTTTAAAGTTGATGGATGACATTTCTTCTTGGCTGTTAAAACCCTTTTCTTGATTATCAAAAACTTTGTATTCTGTCTTCAAGCTTGAAACATGAATGAACACTATTCCAAGGTAATAATTATGATTTAAAAACAATAATACATCTACTTACATATAATATGAGATTGAGTTTGAATCATGAAACTCAATAAGACAGTCTTTCATTATATTTAAGTATAGAATTTGTTATAACAACATTGTCTAAAACCTCATTTTAGAACTTCTTCCTCAATTTATTCAAATATTGGAATTATTGATCTTCCTTCCTTTTTTTTAATTTTACACACACTCCTATCTCTCCTTTTTCTCCCTTCTTTACTCCAAGCTCTTCAACTGTCTAACGAACTTCATAAACTCAACCTAAGTCTTAACCTTAATTTAGTTTGAAATAGTCAGTCATGAGTTAAGAAATTAAAACTATTTAAGATGCCCTAACATCTTCCTTGACCCTTTTGTGAAATATCATGACCAAAAAAAGCACTAAGAGATGAGAAAAGTTCCTAAAACAACTAAAACAAGTTTAAAAGATCAAATTTTTAGTTTTGGTGGGAAACTTAAAAACAAGCCAAAATGATCAAAATAAAGTAAATTGAAGCATGGAAAAACTTCTTATAGACAAAATATGATCTCATAAACCTATTCATGACCAAAATTTCCAAAAATAAACAACTAAAATCTAATGCTCTTGCATCAAGTTCCCTAATTATAAAAGCATTCATAAGCTCTTGCTCATGAGGTCTTCAATGGTATTTTTGTACTAAATTATTTCTAATGTAGTCAACCAAGAAGAATATTCAAGAGGATGATTCTTACAATTTACTATATATTTAAATTACTCCTTACCTTTTGTTCTTTTGAAAACCAATTTGTCTAAAATAGCTTCTAGTTCATCTTTTTGTGCCTCGAGTAACTATTGTTCTCAATCAAGGACATGTTCATTATCATCTTCATATGATTTTGATACATCTTCTTCTCCTCTATAAGTATAGAGGTATTTTGAATTGAAAATATATGATATCCTAATATCATATGGGAGTTATAGTTCATAAGCATTAGCAAAAACATTTTCAAGACTTTACAAGGTCCTATCTTCTTCAGTTTTAGTTTATTGTATTCACCTTTAGGAAACCTCTCCTTCCTAAGGTGTGGTAAAACCAAATATCCTACTTGAAAGTTCACTTCCTTCCTTATTTTATCAACATCTCCTTTATACTTACGATCAATTAGATTGAATTGCTTCTTGACTTACTCATGTAGCTCTTGTATGGTTGTAGCAAAGTCTTCACCTTTAACACTCCTCTTCTTTTGCTTATTGAAATATATAAAATCATAAACACCTATTAGATTTATCCCATAAATAATCTAAAATGGATTGAAACATGTACTCATATTAGGTGAATCATTGTATGCAAATCTAGTTTGGGCTAACATCTAATCCTATTATTTTGGACTGTCACCTACCAAACATCTTAATATATTTCCTAAGACTCTATTGACAAATTTAGTCTAACCATTAGTTTGGGGATGGTAGGCTGAGATAAAACTCAATGTAATTCCCAAATTATTCTAATGTGTTCTCAAAAAATTTCTAATAAACTTTGCATCCCTATAAAAAATAATGCTTCTATGAATTCCACGTAACCTTAGAACTTCTTCAAAGAAAAAATTAGCAATATTTGTATAATCACTTGTCTTCTTACATGTTATTAAGTGTGCCATTTTTGAATATATATCAATAATAAAATGGAATCATTACCTTAATGTGTTTTTAGTAAACCCAATACAAAATACATACTTATTACATCACATGGTCTGATTAGAATTGGTAGTCACTGATATAGACCTACATTTTGACTCTTTCTTTTAGCATGTTGAAAAAATCCTACATCTTTCCACAAATTTCTTGACATTAGCATGAATTTTAGGCAAAAAATAATATGCATTCAATTGAGCAAAGGTCTTTGTTTGTCCAAAATGTCTTGCTAAATTGCCACTATGCTTTTCTTTCAACAAATTATTTCTCATAGACACCTTAGGTATGCATAGATGTTTACCTTTGAATAAAAATCCTTATTGAATCATGTAGTGAATCCATATACTCCTTTTGGATTCCGACAAGCCTCATATGCTTCTTTTAAATCTAGATCTTCCTCATATAACTCTTTGAATGACTCAAATCCTAAACTACCTACTTGAGTTTCATGTACGATCATACTTTGCCTAATCAATGCATTAGATACCTTATTAGGTTGTCCACTCTTATGTTTGAGATTTTTTTTTTTTTTTTTTATTATAATAACTCTATTCATTTCACATATATTTTATTCAACATTGTTTGACTATTGATGAATTACAAAACATGAATATCTATAGAAATCATAAACTCCTTCGGTAATAAGTAGTGCCTCCACTTATTCGATGTTTGGATTATAGCATAAAATTCTTGATCAAAGGATAAATAATTATTATTAGATTGATTTATATTTTTACTAAAATAAGTAATATGCCTTCCTTATTGAATTAAAATAACTCCAATAGCTAACCCACTAACATCACATTCAACTTGAAAGAGTTTGTTAAAGTCAGGTAAGGTCAAGATAGGTTGTTTGGTTATCTTTTTCTTCAAAATTTGGAAGTTATAAGCTAATTGAATCCAACAAAATTTCTTCTTGTCACCTTTTTTAGTTTCAAAAATAGGTGCACAAATACCATTAAATTTTCTAATGAACTTTCTATAAAAACTAGCTAACCCATGAAAATTTTATTACCTCAAAAATACTTCTTGGAGTATGTCACTCCACTATTGCTCTTACCTTTTCTTGGTCCATTTTTAAACCATCCTTGGAAATATAAAATACAAAATAAATCAACGTAGTTTGCATAAAGATACACTTCTTGAGGTTAATCAGTAATTTCTCTTTCTTGTAGTTCATTCAACACCATCCTAAGATGCTTGATGTATTCCTCCTTTGATTATCTAAAAATTAAAATGTCATCCAAATAAATAGTAACAAATTTACCTATAAATGACATTAACACATCATTCATTAGTCTCATAAAGGGTACTAATATCATTGATCAAACTAAATCGTATAATAAGCCACTCATACAATCCATCATTAGTATTGAAGGCTATTTTCACTCATCATCCTCTCTAATTCTGGTTTGATGGTAATCACACTTCAAATATATATGTTAGAAATATTTTAATCCACTCAAAAAATCCATTAGATCATCTATAATTGGCAATGGAAACCTGTACTTGATAGTTATATTATTGATATCTCTAGAATCTATACACATTCTCTATTCTCCACCTTTATTAGGAGTTAAGACTGATGGTAAAACACATGGACTTAGACTCTCTCTAATCAAACCTTTATCTAAAAACTCATGTACTTGTCTTTTGATCTCTTCATTCTCCTTAGGTGTCATTGTATATGATACTTTGTTTAGAAAATTAGCTCCTGAAATGAGATCCATATGACAGATTATGCTCCTCATTGGTGGTAATTCATTAGGTAACTCATCAACCACTATGTCAACATACTCATCCAAAAAATTATAAATTTTCAAGGGTAAATATGTCAACTTAGTGGATTTAATGACTATTTTAGACTTGGAAATCAATGCACAATCAACCTCTTTTTTTATCAGCTATAAAAATTCTTTTACACCTATTATCATCACCTTAGTATTATTTTCAGCTGCTTTATTACCATATTTCAATGGTGTCTAGGTATTCTCCTTACATAATGTATAGACCTTATATCAAACTTAAAAGGTCTACCCCGCATCACATGGCAAACATCCATAGGTATAATATCAAAAAATACTTCATCCTTATAGTTACCAATCTAGAAATCAACTTGACATTGCTTATTAACTAGCACTTGATGCCCATTTTGAAGCCAAGATACTTTATTAGGTGTAAAATGTATTAATATTTTGAATCCTAAATTTTCAACCATTTTTTAAGAAACTAAGTTATCTATATTACCACTATTAATGATAATATTACAACACTTACCTTTGGATTTGAATGTAGGCTTGAACAAGGTCTTCCTTTGGGCTGGTTCCTTTCCTTATTTATTTGGCTTTAACAATACTCTTTTCATCAATAAGTACTCTCCCACTTCAGGTTCTTTCACATGTGATGGTGATATTACACTTTATTTCTCATCTTGAACAAATTGATTACTGCTTTCAATATTTGTATGGCTTGTTTATATATTCTCAAGACATTCATATGACCTATGGCCAACATATTTGTTATATTTTAAACATTTTCCCTAAAAGCTTCTTCCTCTACCTCTTGTGTATGGCCTTCTTCCTCTATATGAGTAGCCTCTTCTTGTAGTGTTAGCTTGACCTTGAGAATTGCTTACTTTATTATGAAATTATAATTGACTTGTACCACCTTGTTATCCTCTAGCTTTGAAAATTTTGCCTCTACCTCTAGATTGATGAGTTCATTTTCTAGACAACTTCTCTTCTGCCTTGAGAATAAATTGATAAGTATCTTTCACTGATATTAGTGATAATAAACCGATTTCATCCTAAATGTTAAACCTCAAATGACTCATATACCTTTCTATTTTCTCAACATCTTCTTTTACATGACTAACTCTAATTTATAAGCTTATAAGATTCTTTAGTTTGGTCCTGTACATTCATGTATTTCTGCTTCAAGTTTTAGAGTTTATTGAAAAAGTTTATCTAGTAGACTACATGCATAAATTTTGACTTGAGTTTTTCTATCTAGTACAAGAAAAATTGACCTTCTTTTCTTCATTTATTCTTTCATAATCAAAGTATTTATCCATTATAGTTATCTAATCCACAATTTATTTAACATTTATATTGCCTCCATATACTGGAACTTCTAATTTGGGATTAAAACCTACACCTATGATACTTTTAAGATTATTTCTTCTATTCTTTCTTCCTCTTCTTCTATAACCTCTTCTTGTGGTTATTCCTCCCTATCACTCACATCACTTACCATTACATCTCTTATTTGATAAATTTATATTGTCTCCAAATGTGCTTGTAAATTTCTCATCTTTTCCAACAATACATCTCTTAGTTGTCTTCTTGGACCTCCTCTAGCACCACCTCTAGATGCTCCTCTAAGTGCCATTTTTTGCACTTCTTGCAAGTTTCTATTTCACAACCTATTTTTTACTCTTCTCGATGAAGTATATGTGAAATAAGATTGTAAAATAGATCAATTTATTTATTAGTATCAAAATATAAACAAATTCAAAAAATTATCATATTAGGCCTATATATCAGTTGGGCAATATCAATGAAATGAAAAAACCTACAAGATTTATAACAAGATGATTATACCTTCTCAAAGTGACTTATCTTCATGGATGATCTACAAATGTGGTTGTTACCGATTGTGGGGTTCAAGATATTTGGCAATGTGGTTGGACAAGTGCCTTCAATATCTCTACATACACCATTTGGATTGGAATGTGAATGAAAGTGATAGAAATGGTTGAAATTTTAGGAAAAATTATGCATTATATTTTTGCACTAGAAAGATTCATAATTGCCCATGATGGCTCTTGCATTTATAGGTTAGGCAAATCAATTATGGCCTTTGTATCAAAAATGAGATGTGTGGCCACAAATGAGATCAATGTTGGAGGGACAAGAAATTAATATTTTAGAAGAAGGGAGCAAATAATAGAAATGGCTAGCCTTAATCATATATTTATCTTCATTAATGCTTGGTGGATGACACCCTTTTGATATGGCCTTGATATTTGGATATTTAAATTTTCATTTTTTAAAATTAGATATTCATTAATTTGTTATGGATTTTTCACTTCAGCATTTGATTGAATTTTTTTAGCTAAGTGATTTTAATTAAGATTTTTAAATTTATTGGAATTTGATTAGTTTCCTTGCACCATGGATCAAAAACATCAATTTATTAGTCATAATTTGATTGGAGATGAATTGGAAGGTGTCTATTGTGTAATGTTGACATGAATTAGAACTTGCATGTGAGGTGTGTGGATGGATGAGTGTTTCAATGTTTTTGGTCTAATTAAAGAATTATTGTGGGAAGTCATTTAGAATTGTAATTTTGACACAATAGTGGTGAGAATTGGATGTCTACATTTTCCATCTATTTGAAAGGGTATGGTGAGACATTTGGTTGAAGCAACAAATTTTTAAAGAATAAAAAGGTAACTTAAAATGATAATTATTAGAATAAATAAATTCATTCTTATTTTCATTGATTTATATAATAATGGGTTCACAAAAATACCTCAAACAATGTTTGGGAGGCACCGTATGCCCCCTTGAGGGTGGAGCAGGAAAAAATAATATTTGGTTGATGGGCCTTCAAAAAGAAGAAGAAAACACATGATTTAGTAGAAAAGGCTAAGAAAATGGTTCAAAAAATGGATAAACGAGGCAAAAATGAGCCTCTCATGAAAAAATAGATCACAATAGGGGTGAGGGGGGTGAAAAATTTAAATTTTAGACTATAAATTGATCCTTGGGGGAGCAAAATCATTCATTTTTACCCTATACTATTGAAATATAGAGCTATAGTTTTTGTGCACAAGAGAATCTAATAAAATGGTGAATATCCCTCACCACAAGCACATGGATGAGCAAGTGAGAGAGTATCAATGCCCACCAAGGAGAGGGGCATCAATAAGTACCTTTTGTTTTATTTAAATTTGGCATTTATTATATTTATTAGGGCCTAAAAAACCATGAAATGGTGAATTCACATTTTTCAAGAAGATAAGAACAATAAAATCACCCTTAAAAATAATGATATCACCAACCTAACGGTGAACTCATGACACAAAAATGAATTCACCAAACTCTACAAAAATTGCCAAAATGATGATATCATTGATTTGGCCATAAATCAATAAAAATGGTAGTTTTGATGTTCAAATGGTGGAAATGCCAATAAAATAGTGAAAATGTTAGTCAAATGGCATAAATGCTTGGTAAGTAAAACTAGGCAAGAAAATGGTGAACTTGCCTATAATAATGAGGCCATCCTACCAATTGGTGGGAATGATCTACAAAATGGCAAGTTCATAGACCAGTGAGGGAAATGGTGAAAACACCCTGTAGAATGGTGAAAATGCCCTATAGAATGATGAGAATGCCAAAGAAAATGATGAGATCACCCAAAAGAACTAATGTCATAGTATAAAGGACAAAATAATCTAGAAGAATATAATGCTAAGGCCAAAATTAGTATAAAGTGGTAAAATGAGTAACGAGACAAGTGATTGAATTAATTTAGATTTGTGACATGTAGAGTGGGTAGGTGTCATGATGACACATGAATGATGATCATGAGTATAACAAAACCCTAGGATCATGACTGATGAGGTCATATAACTTGTAGAGGTGGTATATTTATGGCCCAAAATTTAGATGCCTACTATATCCATAGATTAGCCTATTTGTTAGCATTAGCAGAGCGTTGGCACTTAGATATGTCCACCTTCAACTTACCCATGGGTGAGGGCATAGTGATGTTGAAGGATGTATGGTAGATTTTTTGGGTGCCTACTCAGGACTGAAGGATTTATTGAAAGTCACAAGGCAGGTGAGGTATATTGGAGGAATTGATTGGTGTGATGTATCTGATGGTTACATAGGGTTCCATCAATATTAACACCCGTAGAGGACCTAAAATATCCCCTAAATTTATTGATTGGAGAAGAAAAAATGGGATAGGTGGTAGTATTACTAACACCAATAGATGCACTAGTGCCCTAGAGGGTAGTTATTCTGATGGCTCTTTTTAGTTGCCTCCTGATTTCTGACAAGAATTGATGGTTATTTCAAATCAATGTTATAGGGGTGATTCAAGACATTATCGAATCCATCACATGTTTTTCATGGGGACTAGTTATATTGAACAAGTTATACCATGACTTATAAATGATAACATAGTGGAGGGGTCGTAGTATTAGGAAAAATAGCCTACTTCTGATATGGGTTTGGGAACATATTTATATAGAATGGCCTGTTGGTTAGAGATTTCAAAGGGTATCCCATGACCCATTGGCATATGTTTGGTTCCAAATAGGAATAGGTCTATGAGGCCACATGGGTGACTTGTATTTTCTATTAATGACCCATTGATGATATGGTAGATGGTGACTTTATCTAGTGGCCCTATTGTTAAGCACGGGATATACTGAGGGGGGGGTGAATCAGTATATCATATATCTAATAAAACTTTCCTTTAACAAAAATCCACTTAATCAAACATTCAAGATATGCAATGAAAATCAAACAATAAACAACACACAAGATAGAGAGACACACCAGATATAACATGGAAACCCAATGTGGGAAAAACCATGGAGAACAATCTCAAGTATATGAATGAGCACCAACCCAAACAATATTCATAAGCACAAACTTGCAGGAGCACCAAACCCATTTTCTGAGCACTAACCCAGCTACTATTCGTGAGCACCAACCCATAGGAGCACTAAACCCCTTTGTCGAGCACCAACCCATATACTATTCATGAGCACCAACCCCTTTGTGTATACCACACACACCTATCTATCAATGTTGCTATCTCAACAAATGATAGTTCAATACATCTCTTTCCTCTCTCTCACCTTTGCTCTTCTAAGCTAGATATAACAAATACTAGCAAATATTTGAGGCACATGATAGGAGACAAGAGCAAGTTCATAACCTTGAAGAAGATCAATGGTGGCACAGTGAAATTCAAGGACAATACTATTGCCAAAATTACCAGAAAAGGTACACTAAGTTTAGATAATGGTAGAACTAAAACTAAAAATGTTTTATATGTAGAAGGTCTTAAGCATAATCTTTTGAGTGTAAGTCAAATGTGTGATCAGGGGCACACACTAAAGTTTTATGTAGAAGGTTGTGAAATTAGAAGAAAAGATTCAAATGTATTGATTGCATACGCTCAGAGAATAGGTAATAACTTATATATGCTATCAGACATCAAAGTTCAAAAATGTTGTTTGATTCAGATTAAAGAAAGTTGGCTATGGCATAGGAGAATGGGGCACATAAATTTTGACAATCTTGTCAAAATTTGTAAAAAGCAAGCAGTCAAGAATCTTCCAAAGATCACAAAGCCATCTAACACGCTTTGTGGACCTTGTCAACATGGGAAGAAGGCTAGAAGGCGGTTCAAAACAAAAGATTACTCGACCACTCAGATGCTAGAGCTTGTTCACACTGATCTATGTGGACCTATGAGGACTCAAAGTACTCAAGGTGATAAATATTTCATGTTGCTTATTGATGATTTTTCATGTATGACTTGGATAATGTTTTTAAAGAAAAAATCAAAAGCTTTTAGACAATTCAAAGCATTCAAAGCATTAGTTGAGAATGAAACTAATCTAAAGATTAAGTGTCTAAGATCAAATCAAGGAGAAAAATTCATGTTAGATCAATTTATTGAGTTTTGTGAAGATCATGGAATAAAGAGACAATATTCAGCAGCTAGAACTCCACAACAAAATGGAGTAGTTGAACGGAAAAATAGAACAGTTCAAGAGATGGCGAGGACAATGCTAAATGAATCCAAGATAGAAAATAAATATTGGAGAGAGGTGGTTGGTATAATAGTGCATATTTAGAATAGATATTTATTAAGAGTCAATAGTGAAAAGACTCCTTATGAGCTATGGAAAGACAAAATAGCAACAGTTGATTATTTCAGAGTTTTCAGTAGCAAATGCTTCATAAAGAGAACCAATGAAAAACTTGGTAAGTTTAAATCCAAAGCAGATGAAGGTATATTTCTTGGTTATTCTTGAAAAAGTAAAGCTTATAAATGTTATAACAAAAGAACCAAGAAAATTGTTGAAAGTGCAAGTGTCAGGATAGAAGAAGATGGAACACAAAAGATCAGTGATCCAATAGACATTCCTAAAATCATTGAAGAGGAAGGCTTTGAAGAATCAAATGAAGATGAGGAAAAAGAGAAGGAGAAAAAGGGCACCAAGACTCCATCCAAATATGTTCAGAAAAATCATAATGAAAGTGACATCATTGGGGACATAAAAGAAGGAATTCACACTAGAAGAATTATGGTAAGAGAATCTGAACAAGTTAATTTCTCTTTGTTATCTAAAATTCAGCCTAGAAAATTTTCAGAAGCTGGACATGATGAACATTGGGTTAAGGCTATGGATGAAGAATTAGATTAGATAGAAAAGAATGATACTTGGGAATTAGTGCCTAGACCAAAAGATCACAATGTGATAGGAACAAAATGGGTTTATATAAATAAGTTGAATGAAAATGGAGAAGTAACTAGAAATAAAACAAGATTAGTATGTAAAGGATATGCTCAGATTGAAGGAATAGATTTTGAAATTTTTTTTGCACCAGTAGCAAGGTTAGAGGCTATTATAATGTTTCTTGCATATGCTGTATTTAAAAAATTCAAAATGTTTCAAATGGATGTCAAATCTACCTTCCTAAATGGGAATCTTGAAGAAGAGGTCTACATTGAGCAACTTGAGGGGTTTATTCTTTTGAATATTAGTAATCATGTATGTAGATTGAAGAAAGCATTGTATGGATTAAAACAAGCTCCCAGAGCTTGGTATGCAAGACTTGATAAGTACCTGCAAGATCGAGGATTCAAGAGAGGATTTGTTGATAGTAATCTTTACATCAAAATAGAAGGTGAGCATCAATTGATTGTTGTAGTATATGTTGATGATATCATTTTTGGAGGAAATATTGAAAAAATGACAAAAGAATTTTTTGATAGAATGCAAAAAGAATTTGAGATGTCTATGCTTGGAGAATTATCATTTTTCTTAGGATTATAAATATTTCAATCAAATAAAGGAATTTTTATATCTCAAAGTAAATATGCCAAGGAAATGTTGAAGAAATTTGGTTTCGAGGATTGTGTACCAGTTGGCACACCTATGTGTACAGGAAATAAGGTGAGCAAGGATGAAGATTCACCTGTTTTAGATCAATCTTTGTATAGATCTATGATTGGTAGTCTTTTATATTTGACAGCATCAAGACAAGACATCATGCATGCAATAGGTATGGTTGCAAGATATCAGTTATCTCCAAGAGATAGTCATGTTCAGATGGTGAAAAGAATATTCAGATATATCAAGGGGACATTGGATTATGGATTATGGTATCCCACAAGTAAAAATTTCACTTTAGTTGTTTATATAGATTCAGATTGGGTAGGGTACGTAGATGATAGAAAGAGTACAAGTGGAGGAGCTTTCTTCCTTGGTGATAGCTTAGTATCATGGCTAAGTAAGAAGCAGAACTCAGTATCACTTTCTACAGTTGAAACATAATATATTGCAGTAGTATTGTGTTTTACTCAAGTGCTTTGGATGAAGCAAACTTTAAAAGATATCAAGGTAAAGTATGATGAATCTATTTCCATTTTTTGTGACAATATAAGTGCTATAAATATTTTGAAAAATCCAGTAATGCATTCAAGAACAAAACATATTCCCATTAGATATCACTTCTTGAGAGAGTAGGTTGCAGATCAATAGGTTAAGATGAAATATATTAGTACTACAGAGTAGATTGTAGATATTTTCACAAAGGCTCTACCAAAAGATACATTTGAATATCTGTGAGAGAAGTTGGGAGTAATTTCCTTTACTTCCTACCTTTGAGGTTCAACATTAGTTGAGGGGGAGCTAAGTGTTAGCTCCAAATAGGCCCTTTGCCATTGATGTCAAAGGGGGGGAATAAAAGGCACAAGTACAGGAGCAGAAAATAGGTACAAGGAATAGGTACATGTTGCTACAGTAAGGGAGAGTTGCTGCATCTTTTCAGATGATAGTATGTGCAGGTGATAGGATGTGGTAGTTTTAGGATTGAGGTTGCCATTAATGACAAAGGGGGAGATTGTTGGAAATATTGTCATTGATGTCAAAGGTCTAGCATTATTGGTGATAAAGGCCCCATTATATTTAATGTTGTTTGTAATAAATATATCTTGGCTAATATGAGTTAATATTTATTTAATATTAATAAATATATTTTTAGTTGCATATGAGACAAAAGAAGGGCCCATGGAGAAGTCAAAGAGCCATGGGGTAAAGATAAAAGAAGGATGGGATGCATTTTCTCATGAAGAGTCATCCTGGGGATTTCCAAGAGTCACCAAGTGAAGACAAAAGAGGAAGTGCACAATTTCTCATGAAGGGACACTTTAAGGAATATGAAAAGTCACCAAGATGAGGACAAAAGAGGGAAGGACGTTTTTGATCATGAAGGGTCACCACATGACTTTTCAAAGGCTTGAATATGAAGGGTCATACAAGTTTGGCACCATTTTCCATGAGGATTGAAGGGTCACAAAGGGGGAAGGCCAAAGGTCATTTGGAAAGCTATAAATAAAGGCTTGAGAAGCCATTTGTAAGTGTGTGAGATAGAGGTTGATTTGATATTGTAACATCTAGATTAGAAGAGCAATTGTGAGAGATGAATATGATTTTTATTTGTTATATCTAGCTTAAAAAAGTAAAGGTGAGAGAGAGGAAAGAGATGTTGTATTGAACTATCATTTGTTGAGATATCAACATTGAGAGATAGGTGTGTTTGGTATACACAAAGGGGTTAGTGCTCCTATGGGTTGGTGCTCGGCAAAGGGGTTTGGTGCTCTTGTGGGTTGGTGCTCATGAATAGTAGCTAGGTTGGTGCTCGATAAAGGGGTTTGGTGCTCCTACAAGTTTGTGCTACGAATATTGTTTGGGTTGGTGCTCATTCATATACTTGAGATTGTTCTCCATGGTTTTTCCCACATTGGGTTTCCACATTATATCTGGTGTCTCTCTCTATCTTCTTTGAAAGAGGCAATTTTAGTAACATATATTTCACATTATTTTCTTGATATTTTTAACTGTGCTGTTAGATATTCTTAATTTTTCTTGGCTTCTTCAAAGTGTGCTTGTAGATCTTCAATTATCTCCTTTGATTCCTTTTCATTTTTCTCAATTTGATGCTTCAATCTTCGATTTTTCTTTTCAACAACTTTCAACTCTTCTAAGGCACGCATGAGTTCTCCTTCCATATTCACTTTAGCTTCATCCTCTTCTTCTTCTTGATCAATTATTCTTTTGCTTACAAAGGCACCTTTATGTATGGCCATCTTGTGCTTTCCTGATCTACCTTCAAGCTATAAATTTTTTTCAAAAAGGAACCTGCTCTGATACCAATTGTTAAGCACGGGATATACTGAGAGTGGGGGGGGGTGAATCAGTATATCATATATCTAATAAAACTTTTCTTTAACCAAAATCCATGTAATCAAACATTCAATATATGCAATAAAACTCAAACAATAAACACCACACAAGATAGAGAGAGACACAAGATATAACATGGAAACCTAATGTGGGAAAAGCCATGGAGAACAATCTCAAGTATATGAATGAGCACCAACCTAAAGAATATTTGCAAGAAAAAACTTGCAGGAGCACCAAACCCCTTTGTCGATCACCAACCCAGATACTATTCATGAGCACCAACCCATAGGAGCAACAAATCCCTTTGCCGAGCACCAACCCAGCTACTATTTGTGAGCACCAACCCCTTTGTGTATATCACACACACCTATATCTCAATGTTGCTATCTCAACAAATGATAGTTCAATACAACATCTCTTTCCTCTCTCTCACCTTTGCTCTTCTAATCTAGATATAACAAATACAAATCATATTCATCTCTCATAATTTCTCTTCTAAGCTAGATATTACAATATCAAATCAACCTCTATCTCACACACTTACAAATGGCTTCTCAAGCCTTTATTTATAGCTTTTCAAATGACCTTTGGCCTTCCCCCTTTGTGACCCTTCAATCCTCATGGAAAATGGTGCCAAACTTGTATGACCCTTCATATTCAAGCCTTTGATAAGTCATGTGGTGACCCTTCATGATCAAAAACGTCCTTCCCTCTTTTGTCCTCATCTTGATGACTTTTTGTATTCCTTAAAGTGTCCCTTCATGAGAAATTGTGCCCTTTCTCTTTTGTCTTCACTTGGTGACTCTTGGAATTCCCCAAGATGACTCTTCATGGGAAAATGTGTCCCATCCTTCTTTTGTCTTTACCCCATGGCTCTTTGACTTCTCCATGGGCCCTTTTTTTGTCTCATATGCAACCAAAAATATATTCATTAATATTTAATAAATATTAACTCATATTAGCCAAGATATATTTATTACAAATAACATTAAATGCAATGGGGCCTTTATCACCAATAATGCTAGACCTTTGACATCAATGATAATATTTCCAACACCTATATGGTGATTCAGTTTAGTTGGGTACAGGATGGATATGTTACTAGATATATGATGACACCTTATTACATTATTGGTTGACATGATTGCATTATGGAGAGGTATAATTTTGATCAAGTACATCAATAGTTTAGGATCTAATAAGATGTTCTTAATGGGCCCCACTTATTTGTATATGTGACTCAAGAGATTAGACAGTGGGGGTTACCAATGTCAAGGGCCCAAATGATCACCAATTTTGATATAATACAACCTATATATTAGATCTATGTAAGTAGAGTTATATATGTAGGATGAAAGCATGACTAATGCTTATATAGATTAATGGGAAAGCTTTAGACCTATTTGATTGACTAGACCCCAACCCTAGTATCCTAAACAACATAAAAGAGTAGTGAGATAGAGGTAGGCCTTTGTATTGGGGTAGGTACATGTATAAGCTTAGGATCAAGGATAGGCTCCCACATAATAGGTCATACCTCAGGCTATCCCATTACAAATTATTCAAATTCCTCTATAATGGCCTATGCAATAGGTTATTTAGATTCTAAGTCAACATGTAGCACAAATTGTTCCCTTGGTTATATAATCAAGCTTAGATGCTAAGGATAGATAGGATGAAGCCAAATATGGATATGGGTATGAGGGACATGGTCCCCCATTAAACACATATATAACTAAGGCTATAAGTAGAGTCTTAGGTCAAGTTACAAGTATAGGTGAGGTAGAGACCTCAAGTATAGGCATAAGGGAGGTAGGGACATCTGATACATGCACAATAGAGGTAGGGAGCTTATGTATAAGCACAAAGGAGGAATATACCTGTAATATTACTAGGTCAATTGATGATTAGAGTCTAATTGATATGATCCAACATGAGATTACACCATTAAGGGGCCAAGTTGACCAATTGAAAACCATCTAAGGGAAATGTACTATGTGGGATGTTGAGCTAGTTACAACTACAAATGAGAGAGATAGGGCTTGCATACACTAGGATAAAGTAGATCATGATGTCTATAGGATTTAATATGAGATAGTGGAGGCTCATCAGATTGTGACCACTCAATATTAGATAGATCACTTCAAGATGTGATCAAGTCAAAGGATGACACCTTTCAAGTGAAGGATGACACCCTTCATATGAAGGATGAGTTGGATTATTATCACAACTTATATGAGTCAATAATTATGGCAGAGGGTAGAACACCTTCCTATAGTGGGTATAAAAGGACTCAAAATACCATCCAAACTTATAGATATTATCATATTATAACTTTATAGAGGTTAGTGTCATAGTCAACACCATATCGGGGAGTGATGGGTCCACCACTACCTACATCACCTCTAGGCATAGGCCATAATTTTGATCAGAGTTTCCCTAGGTATGTAGTGAGCCAAAACTAAGATTATACTTGTAGCTCTATATTTTTATTGTATATGAGATGTATATATTCTATTGATGTATAAAACCTTTATTTTGAGATATATATGACATTCATTTTGGCTTATGGATATTATACATGGACTCTTGATATTATTTTGTTATTCATGATGCTCTTGGATTTTACACCACAACAATGTTAGATGTAGATTGTGTGATCAAAATATGGATAATGATGTATATTTATTTTCCACGATTCTATTATCTTCTTTGCTAGTTCATTTGCACTTATGTTTTAGAACATGGATGTACATGTGATTTAACTAGATAGTGTATGCTTACTTTAGGAGATGCACGTCCTTAGTTCAACATAGAGATAAACATTTTGGTTTTAAATGGTGTTATGTGATGGAAAATGAAATGTTATTATGATCATGTATAGGATAGGTAAATAGTGCTTTCATAGATGTCATTCAGCTTCACATTGCTATGTAAGTTCTTGAGCACTTGGTTTTTAATTTATTAAATGAGATTATGCATCATAAGTATATATAACCTATGATAATATTGTATGCCAATTATGTATGGACCAGTTCAAATGTGAATATTTAAAACTCAATATAATGATAGAAATATTAAAAACCTAAGTTGAAAGCATAGCACCTTTGAACACAAAACAAAAAATAAAAGAGTTAAAACACAAGATGCAAACAACTTAAATACAAGATATGAAATATCAAGACCTAAGTGTAAAACATAATGTACCAAACACAAACAAACAATATGAATAATTTAAAACACAAAATGTAACAAAATTAAAATAAAGATATGAATCATTAAGACTTAAGTGGAAATAAAATGTCTTAAACACAAATAAATAATAAAACAAACAAATAATATAAATAATCAAATAATATAAACAATCAATCAAACAAACATGCAATAAAATTGAAATCTAATGAAGTTATTAACAATTTGTGCATGTGTAATGAATAAGGTGTTATACTTTAGATATTATTCCCTTAGCCTAAGGGGACAATGAATTAGTTGTAGCAACAGGGGGGAATAAAAGAAGAGGGAAAGGGTGACTGAGCTGACTCCAAATGCCCCAATATAAATTGGTGTTGCCTATAGAGTCTTATGGACTTCAGGCCAAATTTAGCTCTCCCAAGGATTTGGGATAGAATCAAATTGATGATAAGTAGTTATGGTATGATAGAGGAGAAATAGGAAAGGTACAACCACAAAATGATGAGAGTGTTAGACAGTGGTTTCTCTTAAAATGGTAAGAGAACAAGACAAATGGTTGATTATAAAATGGTGAGAGCATAAAATATGGTGGGAAATGGAAATGGAAGCAAAAATGAAAAGTGGATAAGTATGAGTGGAAATAAATGAGTGGAAACCAAGAGTGGTCAAGTTGACCTGAGATACCCCATGCATTCAAACACTAACTACATAGTCTGTATAAACCTTAGACCAATGTAGTTCTCCCATAAATGGGAGGATAATAATTGGTATGGTAATGTGATTGAGAATGAATTAGTATAGATAAAAGGTTTTATCCCCAAAAAAATTTGGGACTAAATATCTAGCATGGAAATTATAAGCCAATTTTCATGATTTTGTAATTTTTAGGATTTTTTCTTAGGTCTTTTCAAAGTTTTTGGGTTTTTTGGAATAAGGAAATCAAGGTAATATGAAATAATGTACAATCAAATATTTATCATATAAAACACAACCTTAGGTATAGGATCAAACAATAGCTAAATCAACTACAACAATAACTACTATGAACCAACAACAAAATAAAGGCACTAGGGGATATCATGCAACAATAATATTGAATGGGAATGAGACATAATGGGGATTAATATGAGGAAATGCAATTATAGGAAGTTACAAGGAATTAGCGATTATGTAACACCCTTATTGACATACCCTAAAACATTTACCTATAAAGAAGCTACTAATGTCGATCATTTTGGAGTGCCTGTAGAACAATAGTCATTGAATTTTCCTATAACACCTATTAGTTGCAATTAAGATCATGATGGTAATAGGAAAATGTGGGAAATGAATAAAGAATGGTCCAGGGAATGATACAATAAAAGGAATATGAATGGGCTAGGGAATGGTACAGTAAAATAATGAAGGTGAAATGGGTGCCCCCAAGTGAGGGCTCTCATAGACAATGGTTCAAATTAGTTAAGCATAGTAATGTTTGAGATGCATGCTATTCAAAGGTTCCTTGAGCTCTTGCCCATCTAGTGTAGCCAGCCTATATGGCATAGAACCATAATTTGTAGTAATAATAAAGGGACCAAGCCAATTGTCTTAACTTACCTTTCTTCTTATGTTCAGTGATGGTGTTCTTTGATTCTATTTTAGCACCAAATCCCCAATTTTGAATTCTCTAGGAGAATATGTTAGTTGTAGCTATGGCGTAATTGGTTGTGATAGTATCATAAATGGTCCAATGTTGTTTTTTTTTTTCATCTAAGAGGTCTAGCTCTTTTAATTTGGCCACTCTATATTCTTCATCATCAATGATATTCTATAAACAAATGCGCATAGAGGGAAACTTAATCTTGACAAGATTAATGGCCTCAGAGCCAAAGATTAATGAGTATGGTGTGGTTCTTATAGGTGTATGGGTATTGTTATGGTAAATAGATAAGGTGGGAATAATTTCAAATGCTAATAATGACCAACATCATTGATAATCTTATTCTAAATTTTAATAATGGTCTTGTTAGATGCCTCGGATTGGATATTACCTTTTGGGTAAAAGTCCATGGACTTCTTATGCTTGATTTGGAATTTGGTACAAAGGGATTTTACATATTTATTTTTTAATGGGCCACCATTATCAAATTTAATGGAGGGAATGCCATAATGATAGATGAGGTGATAGTAGATGAACTTAAATATCTACTTGTCAGTTATCTAAGTGAGGGGTATGACCTCTATCTACTTAGTGAAATACTCCATAGTAGTTAAAATGTGCTTATAGACATCGTAGGAAATTTTGATTTTCATTATGAGATCGAGTCCCTAATTAGAAAACAACCATGGTGTAGTAATCAAATATAATGGTAACAAAGGAGCATAGATCAAATCACTATCTCGTTAACAAGTGTTGCACTTTATGACATGTTGATAAGCATCTATCTCCATTGTTGGTCAATAATTCCAAGTTTGGAGGAGATTATTGGAAAGGACTAGGCCACTGATGTGGGCCCCATAAGTTCTTTCATGTATGTCTTTCAATGCTAATTTGGATTTTATTGAAGATAAACAATGAAGTAGAGTTCCATCATAGCCCCTATGATAGAGAATATTTTTGAGTACACTATATTGGGTGGACTTATAGATTAAGGATTAATTTTGGGCTCATGATAGGTTTAGAGTAAGAATTTGGTCATGGAGGTAGGTGCATAGGTCTTGGTACTAAGGGATATCAGGACCAACAATATCACATACCATCTCAAAATATGGGTGTCCATGAGCTGGTTGAAGAAGGTTCTCAATAAGAAACTTATCTTCTTTACATTTCTAGCCACTATTATCATAGACCCAATGGTCTCCATGTCATCTATTGATCTATTATTAGCCCTTGGTATTTTTTTGAACTAAAGAATATCAAAATAAGGTTTGAGTTTATCAACTATACTCTTGTAAGGTACAAGCTTCTCATCTATGGTTTGGTACTAGTTTATATCTTGATTAATAATCAACCAAGAATCCCCATATACCATTAACTATTAAATATTCCATTATATGGAAAGATGGAGTCTTGTAATGAGTGCTTCAAACTCGAACATGTTTTTAGTGAAATGAAAGCCAATATGGAATGCATCAAAAATGAGGTCCCCTTGTGGTGTAATGAATAAAATACCAACCCTAGATCTACAGGATGTGAATAAGCCATCAAAATATAATGTTCACTATTTGGACTCAATAGCTATTAATTCTAGAGTTATAATTGATTCATTTGAGAAGTCAAAGCTGTGTGGTTACATATCTATTATAGGGGATTCAACAAATTGATCTGCAATAAATTTCCCCTTAATGTCCTTTTGATTTTGACATTCCACATTAAATTCACTTAGCAACATGACCCATTTGATGATGTGACCCATTAGAGTGGCTTTAGATAATAAATATTTGAGTGGATTGATCTTGGTGATAAAAATGGTCTTATTATTTAACATGTAGTGATGTGACTTTTAAGAATTGAACACCATTTCCAAACAAGCCTTTTAAATTGGTGTGTATTTATTTTCATATGTGACATGTATCTGGCTCAAATAACATACCACATGTTCGTTACCTTGTTCATAATGCTGACCCAAAAGTACCCCTAGGGCATGCTTTGTTGCATATATATATATATATATATATATATATATATATAGCATAATAATGGTCTTTTTGGTGTAGGTGGCATCAATACTTGAGGGTTGGCCAAATAATTTTTCAATACTTTAAAGTCATGGTGACAACTTATGTCCCATTAAAATTTTACACCTTTCTTCAAAAGGTGAGTAAAAGGATGGTAGCTATCTACCAATTATGAAATAAACCAATGAATGGACTTAATTTTGCCTTGAATTCTATGAAGATATTTAAGAATAAGAGGCATTTCCATAATGGCCTTGAACTTAACATGATCAAATTTAATGCCTCAATGTGACACAATAAATCCTAGTAATTTTACCAAAGTGACACCAAATATGCACTTATTAGGATTGAGGTGCACCTTGTATTCACAAAGTCTCTCAAAGATTCTTCATAAAATTTCATGATATCCTTGTGTCTTAGATTTGGTGAGGATGTAATCCATGTAGTACTCAACAATGTCATGCATCATGTCATGGAAGATGACAGTCATGGTATGTTGATAAGTTACCTTGGAATTCTTCAAGACAAATTCCATGACTTGATAGCAAAATAACCCCCATGGAGTGGTGAATGCTATTTTGTGTTGGTCCTTGGGTGCAATCTTGATCTAGTTATATCTTGAGAAATCATCCATGAGTGATAACATATTATAGCATGTTGTTTATTCTACTATCATGTCAATTTTTGGCAAAGGGAAGTCATCCTTAGGGCATGCCTTGTTAATATCTTTGAAGTCATTCTACAATTGAATTCCCTAAGGCTTTTTATTGACTGGAATAATGTTTGATATCCATTCTGAATAATCTAGTGGTTAGATGAATCTTGCTTCCAATAGTTTCTCTAGTTATTTATCAACCAAGATAACAATGCATAGATTCATTTTATACAACTTATATTTGATTAACTTGTTATCTGTATGTATGAACTGATGTACCACTAGACATGGGTCTAAACCTAGCATGTCAGAATAGGACCAAGAAAATATATCAATAGATTCCTTGAGGATAGTAATAATAAACTAGCATTTCTTAGCAATGAGGGAAGAACCTATGTAAGTTATTTTGGGGTCATCATAGGTGCCAATGTTCACCTCTGTGGTATCTTCTACAAGGAGTGTAGAACCAACTTCAAGAATAATAAGCATGGATGGAAACTGGTCTTTTTCAACTACTTGGGAGCCACAAGACTCACCCATGTAAGAAGAATAGAATCGACCATGTCTGGTAGTGGCCAATTAATGAATTACTTTGGAAAGTCTTGTATTAATTATGTGAAGAGTTAATGTTCCCCTTCATTGATGTCAGACCCAACTAAAATGTTTGGATAATTGGACTCAGAGGACATAAAGATTCCTAAGAAGATGAATGAATTTCCCCATACAAGGGCACTTGAAACATGTTTTCACCTATGGACTTGTCTTTATCTTTAATTTTTTCTTGATCCAAAGGTGCCTCAAAGAGGTTTTCACTAGAGGATATGGATTTTTAAATTTGTTTATGATGAAGGAAGTTCGCCTTCTTTCCAAAGTAGATACAGGGTCTAATGTGAAGTTAAAGCCTTGTTTATGATCACCAACTAGTAATCTGTCTCTTAAGCCCATAAATTCAATAATGGATTATTCATTTTGGAATTTTTCTAATAGTATAATTGAATCTTTCTGATCCTAATCAATTAGGCTCGAATGGTGTAGGGAAATAGGATAATTGTCTGTAATGGTAAGAATGACATTGGTATCAAAGAGGTTTGTGTTAACAAACTCAATGTAGGTGTTATAATGGGACATAACATCACTACTAGGAGTCTCTTCATCAGTCAACAAACTGGTATCACTCTTGAAATCTATAGGGTCATCCCTAAGGGGTGTGAATCTAAGACCTCAATTTATACATGTGTTTCCATGGGTAAATGTTTAAGAATTATGATTTTACCCCTAGACCTTTTCCCTTATAGTCTTGATTATCCATAATCCTACTGGGAATGGGGTACTTGGTGTTTTTATAGCAATTAGAAAAGACATCACCATACAACCAATCTCCTTTAGAATTATTGGTCCAATCTTGATTTGATGATGTGTCTTTTAAAAACATGAGTGGTAGTCATAGAAAGAACTTGGATTTAATTTATTGGAGCATGTTGGGCCTACCAAGGATAGGTTTGGACCTTTCATAGGATTTTTATGATTTGGGAAACTTGCCAACATGAAATGCATCTTGAATGTGATACATGGCAATACTGGTATCTTAAATGGTAAAATGAATATAAATTAATTTAGGAGGTGGATTAGAAGAAGTGGACGCGAGGTCACTAGGTTCAATATAATTAGCCTTAGGAGACTTGGGAACTTTTACTTTATTTTTATTGCCTACATACTTAGTTTTAGGATAATAATTTTAGATATCGTACTCAGATTCTAGGTTTTTGCAATATAAATATGGCTATAAATTGCTAGAAATAGTGATCTCTAATCTTGAATGAGGGAATTTAAGGGACATTTGCAAGGTATAAGGGACTGCTCATACTTCATGGATCCAAGGATGACCTAGAAGTAGATTATAGGGTATATTAATGTTTATGATGTGGCAAAGGGTGTCATGAGTGGTAGGGCAATAATGACAGACAAATAAATGGTACTCAAATATTCTCACTACATTGTCATAAACTTTGATTGTAATAGTATCTAGCTACATGTTCATTGTTGTGTATCCCAAAGTTTGGATCAACTTCAACAAAGAGATGTTTAACCCTAAACCATTATTTATGAGAAGCTGTTTGACTTTTTGGTGGGAAATGATGGCTTCAATGTACAAAGGATTAATTTGAAGGGGACCAAGGGATGACATATCACTTTGGTCAAATGTGAGTTATTGGGCTAGGGAAAAATGGCCCGCTAGTGCTTGTAACTGGGATGGATCAATGTCATTGGGTACCTTATATTTTTGGAGAAAGTCATTTAATATTATATGATGAACTTTTGACATATGTAAGAGATCTAAAATAGAAATATGTGTAGTCATTTTGTTTAGTTTTTCACCAATATTATATGGTTTCTCATTATAAAGGCAAGGTGGTTTAGATCTTGGTAGGATAATGTCTTAGTTAAAATTGGCATTGACATTAGAAGGTGGAAAAGGGCATTGAAGGGTGTCTCTTAGACATCTAGTTATGACTGTACAATTTCAAGTTAGGGAAGAGTTACCTAAATTAGAGGAATCAAGTAGGGGTTTAGGAATAATTATTATCGATGGTCGCGGCACAATTGAGTTACTATAACCTATGATCAAAGGAGGGTCCCAAGATAGAAGTGATGTTAGTGTTATACAGTTCACAAGAAATGACTTTGATAGTAGTGATGTAGTTATTTGTAACACACCTTATGACATTGATGTAGTCATAAGGTACACTTTGATAGCCAACTTGGTTATTTTGGGTATCATGATCCTGATTATGGTTGACTTGGTTCTGATTTTGGCCTTCTTATTTTTGATTATGGCCCTATCTTTAGTTTTGATTATGGCCTTACCCTTAATTATGATTATTTCATTGCTACTAATTGTTGTGCTTGGGAAAGGGGTTCTTGTAGATACCCATCTCTTGGTTAGTGTTGGGTGATATTTTATCCAACTTGATTTCCCTATTTTCAAGAAAATATTCAATTATATGCCTCAATTATGTGCACCTATAGATTGAATGGCTGACCACACGACAGTAATTGTAATAATCATTATCGTGATACCATGTTAGCTTAGGTTGACCCTCTAGAAAGGGTTTTGAAACATGCCAAACAATCATATTAGCCACCACCAAATTTTGGAATACAAACTCATTGGGCTCTTCAAGGTCACTGTAAAATTTGTCTTTATATTATCATCATTACAGTGGAGTTCTTTTCATTTTGAACTAAGGTTAAGTGGGGTAATTTGGGTAGGTGGTGGCTACACTATTTTTACATGTCTCACCTTTGTAACCCCATCACCAACTGTGTTTTTTATTTTTTATGAAGGTCTTCGGCTTTTCATTTATGTTGACCTAAATAAGTGCTTGACTTTGGTTCAACACTTGGCTTTGGTTTGACACTTGAGTTTAAGAATATATATTGACAATAAATTTATCTATTAGTGATTTTTGAATTTGCACTCCTTTGCCAATTATTTATTCAAATATGTTGCACAATGAAGTCTCAAATTGTGCACAACTTCAACATTTAGGTTTCATGTGAAAATATTTGATAATTGTTTATTTGGTAAATTATGAAAAAAATGACTATCTAGGGCTCTCCACCTTTGTAAATATGCTGCGAAGATTTCTCCTCACTACTTGATGTTACACAAGTGTACTACTATTAGCTCATGCTCTATGTTGTAGAAGTGGTTGACAACTTTTTTAATTATAAATAATCTAAAGTGGTTACCAACCCTTTTGGTATTTTGAGAATCCATTCCAAAGCTTGTCTACCTAAAATGCATAAAAATAAGTGAAATAAATATATGTTGTTATAAGCTACCTCTTGGCATGTGATAAATAATGCTTGTAAATGTCATCTTGGGTCACCTTTACATTTATACTTGTCTAATTTTGGCATTTTAAAATGGGATGGGAAAGGTACCTAGAGAAATCTAAGTTAAAATAGATAACGGCATGTGTCATCAATTTTGTACTTCTTAGGAACTTGGATACCTACCTGAATTCTAGAGATAGTTTCCTTCATTGTGTTCTACTCCTAGATGTTGGGAGAGTTTTACGACAAAGGGAAGGTGTTTTGTTATGTTTGATGGCCTTGGTTTGTAGTAACATAAGTAGAAATGGATCCTATTTTCATGGTTCTATTAGGAGTATTCACCATATATCTTGTATTTAGAGTTTGACAAGGGATTCTTTATTGGTTCATATTAGGTTTGGAATAGGTAATGTACTATTGTTTTTGAGGATTTTTTTTTAGAAATTGTAAGGGATTTATTGTTGTTAATTATAGGGGATTTATTTTTGTTTTAGAGGAATTAGTTATTATTTTTGAAAAACTTGTTGTTGGTTCACAAGGTGTTATTGTTGAAAATTAGAATAAGTAGGCAATGTGTATTGGAAACTTCCCAACATTTATTATGGTGGAGGATTGTTTACAACTTATTTTTGTGAATTATTGGGCACTTTTTGTGTTTGGATTGGTACTTAATATGTTTAGATTGGATCTTGTTGTGTTTATATTGGTACTTGTTGTGCATTGTAAATGATCTCTTGGTGGTTGAAAAAGGTATGCTACATGTCAAAACAAAATTGTTGTGTATCATTAATTGGAATGGCCTACTCAATTAGAGTGAATGGGTCTACATTAGATGTAGTATTGTTTATGGGTTTTTATGATTGCTCTAGAAATTAGTTTTCATGTTGTCACTAAATAAGCAGTTAAGTTAGTGATAAGTTGATTGAAATATCGTTGGCTAATTTTTTGTATTATGGAATCAATGACTTGCCTATGTTGACATGGGTCAATAAGTTTCCCTTTCCCTTTACTGGATGACACAATGGTTTATTTTGTACTTTGAATAAGGGGATAACCTTGGGTAATGACTACTTCTTGAGGTAACTATTCTATGCAAACAAGACTAAGTAATTAGTCTATGGGGAAGTCAGTGGGAGTTTGGCTCCAGATTATAACAATCTTAGAAGTTGTTCATCATTATATTCTATGGGTTGTTTTTTGAGTTGACCTTGATTAGTTCCAATAATGATAGGGAGGATTTTGAACATTGTAGTGTGGTCCTCACTATCTTCACTCTATTAAAAAAATTTAAAGTATCTTGAGGGATCATAGAATTCTTCCTTAAAATCTAGGGCTATAAGAGGCCCCATTTTATGTGTACCTAGGCATGTCTTAATTAAATTTTGAATCAGAGAATGGTTTAATCCTTATTAGGTTTTTGACGTGATTTATTTGTAATTTGGAACAAGATTAAATGGTTTGAAATTTAGAATTATTTTGGCACAAAAAAATATAAGTTTGGATCCAAAATGAAACTAGAATAATACCAAATGGTCTTGGAGCTTAGAATTGACTTGAAAAGGGAGTGAACTTGGTTGGTCCTTGATATTAACTTTGGAATGAAATCAAATGAGGTCAAAAATTTTGGAATCTAGATAGTCAATTTGGCATAAGAAAATACAAGTCTAAACTAGAAATGGAATGGGTAGTGTAATCATACCAAATGAGATAAGGATATGTTTCAATTCATACACATAAAACCCCAAAATGGCTAAGGATGGTTTGGTAAAATTATGCAACGTAACACCTTAGTGTGTAGATGTGCAAGATGTGTTTGGATTTGTTTGTTTCTATAACTTAGTATATTTATTTTTAAGGTAGTTGTAAATACAACACATGTTTCAATAAAATACTCAAGTAATCATGAATAATAATGTAGACATAGACACAAGTTTATGGCATGCCACTGAGCCCTTTTGATATACTTGTCTTAGAGAGGATAAATTAAGGGTTCATTAAATAAATTATTATAATTATTGGTAGGGTTTTTAATCCCTTTTATCTCAAAGGTTTGTACTAAAATATGATCTTCAGGAGTGGATACCTTTACACCCATACATCACTAAGAATGTCATGGTAAATGTGGTTTCTAATCTAAGGGTTTGATTAACAAAATAGATGCTACTATTATACCTTGCATTACATGGGTGATTTAGATTAATCTATCAATTAGATGTAATATTTTATGGGACATTCTATAAAGGGTATAGTCCATTCATAACCAATTCAATTTTAAGGGTCTCAATGAAGTACTAATAATGAAATTAAGATCCAAATAACCACTAGCTCATATAATTTTGGTGTAACCCCAATTTGTATACTCCATCAAATAACAGGGTTGGTACAATGCTAGAATGTCAATTTCTAAGTTAGTGTACCCCTAAACACCAGTGGGAAGGCTATGACCTCCACCCCATGTAGTCAAAAAAATAAAAATGGAAAAATGCCCTTTGTTTTTTATTCTTGGGACCCCATGGATGGGTAACAGAAGAGTATACTTTGAAAACAATTTTTTTAGGTAATGCAAATAGATAACTAAACCTATGTGTTTTCGGTCACCTAGGATCCCTAAAGGGGGCAAGGGGAGAGCATGTGCACAATGGTTCACATAACTAAGAACATACATAACAAATCACTTAAGCTAAAAATGGACAACATGCATTCTCCAAAGCTAAGTCAAAAGTGTTTGTTCATTTTAAAGCACCAAATATAAAAATGATTAAAGTTTGTCTTTGTTAATTATAAAATTAATTTAAAAAGATGTCAAAACACACAACTAAAAAAATTAGACATTTAAACAATAGTTTTGGTCATGTAAATAATTTGATTTCAAAAATTTTTAGGTCTCTAAAGTTATACACAAGTTGACTTCACCATTTAATAGGATGAGTTTACCATTTAGCAGGGCAAGTTCATCGATCTATAGATAGATAGAGAATAAATTTGAAAAAATTGTTGATTAGTAGGATGACCTCACCATTTTCAAGATGAGTTCACCATTTTCAGTAAATAAAAATAGAAAACATAATTTACCTCTTTAGTAATTTTACCATTTATGTGTCGACTTTGTTGATTTCAAGTCAAGTTGATTGATTTGTAGGTCAAGTTCATTATTTTCAAAAAATACAAGAAAATATAGAGCAATGAATTTGTCATGTATCTATTAGCTACATTGATGTGTATGTTGAGTTCACTATTTAGTAGGGTGAGTTACCATTCTTGTTAATACATAAAAAGAAAATAAAGAGTGATAAAAATAACTTCACTAATTCATAGCTCAACTTCACCGATTATGGGACTGAAATCACCAATCTGTAGGGTGACTTTATCATTTCCAAAAACATGGAATATAGGGAAATGAGAGGAACACTAGGAAAATGAATGCCTAAAGGTAATCAAATTTGATAATTAGAGGACAAAGGAGTTTTCCAAGGAGATTTATGGGGTGCGTAGTCCCACCAAGTATGCTAAATGTGAAATAGGATTATAAAATAAACTAGTTTCTTTGTTGTATCAAAATATAAACTAGTTCACGAAACTAACATATTAGGCTTATTACTTCAGTCGGAAAATATCAATGAAATTAAGAAACCTACAAGAAGTATAATAAGATGATTATACCTTCCCAAAGTGACTTATCTTCATGAATGGTCCACAAGTGTGTTTGTGTCCAATTATGGAGCTCAAGATCTTTAGCAATGTGGTTGGGCAAGTGCCTCTAACATCTCCTCATGCACCATTTAGATTGGAATGTAAATGAAAGTGATAGATATGGTTGAAGCTTTAGGATAGATTTTGCATTATATATTTTCACTAGAAATATTGATAACTATCCATGGTGTCTCTTGCATTTATAGGCTAGGCAAATCAATTAAAGACTTTGAATAAAAAATGAGATGAGTGGACATAAATGAGTTCAATTTTGGAGGGATAAGTAATTAACATTTTGGAAGAAGGGAGAAATTAATAGGCATGGTTAGCCTTAATCATATATTTATCTTCATTCATGCTTGATGGATGACACCCTTTTGATGATGTCATGGGTGATGTCATGGCCCTAATATTTGAATTTTCATTTTCCAAAACTATATATTTATTAATTTGTCATGGATTTTTCACTTAAACATTTGATTGGATTTACTTAACTAAGTGATTCTAGTTAGGATTTTTACATTTCTTGGAATTTGATTAGTTGCCTTGCACTATTGGTTAAAAACATCAATTTTATATGGCACAATCTAAATAGATATGAATTATATGAAGGTTATGATTGCGTATAGGGTAATTTCCTAATTAGGGACATACTAACATGAATCAGAACTTGTATGTGATGTGGGCAAATGAATTAGAGAATTTTCATGTTTTTGGTCTAGTTTATCACATGGTAGTGGTGATAATTGAATGTATACAATATATTTCTCATTAGGTCACTTTTTAAGTACAACCAAACTGTGCTCTAATACAAAATATGATGTATCAATTAAGGAAGATCATATCTATAACCTTATATAGAGGAATATTCAACTTTAAAAGGAATATTTATGCTATAATATTATCTCATTTATTCATTATATGTTTTATCAACTCTCCATGTTGAGTTATACCTTGAATAAAATTTGAAAATGTAAGAAAATATGGTTTCTAGGCCTAGTATTTAGACCTGTAGACTGAGAAAATTTGATAACCTTATTTTTAGGTGATCAAAATAGTTGAAACCAATTTAGACACTTAAAATATGCCCTAACACTCCTCTCTAAAAAGTTTCATGAATTTTGATAGTTTCTTTTTTGAATTAGATGGATTTTAGTGCTTCAAAACCTTATTCTAGGGTTTCTTGACTGTGCACATGTAGTGAGCTTAAATTCAATATAAAATAAAAAACTAAGACTTATTTTGGAATATTTTTGATTAGAAAACCCTTCCTACAAATTAATTTGGATCTGACACACAAAATCTACATCTAACCAATCTTGAAAGTTGATGAATGATAACTTTTGTTGACTGTCAAAAATCTTGTATTGTGTCTTCATGACTACAACATGAATGAACACTCTTAAAAATTAATATATATGATTTAAAAGAAAATTTGACATATAATTAAACATAATATGAGATTGAATTTGGAGCATGAAACTCAATATGAAAATATTTCATTATTTTTCAGTACAAAATGTGTTACAACAACATCATCTAAATCCTTATTTTAGAACTTATTCATCCTTTTCTTCAAATATTGGAATTGTTAATCTTCCTTCCTTTATTTTTCTCTTTTACATGCATTTATATCTCCCATAATCAGCTTATTTACTCTAAGCTCCTCAATTGTCTAACTAACTTCATAAACTCATCCTAAGTCTTAACCTTAATTGAGTTTGGAATAGTTAGTCACAAGTTAAGACATTAGAATTATTTAAGATATTTCTTAACATCTTCCTTGACCCTCCATGAAATATCATGACCAAAAAATGAATTAGAATAGGATAAAAGTTCCTAAAATAACTCAAACAATTTTAAAAATTTAAATTTCTAATTTTGGCGGGAAACTTGCAAACAAGCCAAAATGATCAAAACAAATCAAAGTGAAACATGGAAAAGCTTCTTATAGAAAAACTATGACCTCCTAAACCTATTAAAAATCAAAATTTTTAGAAAGAAACAACTAAAAAATAATCATCATCAATATAGAACATAAATTAAAGTTGACAATATAACATACAAATAATTAAAGAAAATAATAAAGTAACCAATAACTAGATATGACGAACACCTAAAAACAAAATAATTACCAATACACATGCAACAATAGAATAGGTGCATCGACTCATATGGTCTTTATTTTTTGTGTGTGTGTTATTCTCAATGGTTATGTTTCTAAAATTTTCACCTTGATCTCCCTTCCTCCACCCTATGATGCTCTCCATCTAGGTGAAACCATTATGGGAGGGAACCCTTACCTTGCATCCATTTTGAGCCAAGGGAAACAAATAAGGCCCATATATTAGGTTCATTCTACTGCTACAAACTACTATAGCCATAAATTCTTGGATTTTAACAATACTCCAAGTAAGGCCCACAAACTACTATAGTTATAAGTTCATTGAACAAAACAAACACACAAACACAAAATACTATAGCTATAATACATAATCTCTAATATTAAAAAAACACCATATTTTATGGTTATTTTATAAAATAAAACTTCATCTCAATCAAATGTTGAGACATTGATGATGACCCAAATTTTCCTATTTGAGGGGCAAGGCAGATAAGTATGATAAAGATTATTTTGATAAATTATATCTACTTATTGATTTTAGTTTGAAACTTATGTTCTAATGAAGGTAAGGAACTCCCATGGTAGTACATCCCAATAGGGATATAATATCCATTAATCGATCCTAATTGATTGGAAAAAAAAAGAGAATTCATTCTCTTAATTTAGGTGAGAGAAATACCCAAGTTTGCATCATGATTTTACATGACAAATTGCAAAAGGGTTTAAGGTAACTGCAACTAAAAAAGGGGGAAAGATTCCTTTATTGAAATCCCCCTGATTCACCTTGTAATGTTCACTAATAACTAAAAAGAGGAAATGAATAGTTTAAATTATTCAAAGGATTACCCATGAACTTGAAATGGGCTGAACTATTTGGATAACCAGTTCAGCCCAAACATGATCTAATCCTCATGTGATAATTGATTGTAATATTTTATATTTTGAGAATACCTTTCAACAAAGTAAATAGTACCAATATTTTACTTCTGAGTAAGAGCATGAGATAGATGAAATAATATATATTACTACTAGAAACCATTTAAAATGATCCATAGATATTTATATGGTATTTTGACATAGAAGGAGACTCCTCCTATGTTATCCTTCTTAACACAAATCGATCTTCCTACAAATATCTATTCATACAATTAGGAATGTTTTTATATAACATTCATAATTATATGAAATCTTGTTTCCTTAGCATAGGACTTAGTGAAGATCCACTATGATAATTCAAAAATATCATTAAAATGGTGAAAGAATCCCTTGTAGATCTATCCTAGTCTAACTAGTTTCCCTTTTTGCTCTTATAATGGGGCATGGATCAAGTGAATAATTAATTAATTTTTTAGACTAGGAATGATGGGCTCAAACCTATAACTTCCATATTGATAGGGTGGTACTCTAACCAATTGAACTACAATTCTAATTATTTATAGTTGACTTAATAATAATTACTAATTAATAATCATTAATAATTAATTAGTGTTGGGTTGATAAAATATTTAACCTTTTTCTTTCAAACTTATTGAAAGTATATATTCATTTTGATTATTTATATATCAAGGATTACAAAACTATTACATTTTCATCAAAATCATATATTGATATTCATAATCAATTTATCAATCAAGTTGGTATTGGGATGAATTGGATTTGAACTAATGTAAGAATATTACTGATGGGTTTATAGTCAATCCCCATTAGTCACTTAGGAATCAACCTAGGAACAAGAAATGGAAAGTCATTAGGAGACCTAATGAGTATTCTAATGACTTTCCTTCCTAGTTTATTACCCCTAGGGAAAATCAAATCCCCATTACCTCCTTGGAAGAGAGATGTCCTAGGCCACTAGACAATAGGGTCCCACTTATCATTATAATATTCAAATCCTTAGGAAGTTTTCAAGACTATGATCTTCTTTATATTAGTGGTTTCATATTTTTATTGTATTGTTTGTAAAATTCTCTAGTACTTAATCCTTAAAATAGGAATATACTGATAAATATAAAAAAGTTTTTAGTTTAAACCCCAATATTATTGGGGTATTGCTATGACTATACCTATTATGTTGAACCAAAAGATTAAATGACTATGGAAAATATTGAGGAAATGCCTCTTATTATCAATAGTACTTAAAATATCTCGCCTCTAATTCACCTTATTATTAAATTTATATTTTTTTATGGAATATAACCATATCCCTTTCAACCCCCTTTCTTCTGAACCAAATACTCATTTATTCAAAGTTAACGGAGATTCATTCATGGAACCCATGGTAATTTGGTCATTTGGACCAAAAAATATGATAGAGTGCATGTATTATATCTCAAAATTATTCATAATGAATAACACAAACATAATCCTATTAGATAGTGTCTCTTTTGGATAGGGTTGGGAACTGCGCAAAAGAGTCCTAGATAATATTTGCTGACATAAGACAAATCTAAATAGGCATAATTTGTAAAATTAGTTGTGTATTTACAAAATATCAAAGATGTCAATATCTATCTTAGATCAAGATAATCTTATGTGTGAATTTGAGTGATAGATAGACAAATGAATAAGAGAGTCATCTCAATAGGCATGTGGGCTCATTAATTTAGTCAATTTAGATTAATATTAATAAATTGGTAGATAAATAATGAAATGCATATCCTTATTAATTATGGGGTACATATCTCACCTTTTTATAATCAATTCCAAGAGTTCAATTGAATTCTTAATGGGTCAATATGATTAATTGACATTATCGAAATAGGATTGGTCCTCAAATAATAAATTAGATCAAGTTATATTAGTATACACTATTAATATCAATATTACTATTTATTCTATTTAGATTTATTTTTTTACTACATATATACCAGATATTTAGTAGACTCATACATTCATCATGAAAAGATCAAAATCCCTTTTAACTCAATGGTAGAGTAATGCCATGGTAAGGTGTAAGTCATCAGTTCAAGCCCAATAAAGGGCTCCTGTAATGATTCCTACAAAGCTTGATGAATATTTTTGATGATGTGTAATTAAGGTAAAAAAATTATGAAAAATAATTAATAAATACTTGCCATGATTAGTTTTAAGTTCAGCATTTGTTATGCTTGAAATAGAAAATCTATTATGATTGAGGACAACTAGAATGCTATCTAGACTATTAGATATAGTATTTTTTCTCCATATTACTATTGTAGGATGATAAATAGTATAATTTTAGACATAATATATTTCATTTTCATAATTTTGAGGTAGTATAATTGAAATTATGAATACGAAATTTTCATAATTTAAATTTCCAAATATGAAAGTATTTTCACTTTTTTTAATCTTAAATCTTTCAACCCAAAAGAGGTAAATAAGAAGGAGAAGTAAGTGAACACGATCCATTTACTAATGAATATATTAGCTATTATGATATTAAAAATTGAGGGATATTTTGAAAGTAGACCTATCAATTCTTTAAAATTACTCAAATGATTGAATATTTGGTTTATGATTGGATATTTTGTTGAATGAATAATTATGATTTCTATTCTTTCCGAAAAGAATAAAGATGGAAGTATGAATTATGGATGGAGTCAATTTCCATTTATATTTAATTTAGAAATTGATACCTATCTAGAGAATCTAATTAAATAAAGGACCTATTAATATTTAACTATAGTTAAATAGTACTCTAAATAGAATTAAAAAAAACAAGTAAAGTTCTTTCCTTTTACTCTATGAGTTAATCAAATATATCCTTCTTATTGTTCTTATTTACTCATAGGAATATAGTAGTATTTATATTAATTTTTTAATATTCGAGTGAGGTTCACAGTGAAATAATATTGAATTAATAGATGTCATAAATAACATCTAGTAAAAAATATAAAAACTTTACAATAGTTGTTTTGTTAACATTTATTCCATTCAAAAGGTAATTTGAGGATAACAAAGAAACTGAATTGAAATAACATCATGCATTTATCTATATTGGATTGGTTCAAATTAGTTGATAATATCTATGCTAATAAGGAATAACTGAAACCAAATTTGATTAAAGGGATGATGGATTAAAAATTATCCATATATACATAAACTGACATATACATTTTGATTCTATCAGATAGGATGCTTGAAAAAAGGTATGAATAGTTAAATAGGAGGATCACTATGACTATAGCCCTTGGAAAGTCTTCTAAAGATGAACAAACTTGATTTGATACTATGGATGACTGGCTACATAGAGACCATTTTGTTTTTATGGGTTGCTCTAGTCTATTACATTGGCCTTATGTTTATTTTTACTTGAGTGGATGTTTTATGGGTACAACCTTTATGACTTCATGGTATACTCTTGGACTGACCAATTCCTATTTGTAAGGTTGAAATTTTTTAACTAATACATTTTCTATGCTTGATAATAGTTTATCACATTATTTTATGCTATTATGGGGTCATGAAGCACCAAGAGATTTTACTTTTTAGTGCCAATTAGGTGGTCTATGGACTTTTGTTGATATTCATGGTGCTTTTGGTCTAATAAGACTCATATTATACCATTTTGAACTTGCTTGAATTGTAAAATTTTGATATTATAATGCAATTATGTTATCTAGTCTGATTGCTATTTTTTAAATGTATTCTTGATCTATCCATTAGGTTAGCATTGTTTTTTTACACCTCATTTTGGTGTAGCTACTATTTTTTGACTTATCCTCTTTTTTCAAGGTTTTCATAATTGGACCTTGAATCCATTTCGTATTATGGGAGTTTTTAGAGTATTGGGTGTCGATATTCTATGTGATATTTATGGTGCTACTATAGAGAATAATTCATTTGAAGATGGTGATGGCATAAATATATTCCATGTTTTTAACCCAACTCAAGATGAAGAGACTTATTTTATCATCACTGCTAACTATTTCTAGTCCCAAAATTTTAGGGTTGATTTTTACATTAAACATTGGTTGCATTTATTCATGTTTTTTTTACCAGTGATTAGTTTATGGATGAGTGCCATTGGAGTAGTTGGTCTAGCTCTAAACTTATGTACATATGAATTTGTTTCCTAGGAGATTTGTGTAGCATAAAATCCTAAATTTGAAACTTTCTACACAAAAAATATTTTGTTGAATGAAGGCATTCATTATTGGATGGTGTCTCAAGATCAATCTCATTAAAACCTTATATTCCTTGAGGAGGTTCTACCCCATGGAAACTCTCATTAAATAAACTCTAGCTTTAACTGGTTGTGACCAAGAAACTACTGGTTTTACTTGGTGGGCCGGTAATGCCCGACTCATCAATTTGTCAAGAAAAATAATTGGATATTATGTGGCTCATGTGGTTCATGCTAGATTAATTGTATTATGAGTTGGAGCAATGAATCTTTTTGAAGTGGTTCATTTTATACTAAAAAATCCTATGTATAAATACTATAGGATGGGGAGTTGGTCTTGGTGGCGACATTGTGGATAATTTTCCTTACTTTGTATATGTGGTACTTCACTTCATTTCTTATATATTTTAGGCATTGGTGGTATTTATCACTCATTAATTAGAACTAAAACTTTAGAAGATTTTTTTCCATTTTTTGGTGTTGTATGGAAAGATAGTAATAAAATGACCATAATTTTAGGTATTCACCTAATATATTTAAGTGTTGGTTTTTTTATATTAGTACTAAAGGCTTTGTATTTTTGTGTCATATATAATACCTAGGCTTTTGATGGTAGATATGTAAGAAAAATTATAAACCTTACGCTTAACCCAAGTGTTATATTTGGTTATTTACTCAAGTCCCATTTTGAGGGAGAGGGATGGGTTATTATCGTGGCCAATTTAGAAGATACAATTGGAGGACATGTGTGGTTAGGTTCCATTTTTATTTTCAATGGTATTTGGAACATATTAACACAACATTTTACATGGTCTCATCATGCGTTTGTGTGGTTTGAATAAGTTTATTTGTTCTATAGTTTAGCAACTCTTTCTATCTTTGGTTTCATTGCTTGTTGTTTTGTTTGGTTTAACAATAAAACTTATCCCAGTGAATTTTATGGGCCAACTATCCCAAAGGCCTATTAAGCTCAATCATTTAATTTTATAGTTAGAGATCAACATCTTGGAGATAGTGTGGGGTCTACCTAAGGGCCTACTGGTTTAAGTAAATATCTCATGCATTCCTATACTAGATAAATTATATTCAGAGTATAAAAATGTGTTTTTGGGATCTTCATGATCCTTGGTTGAAACCTCTAAGGGGTCTTAATGGTTTGAAATCGAGTAAGTTGAAAAAAGACATATAACCCTCATAAAAATGATGTTAATCAAAATATATAACTCATAATCCCTTAGGTTATTTAAATTTTGTGGTGGTGTAACTATTGATATTAATGTGGTGAATTATATCTCACCTTGAATTTGGTTAGCCACCTCTCATTTTATTTTATAATTTTTCTTTTTTGTAGGTTATTTGTGGCATGTAGGAAGGGCTCAAATAGCTACAACAATATTTGATAAATGAGTTGATCTTGATTTTAAACCTTTTATTTCCATGACCCCTCTTAGTTAAACTAGAGATGAAACTAGATACAATCTAAATCTATCCGAATCATATTTATTTCCCATGTTGGGATGTGGGATAGTGGTATCCTTCAATATTATTTTTCCAATTGAATCTTTGTTACTCAGTTATATAATATAGATAGTAGAGCCTTTCTTGGTAATGAAATGATAATTTTAATTGTTCAATGAAAAGATGGAGAAAGGGATTCAAGCCGTCAATAGTTAAATATACCAGTTATCAAGACCAGAACCCTAAACCACTTGGCCATCCCTCCCAGATGAAGATAACTCTATTTTACCTCAACATTTACTACCTAGTCACAGGGTTGTTAAACTATAGGGTTATTATCATATATATTGATATCTCATGATGGTAAAAATAAACTAATTTCCCTATTATTTAACACTCAAATCAAAATTTGAGAAATTTAAGATTGACTAATTTATGATCATATAAAATATGTAGTGCATTTGATTAGATAGGGATATGATGGTATAATATATTGAATATGTTGGAAGCTTTTAAGATTGAAACCATGACTATTGATTTCCAATCATTTATGTTTACATTAATTAAAATTTCATTTCTCTTAGCGATTGGTATAATTATTGCACTTGCCTCTCCTATTGGTTGGTTAAGTAATAAAAATGTGTTATTTTTAAGCGTATCATAATAGATTGGATCAGTCTTTCTTATAGGTATTTTAAATTATTTCATATCTTAGATATGTTCTAAGGTATTTTGAGTTCAAACTCTCCCCCCTCCCCTCTCTAAAGGGGCATTATAGTTCAAAATATAATTTCTCATAAATATTAAGAAACTAAATGAAATTGATCTTGGTAGGGGTTATTTTCTTATTGGTATGGTAAATAATCATACCATAATTCCATTAAAATATACTTACATAGAAGTAAGTGGTAATAGATGGGTATATATTTATACCCAATAATTATTCAAATGTAGGTATGGTTTAATGATAAAATTTATCCTTGATAAGGAGAAGATGTAGGTTCAATTCCTACTACCCACCCATCTAGAAGATGAAATATAAAAAGGAATAGTTATTGGTTTGGTTGTATATTTTCCTGGTTTATCAAACCATTATCAATGGAATGAGTCACCCATTTTGGATATTGTATCTTTATGGATATGGGATTTGAACTCATAGCTTGAAGGTTATGAGCCTTTCAAGCTACCAAACTACTCTAATTAGTGCTATCCCTTAATATTAGATTTGATATAATAGTCCAAATGGGTTGAATTGATTAACCCATTACTCATGTTATCCTCCCTCCCTATATAGGGAGGGAAGGAACTTTTATATCATCATAAAAACCTTGAATAATTATTTTTCCTCTTACCAACTTGATTTTATTACCCCATCCAACAAACCAACATGAGACATCTCATAGATTATATATTTGGATAACTTAAAATCCCTATAGTTAGCTCTATGTATTCTAGTCATCGAACAATGGTAACAAAGACATGTAGGTGCATTATTACATGGTAAAAATTGTAATTTTCTATAAATTTCCAAATTTTCATCTAATGATGAGACTTTGCTCATCTCATTTTTCAAATATTGATGGAGAGAATTTTTCCTTTCTAATATTTGTTTCTTTTTTTCTCTTTGAACGAGTCTTTTTCTTGCCATATTGATTTAGTCAACTTATATCTAGGAATAAAAAATATAAATCAAATTTGAGATGGAGAAGTATTATGTGAAATACTCAATATTTTTATGTAGACAGATTAGATTGATAAACTAAATATATCCTCAAATTGAAAAAAATAACCAATTTTGCTTGATGTAGAGGCAATTAATAAAGTTGCATAGGTGAATATATAACCTATGAAAAAGTGAGCTAATCCAACCAATTGTGATTGAATAATGGAAAGAGATAATGGATTATCCCTCCATCGAAATAAATTTTATAAAGGTGTAAGTTCATGGGCCCATGCGAGAGTTTTAATTCATTCCCGCTAATATCTACTCTAGGAAATAAGAAACATAAATTCAGTAGCCCAAACAAGATACCTGAATAAGAACATCCACAGCTAGATAGATAAACTATTCATACCAAAAGGATTGTATATATTAATAAGTTGTGAAGAGTTTAACAAAAGATAATCGCTTAATCATCCCATTAAATAAGTGGAAGACTCATTAAATTACACTACATTCCCCTACCATAAGGTGACATTCTTCCAATGATGATATAGAGTAACCCATCCAATGGTATTCAATATCCAGAAAACTACCAAATAAAAATCATCCCAAGCCAAAATATTATAAGTACCACCTTATCCTAGACCATCATAAGGAAAAATATAACCAAAATCTTTATTATCAGGCATTAGTTTGGAATCAAATGGATCTAAGTCACCTTTTACTAAAATCAATGTAGTTATATGCAAAATTAGAGTAATAGCATGATGAACCAAAAAGTATCTAGGACCAATTGTTAAGAAGAGTGAATTTTTATTATTGTTAATAGCATTCAACCAACTAGATAACCATGTGATTTTACTAGCATTAAATGCTAGATCATTTACTAAAGATAAGAGTACACCAAAACCATATAAGGCCTTACCATGAGCAGATTATATCCATTGAGAAAATATAGGCTCAATCAAGATTTAATTTTCAGGATCACTAAGAGTAAGCATAACATCATTATGAACATAAAGTCCCAAGGTATGAAAAACTATGGATAAACTATCCCAACTCAAATGAGATATTATAGCTTCCTTGTGCTCTAACATTCTTGGAAATACACTATCCTTATTATGTTCTATATTATAATAACTAATGAAGAATATAAATCCATGAGCAAATGACTCTATCATAATGAATCCACCAATGTATTTATGATGAGTATAAAATGTAACTTGGGTAGTGAAGTCTTGTTATATGAATGCATAGGTAGGTAAATAATACATGTGTTGAACCACCAAGTGATAAACCCTAAAGAAATTAGAGTAAGACATAATCAAAAGTGAAGAGAATTATTGATTGTGTTATAAAAACCTTTATGCCTGCATCCTAATCATCCTTCTAGAGGAATATGTGCTTCTAAAAAATATTTTTTATTATGTCTAATCCTAAAATTAGTTGTATATATATGACCAAAAAATAAAAAATAAATACAATAACTAAATGATGATGAACTATATCAGTTAGCCACAAACTTTGAGTTGGTGGGTCAAATCCTCTTAGAAGAGTTAGAATATTAGTTCCCAACCCTTGCAAGGTACCAAATAAATGATTACTAGAATTAAGATTTTTAGCATAAAAATTCCACTGACTTGTAAAAAAGGGTTATAAGCCTTGGGGATACAATAATATAGATGAGAAATTATCCCATATTATGTGCTTCCCCCTTGATTTAGGGATAGAAACATAAACTAAATGTCCCATCCAAGCCAAATAACTAACTCCGTAGAGCCCTGACAAATGCTGATTGAGACAAGATTCAACATTTTTAAACCATGAAACAATTGGTTTACATTGAGGTTATAGATGTAACCGACCCACTATTCAAAATATAGTGGAAATAAATAGCAAGAAAAAAACTCTATTATAAATATCTTCATTAGTGCATAAGCCAATTGTATACCACCACTGATAAACACTAGAATAAACAATATTTACCTGATTGGGAGAACATCCTTAGATAAAGGTTTCTATAGATGATTGACCAAAATGAGGATCCCAAATTGCATGAGTAATAGGCCTTACATGTAAGGGGTCATGGACCTATGCTTCAAAATTGTCTTGTCAAACCATATGGAAAAAATTAACAGAGGTCCACAGAAAGATTATAGCTAATCAACTAAAGTGAGAAGATTTAAAAAAAAAAAGGAATTCTTCGGTAATACCATCATGACTATAAAAATACCTAACTAAATACAATGAGTAGTTGGGTCCTAGGCAAATCCTTGGCTAAACTTTAGATCTTAATGCCATAATACTTTTCAAATCCTCCTAATCATTATCTTACTATAATAATTCTTGCTAGGAAGAATGCTCATGTTGTGGTGATTCCACCTAGAAGGTAATGAGATACTCCTTCAGTGCATCCTTAGACAATATTCAAGGATCTAGGCTGGATAAAATGAGTAACCTTCAATTTATTATGGTTCAACTAATAAATTTGATTAGTTATTTCCAATACCCATGGCCACTAAATAGTAACATTAGACTAAAGGCCTAAAAAAATGAGAACTTACGAAGAAAATACCATATGCAGATAATGAAGAACCTTAAAACTGAAGTACTTGATAGTCTTGTGCCCATAAAAAATCATGGACCCACCCATTAATTGTAATATAACTTTGGGCAGAGTTTCCTCTCATGATATGAGTTACCACTCCCTAATCACTTATACTACCCCAAATATGAGACTACATTTTATATATGAAATAGAATATTACTACCCAAATTACATTATACATCCAAAATAACCCTAGGAAAACATGATCCCATGAAGATACTTGACATGTTCCTCCTCTTCTAGGCCAATCGCAAGGAAAAAAAACTAGATTCACATTATTGGGTATTAAATGAGAGCTATGGGAAAATAAGACACCTTCAAGTAGTATTGATATAGTCACATAGACAATAAATTCATGAATATGGTACACTAAAAAAACTATAGTTCCTAATGGAATAGGTAATAAAGCCACTTTGCCACATTTTTCTACCAAATCACCATCTCCCCAAGTTAATTTGGTGTTTTTTGTTACATCAAGAGATCTCAAACTAAGTGATGAGGCATAAGTGTTTTATATCCATTGAGAAAAGATAGGTTGTAATTGTATAACAATATTTGAAAACATATCTTAAGGACATCCTAAAGAACTCATAGTATCATTATGAATATATAGACTAAAACTATGAAAACCTAAGAATATACATGCCTAGTTGAGGTGTGATACAATTACATCATGATGTCTCAGAACATGATCTAAACTATTATTGTATTGAGTAGTCAGATCATAGTCTCTTATTATAAAAATATTTACATGTGCAACAAAACCAACTATGAGAAATCCACCAATCCACATAGGGTGCTTGAACAAAGAGAGTCGGTTACCATAGTCAATAGCTAGGTATGGATAGGGGGAATAAAATACATGTGGTGAGATATGGCAATAGTTAAAGATCCCAACATAGCTAGATTAAGAGTTAATTTAGCATGCCATGAGGTAGTTAAGATCTTGTAATTACCTCTATGACCCTCCCTTGTAAATGGAACTTTATGAGATTCTAAAATTTCCTTTAGGGTATGGTCAATATCCCAATTGGTCCTATACAATTACTAGTGATCATAAAAATAATTGAAATAGCCAAATGGTGATGTATATTATTGATCAACCATATACCCCCTATTTCTAGATTGAGTCATCTATAAAAAGCCAAACAAATTGAGTATTTTGACCAACTTAGGGTGAAAAATGGGGTTAATCCCTCAACTAAATTGGGATAAAGTTGAGATAAAAGATCATAAGTTTTAATAAATTCATGAGGAAGTGCTATCTCTTTAAGCTCCACTCCAACATCTAGGAATTTGTTAATAGGTAAAGAAACATGTACTTATTATCCTACTTAACCTAAAGATCAAAGTCCTAGTAACCCTGCTAAATGGTGGTTCGACATGGATTCTACACCTTAGAACCAAGCTAATTTTGGAGTAGCTTACTAATAATGAAACTAAAAAAAAAATCATTAATGCTATAAATATAAATGCACTAGTTGCAGTGTATTAAAATTGTAATTCACTAGTTATTCTGGATGCTCACCAAATTTGGAATAACTCCAAAGGTTATTCGTATTCCTCAAAAATTTCCACCGACATCTCCATTTAAAATTTATTGACTTGTTATTGGCCAAACTACCTGAGTATTGGGTTTTATGTGAGTAGGATCACCCAACCATGATTCATAATTGGAGAAATGAGCATCATGAAAGTACATCCCACTTAGGTAAATAAATATGATGACTAGTTGACCAAAATAAACACTAAATACTTTTTGAGAGATATATTCCAAATCATTGGTATATCTATAAAAATCATGAGCATCAACATGTAGGTTCTAGATCCAAGTGATAGTATTAGGTCCCTTAGATAATGTCTTTAATAAATGACTAAGTTTAGCCCATTTTTTAAAAATATTTTAATAGGATCCTTCTCCACCATGATTTTTAATTCTGGTTCCAGCGAATGAATGATCATTAAGTTCTCTTATTTCTATATGACACATGTGAAAAAAGCTACCAATAAGAAGGAATTATTGAATGATATATATATGTTCTCAACTCATTCCTCTCTTTATTTCATAGTTTGGGACTCAAGCAAGCTATGATACAGAAGCCAATCTAAGGTAGGTGTTCAAATTTATTATGACATATACCATTAGTGCTCAATGGAATGTTACAATATGGGAAACATATTTCCCACCTAGTGGGAAAAAGCATTTCTTGGTGTAATTTGTAATATCATTATCTTCATATCCACTTTGTTTATTTACCCATATATTTGGGCCAGTATGTCCCAGACAACAATTTTGAATCGCAAAAACTTTGAATTATTTATGGATAAATATTAATGCATACTCAATAAATTAAAACTTTGAATGGGATTTACTCCTATTTAAAAGATCCCTTTCATTAAGTATCCATAGAATGCATTATTCATTTTATTGTCAATGTATTTTTTCTAAAATGACAATGTAATAAGAGAAGCTAATTCTATCGAATGGTATGAAAAATTAATTTCTCCTAGATGGATAAAGTATTTCATATCATAATCCATATGATTTCCTAGTATGGTAATAGAGATATTTTAATTCTATAAAATGTCACATAATCTTTAACCAATATTGTGATTCAATATAATCACTTGGAGAAAACACTATAGCTTGCTTCTAATACTCTACAGATTGATCAAACCAAGCCTCCATAATTTTAGGATTTCCTTATCAAATAACCTATTCTGCTTGGTTGGGATAGGTCAACTTGGAAAAGTTTTCTTCCCTTAGAACTATACTTGAGAGTTTCCTACCTCATACAACTTAATTCACTATTATTCTTTAGTTCTTTACCAAAAAATAAAAAATAGAAGATAGTTCATTGGGAATAGGTTAAGGTTAATTGAAAGAACCTAAAGGGTTAATGACATGAGTTTCAAACTTCACTTTCAATAAATGAAAAAGGTTTTATCTTTTCTTCCAACCTCGTAAAGATGAAGTATAGAAACAAAAAGATCTACTTCATATTTTTGAATATAAGTATTTTATGGGGTAACTATGTACATTCAATATAGAACTTTCAAATAATACATTATGTCTACAACTAGTAGGAGAGTACTTCACATCTTTAAGATTTGATCCTACATTGCTAAGCAATATCCTAGTAAATCAACTCTATTACATAAGTTGATTCTTTATTTTTGTCAATGAGTATATTTGATCGTATCATCTTGGACTTCTAATAATTGATATTTATAGTGATTTCCCCATCAATCAAATGGTTTTTTTTATCCATAAAATATCCAGACTCTATTTATCCATTCATATTTTAGTTCCTTTGAGGGATATTCTATTGACTACAGTTGATAAAAACCATCCCTTTGGATGATGCATATGTAGAAAGCCTCTTTTTTTGTCTTTTTATGTAGTTCTAAATGAAGTCATTTTGTACTATAACTATAGTAGATTGTTCAAGTACAATGAACCTAAGGTAAGGGTAAATATTCATGCAAGTATAGTAGTTTTTACAAAAACTAATTATAACTATAACTATAGTAGTTTGTAGTTTTTACAATGAACTTATAATTTCTTAAATATCTAATTGTTTTTAACCTCTTATTTTTTCCAAATTGGGGTTTATTTTTAAACAAATATTCACAAAGTTTAAAGGTAAATTTTTAACTTATACAATTTATAATACATCTATATATCCATTCATTCTAGTTCCACTATCTAAGGATATGGTTAAGATTGTTTGATAAACTCATATAATCGTTGACCTCTTGCTAATTGATCTTGATCAGCTTTATCAAGATCAGAAGTGAATTGTGCAAATAATTATAACTATATAATTTGGGTGAGATCTAATTTTAATTCTCAAGCTACTTGTTTCATATCTTTCATCTGAGTCGCAGATCCTACTCTAGATACATAAATACCTACATTAATGGTAGGTTAAATTTTTACATTGAATATATCAGCTTACAAGAAAATTTGTTCATCAGTAATCAAAATCATGTTAGTGGGAATATAAGTTGAAACATCTCCAACTTAATTCTCAACTATTGGTAAATCAGTCAAATTCCCCCCACCTAGCTAAGAATTTAATTTAGTTGCTCTTTCTAATAAATGAGAATGTAAATATAAAACATGTCTTGGATAAGCTTACTAGCCGGGTGGTATTCTTAATAGAAGAGTCATATATCGATAATCTTATGCTTCTTTAGAGAGATCATCATAAATTATTGATGTATGTTGCTCTTTATTCAAGAAATATCTGGCTAAATCTACCCCTATATAATGAGTAAGATATTATAATATAATGGGAGAATCCATAGTTTCTGATACAATAATGGTATACTCTATTATACCACATTCTTGAAAAGTACTAACTACCTAATCTACAGAAGATTATTTTTGACCAGTAGCAACATAAACATATATTATATTCTAATATTTTTATTGACAATCGTATCTATAGATATTATCATCTTACTAGTCTATTTGTCCCTAATAATTAATTCTCACTAACCACGTTCTCTATGAATCATAGAATCAATAATAATTAGATCTGTTTGAAGAGGTTCATATACAAAACATCTTGAAATAATACATAGAGTGGGAGATTCAATCAATCTATATTTGGAAGTTGGGATTTTACCTTTACCATCAATAAGTCGAGCTAGATCATTTATAACACAACCCAAATAAACATCACTTACTGGTATCTAAGAAAATTTTCCTATTGCTATCATGGAACTTCCCTCTTGGATCATCAATCTATCACCCATTAATAAAGTTACAACATTAATTGATTCTAGATTTAGAGCAATGCCTATTTTACCATCTACAATTTCTACTAATTCCCATGCCATTACTTTATCAAGACCATGAATAGGAGCAATGCCATCTCCTACTTGAAGTACAATGCCAATATTTAAAACTTTGACCTCATTAGTATATTGTTCAATCTGTTTATGTATCATACTACTAATTTCATCAGGTAGAATAGTTACCATTAACACTAGTTAATTTTATTTTGAAAAATAAGACCTATATATTTTTGTTTTGAAAAAATTAAAATAAAATATTATAAACTAATCAATTATGTTTTTAATGGCTATAAGTAGGTTGATATTATGATCGATCATACATAAATGTAAATTTTTATTTAAATAATTATTTAGAGTTTTTAGAGCTCTTTGTATAGCTTGGCAAGAAATTTGTTGTCAAATTTGTTAAATTACTCTTTGTTGTTCAAAGTGAATAGTCTCATTCTTGAAATTTTCTAATTTTTCCAAATTAACAAAAATAACATTGATGAGATTTTATTTTTATTTTCTATTTGAGAGTATCCATTTAATTGAATTTCATGCTCTCTCATTTCTACTTCTCATAAGTGAGCCCAAGCTTGCTAGAGCTGATCTACAACTCCTTTACATAGTTCTTCAGAATTCTGAATAATACTCAATATTTTATAATTACGGTTATCTAATAGATTACTTATTAAAAGTAGGTTATAAATTAATTCAAATTATGAATATACAATCTCTTCCCAAACTAAGCATGAACCTTTTGATTCATTTGGCTCTCTTGTTCAGATTTTTTAGGGCAATCCCCTTTTTTCCACTAAGCCTACCCTTTCCATTCATATAATGGAAGAATAAGATAAATCTATCAAAGACCAAAATATATAAAGGGATATTTTTCCAAAAGGGATTTTTGATTATAACATAGTTGTTATTCTTTTATTTTTTATTTTTTCTCTTTTTTTCTTTTCATTTGTGTTTGCTCTTTACCTTTTCTTGAATAATTTTTCTTCTCTGTAGGTCATCAATTTTGCATCAAAACCAAAAAAATTGGATGGGATATTAGGAATATTTTGTAGTAGATAGATCAAATAAATTTCATTGATATAAATGTTATATGTTGGATCAATCTCAAATTATGCCTTTGAACCCATCTCATATTGGCACATCAGTGATAAGAGTACCCAATTGTGCTTGAACTTCAAACAATTTAGCATTAACCATTCTAAATATTTTTTCTTACTGATTGATAGAAGAATCTATTTATTTATTTTCCAATCAATTATGAAAATTTATAGTTCTTACATATTTATGATTTCCATTTTAGAAGTAATTTATTGAGATCATGCACTTTTCTATCTATAAAATGTAGTTGGTTATACCCAAGTATATTTTCAATATATACAACTCGCACACACTCCCTTTATAAAATAGATCAGTACACCAAACACCACATTGAGATATATTATATTTATTTCTAAAATATTTGTACTTAACCCAAAACCCCTAGTGAAGGGAAAATTGTTAGGGTGTGGAGCTAAAAGATTCACCTTGTTGCAAACATGGAGGATGCTGAGTATGCAGTCATCGGCATCGACAGGATCACTGACGTCAGTCAATGGACAATACAGAAGGAAACTGACCTCAGCAGCAGTCGACCGACATCGGTCACCTCCGATCAGACAGGGACCGACGTTAGTTGCCTGTGCAGTTCCAGAACTGCTGTTGATGAACAGTCAGTTAAGTGAACGGGTTGTTTGCATGTTAAAGACTAGTTCGAGTCTTGAGCCACAAGTCTAATCATTGTATGCATGAGATCTATATAATAGACTCATGGGCTGTATTGTTAAGTGTAAAACTTGGAGAGTTATTCCCATGGTAGAATCGAGTAGGATTCTTCATGTATGTAAGATCAGGTTTGATCTGCAGGGTGTTGCAAGATCATGGTGGAGATCTACATGTAATAAGTAAGATCGGGTTGGTCTGCAGGGGTGTGTGTATGCGAGGGTCAAAAGGAGATCTACAGGGGAGTAAGATCCAAGGTGACAGTAATACATCAAGGAGCAAGATCATGGTGAGATCTACTTGGAGTATCGATTCGTACTTAGTTGTACTGGCAGTACAATGAGGTGAACAACAGCTTGTGTTAGCTATGTGTTGTGACCTATTGAGAGAAGATTACTCTTGAGGGAAGAACTGCAAGCCCATGAAGTGGAAGAAAGAGTGTGATCTCTTTGTTGTAATTTCCTTCTAACTGAGTTGAATACAATTGTGTGTTGCCTCTCATATTCTGTGCTATTTCTCATTGATAGTTATTTGTTCTTCTGGTTATTTCTGCATCTTAAGTTGCTTATACAATGGTAATCATGTGTGCTCTTAATTTTGACAAGTTGTGTCAGAGCTTTGGGAAACTTTGGTCCTATCAAATGGTATCAGAGTGAGGTTGGACATTCTCAGAGTGAGTTTGACTAACAGATGGCCCAGATCTGGTTAGTGTTTTTTGATTACAGGTTACTCACAGGGATTTTTATTTGAGTGGGATCATAGCAATGACAGAAGAAGGTAAGTTGAGAATGAATAAATTCATGCACAAGATTAACACCACAAGGAGTGTGGTGGGTAGTCTTCAAGATTGAGCTTGAAGAGGAATACAAGCCAGGATGTAGATTAGACAAAGTATTGGTATAGGTATAGATGCAGTTGTTTATATCCAAGTGGGAGATTGTTAGGGTGTGGAGCTAAAAGCTTCACCTTGTTGCAAACATGGAGGATGCTGAGTATGCAGTCACTGACATTGGCAAGATCATCGACGTCGGTTAGTGGACAGTGCAGAAGGAAACTAACCTCGACAACAGTCGGCTGACATCGGTCACCTCCGATCAGACAGGGACCGATGTCAATCACCTGTGCAGTTCTAGAACTACTGTTGATGAATAGTCAGTTAAGTGAATGGGTTGTTTACATGTTAAAGACTAGTTCGAGTCTTGAGCCGCAAGTCTAATCATTGTATGCATGAGATATATATAATAGACTCATGGGCTGTATTGTTAAGTGTAGAACTTGGAGAGTTCTTCCCATGGTAGAATCAAGTAGGATTCTTCATGTATGTAAGATCAGGTTTGATCTGCAGGGTGTTGCAAGATCATGGTGGAGATCTACATGTGATAAGTAAGATCAGGTTGGTCTGCAGGGGTGTGTGTATGTGAGGGTCAAAAGGAGATCTGTGGGGGAGCAAGATCCAAGGTGACAACAATACATCAAGGAATAATATCATGGTGAGATCTACTTGGAGTGTCGGTTCGTACTCAGTTGTACTGGTAGTACAATGAGGTGAATAATAGCTTGTGTTAGCTGTGTGTTGTGACCTATTGAGAGAAGATTACTCTTGAGGGAAGATACTATAAGCCCACGAAGTGGAAGAAAGAGTGTGATCTCTTTGTTGTAATTTCCTTCTAACTGAGTTGAATACAATTGTGTGTTGCCTCTCATATTCTGTACTATTTCTCATTGATAGTTATTTGTTCTTCTAGTTATTTCCACATCTTAAGTTGCTTATACAATGGTAATCATGTGTGCTCTTAATTCTGACAAGTTGTGTCAGAGCTTTGGGGAACTTCGGTCCTGTCAAAAATAAACTAGGGAAATGAAAGAATGAGTTATATTTTTCATACACTCTTCCCTCATAGATAAATATATTAAACTTTTACAAAGTTTTTCTCTGACTTGATTCTATTATTCTAGTTCCATATAAGGATATTTCAATTAATTAGTTAGTTGTAGGTCACATATAACTATAAATAAGGATACTAATACAATTATAAAATTAAAAAAATGCTCAATCTATCTAATATTTCAAGTGTTACGACTTTTTTTGACCAAAATAAGTGAAGTATAAGTTCATTATTTATTCATTATTTAGACTATCCCCTCCTCTATTAGTTGAAATAGGTCTTAGACGAGGGTACTTAGAATAAAAAAGGAAATTAATTTTTATTTTTGTGATCAAACAAATGGATTAGTAAATAAAAGTGTTAGGGTTATAATTAATCCATAAATAGTTAAAGATTCCATAAAGTTTAAACTTAGTAGTAAGGCATCTCATATTTTACCCTTGACTTCTGGTTGTCTTGAAATACATTCAACAGCTTGTCCTATAGTCATGCCTTGACCAATGCTAGGTCCAATGGAAGTGAGGCCTATAGATAATCCAACAAAAATAATATAAGAAACATAAATCAAAGGTTTCATGATAATCTCCTCTTAGTAAAGTTTATAAATGGTTTATAATGGGTTAATTTCATCTATTGATTTGATTGTTCACATCTAATTAGAGAAAAATTTAATTAGAACAACTAAATTCTAATGCAATGGTATTGAAAATAATTATATGACCAAATAGAAAAATTATCTAGCCTTAAAATAGATAAAACAAATATTTATTTTATTTTATTTTATACATTATAATTTATGCACCTTTTTATTCTTTTACGTCTTGGTAGCCTATTTTGATGGGTATTTAGAAATCATTCTATCGATATATTGATCTATTTAGATCATATATTTATATACCATATACAAATATAATATAACTATATAATAAGTTGTGTGTATCCCTTAAGGGTCAATTTATTATTCCACAACAAGGTACATATTTTACTCAACCAGCTCCCATTAGTGAAATTGTTCCATTTTATTTATAGTTATGAATGGAATAAATATGATTTATTCTATCTATTAATTTAAAGTATTTCATTGATCCTATATATTTATAACTAATACCTTAGAGATTAAGTATTTGAATCCTTTTATCTAAGGTATAATCAAAATGGAAAGAACATTCCACATCCTAGCTCATATATAATATGCCACTAAAATAGTTGGCATTAGAGAGGGAGATAAATGGAAGACAACTTTTAAGACCAATTATGGACTATATGAATGGCTTGTAATTCTATTTAGGTTGACTAACACTCCAAGCACATTAATGGGGCTTATGAATGAGGTGCTCAAAGCTTTCAAAGGCAAATTTATCATTATTTATCTAGATGAAATTTTTATTTATAAACAATTAAAGGAAGAACATCTTAAGCATCTTAGAATGGTCTTAAATAAGTTAAAAGAAGAGAAGTTGCTAATCAATCTCAAGAAATGCAATTTAATGAAGATGGAGTTGGTTTATTTGGGATTTATCATTTCTCAAGATAGTTTGAACATAGACAAAGAGAATGTCAAAGCCATAATATAATGTCCTAATCCAAGGAGTGTATTTGAGGTAAGAAGCTTTCATGGTATGGCTATATTTTATAGAAAGTTCATTATGAACTTTAGAGGTATTTGTGATCCAATAGTTTAAACCATCAAAGGGAACAAACATAAGTTTTAGTGGATAGAATCAACTGAGAAAAGATTTTATCTTTTAAATAAAATGATCACAAAATAACTTATTTTAGATTTACTTAACTTTAACAAGCTTTTATAAGCAGAATGTGATGTTAGTGGGCTTGTCATAGGAGTTATTTTGGTTTAATAGGGAACACCTATTGCCTATTTTAGTGATAATATCAATGAAGAAAAGATTAAATTCTTAGCCTATGATTAGGAGTTATATGCCATTGTCTAAGCCTTGAATAAATGGAGGCACTACTTGTTGCATAAAGAGTTTGTGCCTTGTACAGATAAACATGCCTTGAAATTCATTAATAGTCACCCTAAATTAAGTAAAAGGCACATGAAATGGATTAAGTTTTTGTAAATATTTTTTCTCAAGAATAAGAGTGTACAAGATAATAAGGTATCGGATGTATTAAGTAGAATAAGTTTGATTATGTAGGAGTCTCAAGTGAACGTCTTAGGATTTGAATCATTGAAAAAATTATATAGGGAAGATCTTGATTTCAAGGAGGCTTATACAACTTGTGAGAATATTTTAAACATGGATAAGGAGTCCATGGATGGACTATATGATACAATAAGGAATTTTATTTAGAGGAAACCAATTATGCGTACCCAAAGGATCCATGAAATAAATTTTGTTAAAGAAAAAACATAGTGTTAGCTTAGCAGGGAATTTTGGTCAAACAAAAACACTTGCTCAATTGAGTGTACATTACTATTGACCAATGATGCTAGATGATGTGAAGAAGTTTGTGGAGAGATACATAATTTTTTAATGTTCTAAAGGGAAAATTTATAATACATGCTTATATCAGCCACTACCTATTCTAAATAGGCCATGAAATTCAATAAACATGGATTTTGTACTTGGACTACCAAGGACACATTGAGGTAATGACTCCATATTTATTGTGGTTGATAGGTTTTATAAAATGGCACACATCATAACTTGTAATAAAACAAATGATGCCACCAATATTTTAAACTTATTCTTTAAATATGTAGTAAGATTGCATGGGCTTCCTAGAAGCAATGTTTTTGGCAAGCATACAAAATTTATGGGACATATTTGTAAAACACTTTGGAAAAAATTGGCATCACTACAATCCTTGGGTGAAATAACTTCAGATGAATCTCTTGTACCAATTGCCTTAATAACTCTTCCACCCTCATATAAAATATTTGTGACTATTTTGACAGTCACATAATAAAAACCAAGTTTAAAAAAAATAGTGAATATGTTGCAACAAGAAGAGTCTTTCAATGCTCAAGAAGAAGATGAAGAAGATGTTCTCACTTATCATACAAAAAAATGGAAGAAACCCCTCAATTATTCTAATTAATCACCAAAATAAAGTCAACAATAGAGTCAACAAGGGACAAAATCTTAAAAATAATGTCTCATTTATGGTCGTAAGGGGCATGAGCTAAAATATTGTTGGTAAAATACATTCTAAAAGGAATCTTCTAGTGGCCAAAAGACTACTATCTAATAATATTTATGAGTCCATAGAATGGCTTATTATATCCAATTAATGACCTTATTTATCCCCTATTAATCTCCCTCTTAATGGATTTAAATGTGTATTTACTAATTTATTTCTAATATAAAGTAGAAAATGAATACATTTACCTTGGTTAGTATGTGTAAGTCAATGTTTCTTGTTTTTAACACTATATTCTAACCTTTTACATGGAAAATCCATCAATTTTATATGTTCAAGTTGCATAAACAAACTATGATTGAATACAATTATTTTGAAAAATAAAAAGACCATTGAAGATTAGTGAAGAACACCATGGATCAAATTAGATCAGTTTCAAAGTTTACCAATCTGGCTATAGAGTCTGCTAGTTTGGCTCTAGAGTTTACTAGTCTAGCTCTAGAGTCACTCAGGCCAAGAAAAAAACCTGTTGACGGATGTTTTGGCATTTACCCACTAATGAATACATCATTCATACTTAACAAATAATATTCTAAGCCACTTTGAGACAATTTCATATTCATGAAAAAAATTACCAAATATAGTGATCTTGCTTATAGACATATTATTAATAATAATATTTTGTAAAGGCATCACTATGAATATTATGAGAGTTGATTATTAGATAATACATGACTCCAAATGAATTTATTGTACCTATCAATAGTTAATATCTCTACATGCACATCTACACATCTCTTCCACCGTTTCACCTTGAAATATAGAAGGAGGTTGTAACTTCTTTTCTATTTTGTAATAAATTAGATGAAGTTAATAATCTTGTTAGGGATTAAATATTCTATTTAGCTATTATAGAAACATTGGGAAATATAAACAATGTCTTCTAGTTGATTTGTAGTTAGTTAGTCAATAATAATTTAGAGACATTAAGGTTAAGTAGAAATATTTGAAGTATTTGCCAGATTGTAAATATTTTCTCAAGCTAATGAAGATTTTATGTTCCCGAAAGATTAAGTATAATATACATCATGTTCAAAGGGAGAGTAAGGGATCACTCAACCAAGGAACCATAATTATTTTGTGGTATTTTATGTTTTGTATTACTATTATTTAATCTTCTACATCTTTATGCTAAATGTGTGATTTAATATAGCTTTCAGGGGTGTATGTGTGTGTTTCTATTTTAAGATACTTTCTATATTTTAAATTCCAAGATTTCCTTTTTAATCAATTCCTTCTAAGCAACATTTTAATTCAACAAGTAGATTAATGTGTCTTTTAATTTATTAGTAAGCGTGTTTCTTTTCAAGCAAATGTGTTTACTTTTCTTGTTAGCATTTTAATTTTTCATAGAGTGATTAATTTTCAAGAAATTAGAAAGATTTAAATTTAAGTTGACTAGAGTATACCTTTAGGGATAAATGATCTACAAGTCCCCACAAAAAGATAATTTTTAATTACTATTTTTGGTACTTTAGTATTAATTTTCATAGGACACTGGCCCTGGTTTGAAATGATATCAACCAAGTTAAATTGATCTAAATGAAGAGATTGATGACACTCATAATTTTTGATGTCATTGTCGGAGATTTTTTAAGTGTATGTAGGGTATAAATCTTAAAACTAACAATTGATTAAGAAAAACTTCCCATAAATCAAATAAATATATGAATAGATAGAAATTAAAATAAATGATATATTCCAAAAACCCCTCAACAAAACATAATTACTAGTAAGTCACAAGAATAAAATGTCCTAGAAGACCTTCTAGGAAAAAAACTTCAAATTATTGAGGGACTATTTCTAGGCTCACCTGAACTTTGCAATCATATCATATAGGTAGGTACATCCTTTAAAATGAAGAAATTAAGGTTAAAACATAGTGTAAACCATAGTTTTAAATCTCAATCAAGTAGCCTTCTAGCCACTTTTAATGATTCACCACCCCCTAAGACAACTCTCTACAATATCTATTAGGAAATCATGGGAGACAACTTGGAAACAATCCACCAAATATGGCTATGGGAGGTAGAGCACAACCACCATATAGAACATTCAAGGTGATAATGCTAAAATGAAGAATATATCCCATTCATACTGCCTATTTTCATGGGATTATGTACAAAATATCTTGATCAATTTCTATTTGAATTTAAAATCTTGTGTCAAACTTATGACTACAAAATTGATAACCACAAATTGAAATTATTTTCTTATACACTCAAAGATTTAGCCATGATATGGTTTATTGGTTTAAAACAAAATTCCATTCACACATGGGATGAAATATAAAATGGATTTGTGGATAAATATCAAGACTATTATAAAGTAAGGGATAGATTTAAGAATTATTATGCATAAAACAAAAAGAAGATAAGAACATGGAAGACTGTCTTGACCATTTCTTGTTTGCACATATAAGATGTGGGTATGAGTTAAATGAATATTTGAGGAAAAAAAATTTATTAAAAGGATTAGATGATGATTCTATGGAATCTTTGAACCTAATGGGAAAAAGAGACATAAACAAACTTGGTGTCAATGATATAGCTAAACTATGTAGGAATTATTCAAGAACAAGGGCTAATGTCAGGAAAATGAAAAGAAGAAAGGGAAGCAATGATGTAGGAAAATTCATGGAGGAATTTTCAAATCTCAAAATATATATTTTGGTCCAATTAAACAGCACACTAGATGGCTTACAAGAAAAATATAATGCTACTACTAAATCACTGGCTATGTATTATCCAAAATGTAGATTGAAACATGCACTTCGAGATTAACCTCTTAATAGGATAGATATGCATGGTATTTATGATACAAATGTTCATGATACTAAAAATTACACTCTCTTACATTCTCTAAAATTCCAAATAAAATAGGCTACCTAATAAATAGAATAGTTTAACTATATACAAAGATAAGGAAATTAGTTTTCCCATAATTAAAACCATAATCATTTTATTCCAAGATCTCCTTCTAACCCATAGATGATGCCATGGGATAGAAAAGAACCTCCGTAGGTATGGGGACCACCAACATGGGGTCGACCAGAATGGATGCCATAACCATGAATGTCCCAACCTCATCAACAACTATGAATGTACCAATCCAATCAACAACCATGGACAAACCAACAATGGGTACTTAAGCAAGACTTTAATAAAAAAATGAGATTTACACAATAATAAGTGTTGCTACCTCCCCTTACAAATAAATCTCCACAAACTTAACAAGGAACTTATCCCCAACTACCTGCACATCCAATTATTAAATCCCAAAAATAGATAGGCAACTCATATCTATGGGACTGAGTAAGAAGGAACCACAAGGGTTATTACCATTGAATATAAGAATGTCTAGTTGAGATTAGGTAAGACATTGGATAACCCATTAATTAACATAACTAAAGTCCCAAAAAAACTAGATCTCCCTATTGAGATAATCAAAGAAAAACCTAATGAGGAAAAATAAAGGCTTCAAGAAACTAGTACAGTTTCTTCAACCATTCCTTTTCTAGAATGATTCCAAGAAGCCAAGAATAAAAGTGAAATAGATTTAGTTCAAGAATTGAGAAAACTAAATATTGAAATACCATTGTTTTGATCCATAAGATACAATACATAACTAAATAAATTCATCAAAGGATTATGTATAAAAAATCTAGAGAGAAGTCAATACACTAAAATTATATAGGTAGATAGTAAACTTGTTGATTTATTAATAGGAAAATTAATTCTACCCAAGTATGAAGATCATGGAAGTTCAGTCATCATTATGACTATAGGAAGGAAAGAAATACACAATGTATCAGTGGAATTCAATTTTTTTTATCTATGTAATGAAAATAGGCACTTTAAAATAATTGTCCCTTATAGGGGTATAACTTACTTCTATAGTCATGTAGATGGTAGACTAGTCAATTACCAAACCAGAAAAAACTATATAGGATATCTCTGTAATAATGGAATCTTGGGAATATCTGGTAGATTTCATGATACTTTATCCTAAAATTTAAAAAAAACTAGGATATCCATTAATATCAGGAAGACCATGGTTGGCCATGGTAGTAACCCTTATTGACCGTTAGTTAGGAGATATGACCATTTCAAATGGGATAAAATCAATTTTTTTTTTATTATACCCACCTGCCAAGCCATCTCTAGATTTTTTAGATAACATATGGGTAGATGAACTAGAACAAAATATTAATATCATGTCCTCATTAGCCATGGTAGTGGTTATAAATCATGTAATGAGATAAACAAGGAACAAATAAGAGGTATTCAAGATCCCAATCTAGCTTTGGAGTCAACCAGTCTGAATTTCAAGTGTAGTATGTCATATTTTGAACATCATCCAATCAATTTGGAAACCACCCCTAATGTAATATATGATCACACACCCTCCCAACAGAGCATTGGTAAGTGGGCATAAGATAGGACACATTTCTAACATCATTTTAGTGCCCATTAATAGGGGTAATTTCAAAAGGTGAGTCTTTTTTTAAAGACATAATCACCTTCCATATATTCTTGGCACATCCATGCCTTTTAAACTCTTTGATGATAGATTAGAGGTAGGTTAGTTCTATTTATCCTGAAACAAAACAAACAGTTGTCTAACTAGGAAAAATGTTAAGTATAAATAATTGGTTCAATAATGAGAAAGAAAGAAATGTATTTTATATCTTTAGGAACCATGCAAAATATTTTTCATGGGAATACAATGACATTAAGGGAATTCATACAAGTATATTCACCCATCATATCTACATAGAAAATACCAAACTCGTTAGACAACCACAAAGGAGAATCAATCTAGCATTAAGATACATGGTTAAAATAGAGATAGAAAAAATATTATAGGTGGGATTAATTTACCCAATATTAGATATTCACTTGGTCTCACCACTTGTGATAGTACCAAATAAAAATGGCAAGTGGATAATATGCATAGACTATATAGAGCTTAATAAGGCCACCTTGAAAGACTATTTCCCTTTGCTCTTCATAGACTAAGTTCTAGATAAATTGGATGGAAATAAGTACTTCTCCTTCTTATATGGGTTAAATGGTTATAATAATATAAGAATAACTCTAGAAGATGAAGATAAAGTAACTTTTACATGTCATTGGAAACATTTTCATATAGAGTGTTATTCTTTGGTCTATGTAATGCACCATCTACATTTCAAAGGGTAGTTTTAGTTATTTTTATTGGTATAACCAATGACCATGTAGAAGTTTATATGGATGATTTTAAAGTGCATGATAATTCATTTGATAAATCCTTAGATAATTTAGACAAATTACTAACTAGGTGTGATCAACATCAATTATCCTTGATCTATGATAAATACCTGATGATGGTTTATCAATGAATTATCCTAGGCCATCACATCTCAACTCAAGGAATACAATTTGATCCTAAAAAGATTGAAGTCATGTATAACCTACATGCACCTAAAAATCAAACTAATATCAAAAGTTTCATAGGTCATGTAGGGTATTATTGAAATTCAAAGAGGATTTTAGTAAAATTGTTGCACCTATGTTTTATTTGCTTATTAAGGAAAATGTTTTTTGCATATTACAAGTGTTAAAAAGGTTTTGAGTTAATAAAATAGAAATTGATCTCTGATCCAATTCTGAAAGGTCTTAATTGGGATCAACCATTCCATATACATACATAAGCCTCTAACAGTGCTATGGGGGCAGTACTTGGACAAAAGGATGAAGAAGGAAAGATGTATAATATTAACTATATTATCAAGAGTCTAACTCTAACTGAAAGAAATTATACCACTACTAAAAAAACATTTTTAGCTTTCATATATGCCATGAATAAGTTCCATCACTACATCATACATCACTAGATATAAAATCTTTGTTTACATAAACCATTCATCCATAAGATTCTTAATGAATAAATAAGTGGTAGGAATTAGGATCATCAAATGTCTAATCCTCTAGTAAGAATTTGATATTTAAATTATTGATAAGTCAAAGAAATCTAATATGGTTGTTGATTTTATGTCAAGGTTAAATGTTTCAAGTGAGGATGAACCAGTTGAAGATAGCTTTATAGATGAGAATTTGTCCATAGTTTCAATGCACTCACCATGATTTGATGATATGGTAAACTACCTAGCCACACAAAATTTCCTTATGATTTTACTAATAACGAAAGAAAATGTTTGGTTAAGGATAATCCTCACTTTAAATGGCTTAACGGTGTTTTGTTTAAATATGGACCTGAATTAGTACTTTGTATGTGTCTAAGAGAGGATGAGATCTATGAAATTATAAGATCTTGCCATGATAAACCATGAGGAAGCACTATTTAGTTAAAATTAATTTTCATAAGATCCTTGGGGTTGGATATTATTAACCTTAACTTCACAAAAATGTGAAAATATATGTATGGCAGTGTGATCCTTAACAAAGGATGGCAAAACCTACCCTATCTAATGAAACATCTCTCCATTCTCAAGTGGTTCTATAACCTTTTGAGAAATGGGGGTTGGATTTTATTGGTCTTGTTGATCCACCATCCCGAGGAAAGGAGTACCTCCTTGTATACATAGTCTATGACATTAAATGGGTAGAAGTCCAAGCTCTATCCTTTGTACAAGAACAACTAGTTGTTGACTATTTGTACTACAGATCATGCAATGGTTTGGAAAACTAAGAGATATAACATATTATCAAGACCCTCAATTCATATCCAATATGATTAAAATTTTTATAGAGCTAGAGAACATCTTGACCAAGATATTCAACATCAATAGAAAGGATTGGGTAAGAAAGTTATTTGAAGTAGTATGGGATTATAATACCACATGGAAAACCACTATAGGTTTCTAACCATATGAGCTTGTATTTAGTAAGAAGCCTTTGTTTCCAATTGAGGTTTAAGTTTAAGCATTGATAACAACAACATAAGTGGGCATATATTTGAATGAAGCATAAAGAGATAGGATTCTTTAGCTTAATGAGATTGGTGAGATAAGTTTAGAAAATTTACAACAAATTTTACTTCTAAAACATTAGAGAAAATAATGGCATGACACTCACATCAAAGAAAGGAAATTCAAGAAAGGATATTGGGATTTTTTATTTGATTCAACGTACCAAAATTTCAAAGAAAATATTCATACTAGATGGTTGGGAGCCTATCAACTAGAAAAGATCATTGACAATGGATCAGTTCAGCTTCTACTAATTTATGGGAATAAAAAAACACTCTTAGTTAATTGACATAGACTAAGACATTATCATAAACCTATAAGTAAAGAGGAATTATTCAAGAAAATTTAGTCTCAAGATGAATTTGGCTACATATGTAGACATCAGAAATCTACACATGATAGTTTCGAATGTCACAATCCCCCTTGGGCCTAGCCTTGACAATTCGACCCCAAACCAAACCTAATGTTAGTCAATTTGATCTAATGACTTAACCCATCCTTTTTAACCCAATTTGACCTTGAACCTTGACCATCGATAGTCACCCTAACCATCAGTAGTCACCCTGACCGTTGATGGTTAGGTTCCACCATCCGAACTAACTTAACTAACCCTTCAACTCTGACTTGATTTTTAATAATTAGTTCATCTAATTAGTGTGCTAGTTAATGCATGCATGATTTATATTTAAATATCAATTTGGACTTCTTGTTAACATCTTGTTTCACCTCTCCTTTTTTGCCTATAAGAAGAGAGGAGTAGGAGATGAAAAGGGATCCATCCATAATGATCAAGAGCTTTTGGATCTAGAGATTCATTTGTAAGTGTTATTTCAATAATATAGATATCCAACCATCATGATAGAGAGCCAACGTGTTATTCCCCTCGATCAATAGCCAAGTACTGTTACTCTATCAAAATCATGCTAGACTCCACCAATGAGCCAACCACCTTAACCATTTATCCAATCAATCTCCAACAAGCTAAGTATTTGTTTCCAGTATATCAGTTACTTTGTTTGTATTATGTAACCAAGTTAGCATAAACCGATCTCCCAAAATTGCCTTCTATGATCCTATTAATTTGAATTGTATCAACCTAGACCTAACACATAGTAACCAATGATGGTCATCTTGATATTCTATGATCATCTAACTATCAATAGTCACCTCGATCATCAACGGTCACCTCAACTATCGATGGTCACCTTAACCACCATTGGTCATTATGGTAGGAAATAACAACAAGCTATTTTCACCCTCTTACCCTTAACCAAATCCAAATTTATTTTCATCTACCTATTCACAAACTCCTAACCTATTTTTTGAAGTACACCTAACTTATTTAGTATTGGTATTGACTTGCTTATTTCTATATTATTCATTTTTAATCTATCTCTCTATCAAACATTTTTTGTATATGATTTCAGTACTTTTTTATTATTGATGCAAGCACTTTGTCTTCTATTTTCTAAACTCAATTGTTTAAAATGTGTGGATTGATATCCCCCAAGGAAGCTCTTGCTTTCGAGATCTAGCTAGCACTAGGCAATACACCCAATTATCTATCTAACCAACCATTTACTTTAGTGTTGTATTATTTTCAAGTCATCCTCCCAAGCCAAAGAGGAGTCCTCTACAATCATATGATTCAATGCATGCACACTTAAATATGTTTTTCAACCATACATATATCTAATTTATCTCTTCTTTGTTTCTCAAAATATAAGCTAAAATTCACTGAAACATTCTAGCACACTCAGTGAGACCTTGAGTCTTTACTCAGGTTTATCTTGTTTGCATCTATATGCTCTTCTCCCTATTATGTGCTTATAAACAAAATTGAAATTTATTTTGGGTTTAAAATCAATTTCATACATTGATTGCTTGTAAGTTTAGCTGACATAGTTTAAATTAAAGCATATTAATTCAATCTTAGCATCACTTTGGTTACACACACTAAACCAAACCACCTACATCAAATGAATATCAAACAACTTGAGAATCTGACTAGGATTTCATCACCTAATGATCACCTTAATCTTTCCTAGTGTTCTTACTTGGAGGTCATTACCAAGGGGACAAACAAGTTAGCTCTCTGGTTGAGTATAAAATCTAAAAATTGATATATATTGGGTAAGCACTTGACACCCTTATTGCTGCAGTGTGTAAAGTGAGGGGGTAGGCCCAATACCAAGCCACATAATAATTTCTAATAAAGATCCTTTTTGAGACCCTAAACAACCTGAAACTATCCATATATTTATTTTTTAATACCTATTCTATCAGCCTAAGTGGAGTCACACAATATTTTGAAAGCTTAAGGCATTAGCCAAAAGAGAGACTAAATGGAACTTTAGGACTTAACATAATTTTTAGAGTGTGATTAATTTCCTTGATAATTTCTTGTCTTCTCTCTATTTAAGTGGTGAGATTGTTTGTGTATTCTCTTTCCCTTATCTTGTATGGTTCTAACTCGCCAATAACAAAGGAACTTATCAGAACAAAACCCATCATCAATCCAATCAACCTCTTCTACCTCCTCACCCATGGAGTACATTTCTGAACCAAAAAAATTTCCTCATCCTTTGAGAAGTCCTTTTCTCCCTTGAGGATTTCCCCGAGGAGATACAAACTTTTCCACCAACTTAGATAACAATCTTGTCACCTTTCAGCATTATCTTAACACCATGCCTCATCGTACTCCTACTTTAGCTCCACCTATTCACTCACCTTATGGCATACCTTCCCACCTTATGGGAAACACTTCTATTACCATATTCACCACCCAAAAATTTACTACCCAAGATTCTTCATCTACCAACAATCCCTTTGATACTACTGTGGAAAACCAACCTACCCAACCTATAAAGACCCTCATACCTTTCACTCCAACCAACAACTCCTCTACCTTAGAAGCAACCCAACCACTAGCCACCTATACTCCCCTCACCATGGGTGTACCTACCACTAGAATTTCCAACCTTCCTTTTGCTACCCCCAATTTGCTAACCACTACCCCACTTTAAAATATTGTTTTGTCTATACCTTCTACCCTACCACCAATTAGTACAAAGGTCACTACCCTTCTTTTTATTACTAACCAACCAAAAATTCTACCCAATAGGCAACCATTTCACCAAACTTGGGTTACATCCCTAACTTAGAAGGGCATGTACCTCTACCTACTACCCAGCCACCCGCATCCACCTACCCTTAAATAGCTTCCACCCAACCACCAATTTCCACATACTAATATGTGTCAACTTATCAACCTCCTACCAATTATCAATATGTCACCCAACCACAATAAAAATATGAAACTTACAACCTTTCAAGTTCCTAACACCAAATAGATCTAATAAAAATGCTCAGGGATAAAATGACTACTTTAGAGTCATCCATCTCTAGTGCTCATAATAGCTTATCATATGACCAAATCTGTAAGGAACCCATTCACCCCTCTGTCCCTATCAAACCATATCCTCCTCAGTGGGAGCTTCCCAAGTTTTCTAAGTTTTAAATCAATAAGGACCCCTAATAACACCTTATGGAATTTAGGCATGCATGTTATTTGATTTCCTACAATGATGATCTATTTATTCATACCTTCTCTATGTCCCTATTTGGACCAACATTCGACTAATATAATGCCTTAACCAAAAATTCCCTCTTCTCTTTCACCCAAATAGCTCAAATTTTCTTGGATAACTTCTCAATAAACATCTCCAATAAAGTTTCCATCACTGATCTTTACTCTATATAGCAATTTGATGATGAATCCATTGCTGATTCATTGGAGAAGCTTAATCAATCAAGTTTTCTTCTCTTTTCCCAAACTTGAATTGATAGAAATTTTTGCTCAGGCATGTTCCAAACACATCTATTACACATTGCATTTTTAGAGCTTTAGAACCTTTGACAAAGCTTTAACCATGGTGCATAATCTAGAAAATAGAGCCATTGATGAAGGAAAGTTAAAGCTGAAAAATAAAAACTCTACCTAAAAAACCATTAAGGCCTCTTCCTCTAAACCAAACAACCAAACCAATACCAATGCCAAGAACAAGGTAACTGTAAATGTGGTTGTCCTTAATACCTCTCCACTACCATCTATCAAACAATCAAATTATTCTAACTCTTTAAATCAAAACACAAAAAACTAAAACTAAAACAATTAGAAGCAATTTACTCTGCTTGGGGAGTCTTGTACTTCAGTCTTGGAGAAGTTGCTAAAAGCCAATATCATACAACTTTCTCTTATCAAACCTCCTCAAAAAATTTATTCCTCTCATCCTACACCTAGCTAGTACAATGAGAATGACCTATGTGTTTTACATTGAGTAGTTGGTTATGACGTTAGTCAGTGTAATACCTTCAAAAACATTATTTAAACCCTCATTGACAAGGGACAGTTTGTGTTGGACAAACCCAACACACATTTGAACCAAGAACTTGACATTTTTAGACAACCTTTTCCCAATCATTCACCTAACAAAAATGAGAGCAACAAAGATGAGTGTTCTCATGATGCCCATACCATCAATATGGTTCTTGACATGCTCATTTTTGAAGAAGCTACTGCTAAATCTACCTATTCTTCATTTATTGAGATAGTGTAGTTACCTTCTCCTCTTTTGAAAACCCAAGCCAAGGAATTAGCCTTTTACCCTACTCCACTTATTGAGGTAGTGGAGTCACCAACCCATCCTTTAATTGATATACTCAAACAAGTAACCATCACCACTCTACTTTCTCCCTCAACTACCAAGTGATTTACTTCCCTTTCAAAGATCATTCCCAAGGAAGAAACCACCACTCCTACACCTCCCATAGAAGATTCACCCATCCAAACCATACATCCTTCTATTGAGGAAAAATATGAGGTCATAATTCTCCTTGTTCAACCTATGGATTTATCTTTTGAGTCCATTATCTAGGGAATAAGACCTCTCTACAAACCATTATCTAGATTAGTTTAGAGATTGGAATTTTTCTCTAACCCTAACATGGATTAGGCCACCTTTTTTCATTAATTAGGGCTCCCTTGTATCACCAAAAAAGAACCTTCAACCACATCATTGATAGACCAACCCACCACCTCTATTATCCAAACCCCTAGCTTAGCAACCATACCAATAAAAACCTCTACCAACTCAACCATTTCTCAACCATCCCATGCATCCAAATCCCAAACAACCAAATCATCTTGTCCAATCAAACCCACAAAACCAACCAAAAAGCTTAGCATCTTCCCTACGCAAAGCCTTAACCACCCATCCTTAAAATTGGGGCTCAGCTCACCAGACCCACCAACCAAGTACCAAACCAAGTTAACTAAGGAGGTAAAACCACCAAAAGGCCAAACTTTTACCTTCCTCAACCTTACCCTCTATCTTGGGGCCTCATCCCTCCACTTTGATTAGAAAGCTAACTATCTCAACCAAAACCCAATAACCACTATTGGTTACACTAACACACTTGTTTTCTGACACACCTATCTTCATCGAGCCATCAATAACCAAACTACTACCTTGAAACCTCCTACATCTGATTTATCAACTTCCACCTTACTAAAACCAAAACCATCAACTAAGAACACCACCTTACCTAAGCCTTCTATCACCAAGCCCATTTATAAAAAGACTCCCATCCCATCAACCAAGGCTAAAACCTCTAAACCCTCTCCACCTTTATTTGAATCTTACTTGACTATTTTCCAAAGGTTACTACAAGCTTCTTACTTGACCTTACCTCTTATCAAACCATTTGACCCTCTAGGTCCAAAACCTACCTAGTATAATGGCCACCAAGTATGTTCCTATCATAAGACACCTAAGTATGACATGAATAACTACAAATCTCTCCAAACCATAATCTATCGACTCTATGATGAGGATGATCTATTAACAGAAGAACCTCTTATGAGCCCATTACCAATCTAACAACCAAAACCACTTCTCAACTCTTACCTAATCCCCTAATCTCACCTTAGAGTGATGAGGAACCAAACCAATCTCCTACCCCAACTCTTCCCTCCATCCATACTATCCATGTGGTCACATGATCACACACTCAACAAAAAGACAAGGGGAAGGCTAAAGTGTCAATCCCATGGAGATATCCATCTTCCACCTCCTAACCAAGTCAAAATAAAGCACCTTCACCTTTATCCAAACCCAAGGTATCTATCTTGGGTACCTCCTAATCTAACCTATTTGAACCATATATGAAAGTGGTTCTCAAACAACTTCACCACACCCCAACAAAGATGAGCCTATATGAGTTGATTTCTACCTCATCTCATCATCTCCAAGTAATGGTTGAGGCATTACAATTAATAGAGGTCCAACATGAAGACCCTCAACCCTTGTTAGCCTTTGTTGGTGCTCTTAAAATTTCCAACCTTGTGACCTTCAAGGATTTAAAAATACCTTCCATCCATCTTGATGACACAGATCCACCTATTTTCATCACTATCTATATCAACCAGATTCACATCAAATAGGTTATGATTTATGAAGGATCTAACATTAATATCATCTCCTTCCATGCCTATGATTAAATCAAACTACCAAATAATGTCATTTCTGAAACCTCGGTCATCTTTCAATCCTTTAGTTACACCATGGCCACTACTTTAGGAATTGTTGTCCTTCATATCTGTTTAAGACCTCACACACTCCTAGAGCTCTTCTATGTAGTAGAAGGTGAATTCCACTACAATGTTTTGCTAGGATGTCCTTGGATCTACTTTTTGGGTTATGTCCCCTCTACCCTTCATCATTGCATCAAATTTGAGCATGAAGGTTAGGTTATCACTATACAAGCTGAGCCAAGCCCCTTTTCATCATACAACATGACTTATCGATCCAATGATGTCCTCCTACCTCCATCTAACACACCCTCATCAACTAAAAGTCAAGCCTTCAACCATGAAGGATGAACCCATATATTATTATACCAATAAGGGATCTACTATCTCATCCATCTCTTTAGACCAAATCCCCACCATAGGCCATTTAGAATCTATATACCAACATCTTTCACTTGGGGAATATCACCTTTTAACCCCTAACACTTTCCCTACTCCCCATGAGTATGGGAAAATTTACCACCAACCTGGGTATGACCCCAACATCAAAACCATTGTTCCCTTTGGAACTTCAAACTATAAAACCCATTTTATCTATGGAGGACTTGAAAAACCACTTGACACTTCTACCACTTGCTCTTTGCCTCAACTATTCACCTTTAGCTTCTCCTATTTGGATAACCCAACCTTTGCCAAGACATACCTCCATATGTACACTTGGAAAATATTTGGTCTTAGATGATATGAGCATAGCCCACACAAGTTGATTTAAATTGAGACTAGAAAGCCTCATGAGAAATATGGAATCAGTTTCATTTTTCCCAACTAGAAGCACACCAAACCATCTACCCCCACCATTATTGAAGAAGACGTCCCTTCCTTACCACCCCTTTCTCCACTTGAGTGTAAGGATGATGACATCATCCCACCTAACTTTTTTTCATCAACATGATCAACCTCAAAACCCTAACTTATCAAAAAGAAGGGGAAACCATAACCATCCCTATGACCCATCCTAAGATGATATGAGATGACTCTCCTACCATTAAAACTATTTAGTGCCAGGATGATGATTCCATCCTCACCTATCTTGGTACCCCAGATTATTCCATCCACAAATCTCTTCCTCCTAAGACTTCGACCATGTTGAATGAATCCACCATGAATATCAACTTGGTTACTCCAGATAACCCATGCATTATCAAACTTGGCCATTCAATAAATTTTAAAGAAAATTAAGACTTCCCCTCTTTTCTGCAAGATTACATTATAGCATTTGTTTAGTCTTACAATAACATTCTAGGAGTTGACCCCACCATTTCCACCCATAACATATTCACCAACTATGATGCCAAGCCTGCTAAGAAAAAACTTTGATAAATGCACCCTCGTATAACCCTTCTCATCAAAGAAGAGCTTCAACATCTCCTATCTATCAATTTCATTCAACTCATTGATTACCCTCAATGGGTCTTGAATATCATGCCTACCACCAAATACATAAGGGAACTACATATTTGTGTGGACTTTCATGACCTCAACCTTGCCTACCTCAAAGATGACTTTCCTCTTCCAAGCATTGACCAGGTATTTGATCTTACGGCCAACAATAATATGTTATCTCTTATGGAGAGATTCTTGGGCTAAAATCAAATCCTAATTGACCCTAAAGATCAACACAAAACCACCTTTATCACCCCATGGGGAACCTTCCGCTAGGGTCATGCATTTTGAACTAAAGAATGCTAGTGCAACCTAACAACTTGTCATGACCTACATCTTCCATGACCTTATCCATAAGATTGTCAAAGACTATGTGGATGACTTGATTGGGAAATCCAAATATCTTAAGGATCATTTGGCCATTATGAATATTATCTTTATGTGTCTCATCCATTACCATGTCTACCTCAACCCCAAAAGTGCATTTTTGGGGTCTTGTTAGGAAAGCTCCTTGGATTTATTATCTCCCTTCAGGGGATAAAAGTCAATCCTACCAAAATCAAATCAATCCTTGACATACTTCCTCCAACCAACCTCAAGAAACTCCATAGTCTATAAGGGAAGCTCCAATCCATTCATTGCTTTATCTCCCAGCTCTCAGATTAATGCCAACCCTTCCATCACCTTCTAAAGAAGGATGTGTCTTTTAAGTAGAGCAACAACTGTCAAAAGGACTTTGATTGACTCAAATATTATATTTTGTCTCCACCTATCCTCATCCCTCCCAAGGATGACCAAATTTTCTACCTTTATATCTCTACCACCAACCACTCCCTAGGGGCAATGCTTGCTCATCAGGATGAATAACATAGAGAGAAATCCATCTAATAAATTAGTCACATATTTGTAGAGTACGAGACTCAATACACTCATATCAAGAAAGTTTTCTTAGCTTTGGTCTTCATGGCCACCAAAGTTCACCACTACCTTTTTAACCATAAGACCTATGTCATAACCAACACCAACCCACTCAAGTACATGCACTCAAAGCCATATCAAAATGAATGTATGTCCAAGTGGATCATGCTTTTAGCTGAGTTTAACCTTGAGTTTCTTCAATAAAAGTCAATTAAAGGGTAAGTAATCATCGACCAATTGGCTAAAGCACCATTAGTATACAACCGACCTCTTCCTTTTGAGTTCCCCAATGAGTCCATCACGACCCTCTTTCAGACAAACTTCACCTATCAAGTGACCATGTTCTTTGACATATCAAAGTGTCAATATGGTGGGGGTGTTGGTATCATCCTTATTCCCCTTGATGGAGAACCTCTTATTTTGTCTTTCCAACTAGATTTTGAATATACCAATAATATGGATGAGTACAACGCCCTAGTAATAAGAATTTAAACTACCTTAGCTTTGGGAGTCAAATTGATCAACACATTTGGTGACTCTCAACTTGTGATCAATTATATCATGACTCTTATCAATATAATAATGATGTTTTACAACTATACAAATAACTAGTTGACAAACTCTTAACATCATTTGAACACTATCATATCCAATCCACCCCACAATCTACCAATTAGTTTATCAACACCATGACTTCCCTTACCTATCAGATCCCATTTATACCCTTTGAATCTAAACTATCTATCATTATCCATAGACTTACCTAGCCTTATTATATCAAATTAGATTCTCCCACCATTATTAATGTGGAAGAGGCCCAACTCGATCTTTGGTATCAACAGACCTTCAACTATCTTAATCTTTCCATCATTCTTTCTAATCTTTCCAAAAATGCCCAAAGAGAATTTATCTAGAGTACCTCACATTATATCATTATGGGGGGAATTATTTACAAACATGGCTTTGATAGTCTCCTCTTCCATTGCTTATGCAGTCATAAAGCCTCTCATGCTATCAAAGAAACACATGATGGCATCTATGGGGGACACTTTAGTGGCCTCATTGTGGCTAAATGCATCTTTTTCCTTGGATATTACTGGCTTAACCTTAACCAATATTACTATGAGAATGTGAAAAGGTGTGTTAAATGTCAACAACATACCAATTTACATCACGTACCTAGCCATAGTCTTCATGTATCCACTAATTTTTGCCCCTTCTCACAATGGGGTCTAGACCTTATTGGTGAAATTAAACCCCCATTCTTCGTAATGACACCACTCTATCATCACCATGATCAATTATTTTACCAAATGGGTAGAGGTTATCCCTCTAGTCTTAACCAAAGTGGAAAATATTTTCAATTTTATCAACCATCACATCATCTATCATTTTGGTGTTCCTCACAAAGTTATCACTGAAAATGGTAAATCCTTTAAAAATAAACAAGTCCAAGGTCTTTGTGACACATTTAGGATTAAGTTAAGTTTTTCCTAACCATATCACCCTCAAGTGAATAGATAGGTGGAGGCCTCTAACAAAACTCTTAATAACATGCTCACTAAAATAGTCAATGTATCTAGTCAGGATTGGCATTTTCACATCCCCTTCACCTTATGGGCATATCGTACTAGCATCCAAACCCCTACACGTGCTACCCCATTATCTCTTGTGTTTTGAGTAGAGGTTGTCTTGCCTCTTGAAGTCAAAATTCTTATCTTTGTATATATATGTAAGATCTCATTTTTGAAGATGATTATCATCAACACCATTTAGCCCAACTTGAACTACTTGATGAGTATCATTTAGCCACCCTCACCCATCTCTATAACTATCAAGAGAATGTCAAACATGCCTATAAAAAACACCTTAGAGTGCAATAATTTAATATCAAAGACCTCATCTTAAAGGAAAACCAACATGTTACCAATATAGAGAAAAACAAGTAGGGAAGGTTTTCTTTCAATTGGCTTGGACCTTATATCATAACCCACAAGTATGGATCAAGATCTTATCGATTGTCCTCTCTTGAAGGCAACCCAAAACCTAAGCCCCTCAATGCTTCACATCTACATACTTTCTTTTGTTAAAGAGTATCAAACTCACCCTCTATCTAACTTAATCTCATCCCTTGCATTCAAACCATATTCATCTCCCTATTTTAGGGGAAATTGATTAAAACTAAATCATGTGATTATCTTTCACAATCATAGCCTAATCTTGAATAATGGGTACCACAGCTCTACCCATGGCATGGTTCTCATGGTACTTTCTACCCCTTTTCACAAGGATGGATTCCCATGGTAATTTTCACCTAAGCCTCTTTACACCTTATCAATATTCTTATGATTTTAGTTTTTCCTTCATAAAAGTGAACCCCTAATCCTATATAAACAAGTATATGTCAAGCAATATCTAAAAAAGCAAAAATCAAAATCAAATCCAAATGCAATCATGGGTCATTCTTAGCATTCGTAGACTACTCCCTTAAAGGATAGCTATTTAAAACATATTCAAAATTTCTCAAAGTAAGGTGGAATACTCCCTTGAAGAATAATTATCAAAGGCATTAAGCAAAGCACACAAACATAGACCACTCCCTTGAAGGATGGCTAAGTAAAGCATTTGTCAGAGCAAGCAATTCCTACATCAATCAACTTGCCCAACCCTCCAAGTAACAATAAAATTAAAAAAAGACCCATTATTAAGCAAAATAAAAAGCAAAATAATTTTGAAAGCTGTAATCAGCTCTTATAGGCATAAAATTTTGAAAGCCACAATCGGCTCTCATGAGTAGACTTCTCACATCGATCAGTCTACAACCTATATGACATATACTTATTTATACTGGCTCTTTGGTGACATATAGAAGGGGCATATTAGTCTTGAAAGATGGTTCCATTTTCATCCATCTCCCCTCTATACACTATAAATCAAGGGATTTTGAGCTCACTTGACACTATGTGATTAAGACACCTTTTTAACTACATAATGAACATTAATGTGAAGCATTCAAAAGGAGTATGTTCCTTAAGCCAATCCATCTTTGGTTTTGTTTTAGTCCTTTTCAAAGAAGAATCATCATACCCTCTTCTTATCCCCTCATAACTAGTTGATATATATTTACTAAGACATTTGTCTCTTGATTATATTCTTTGTCTCACATCTATTGTTGTTATTTAATTGCCTTTATGTGTTTCACCTTAATTACAATGAATATAACAATAACCATATCAAATTATATCAAGATATATCATAAGTAACAACATACATCATTAGCATAAACCATGTCCATATCTGTAGCCATCAACATCACATCAACATCATAACATCTATGAACAATAAGAAAATAACCATTCTTACCACATGTCTAAATCTAAATAAGGAAGCATATACTTATTAAATAAATGACATAAACATCATCATCATAACCATTAATGCCATGAGCATCATCATCAACATAAATAAAAGCCATCACATGCCTAGTTAGGTGAGTATACATCAGTATCCAATCTCCATAACATAATCATAATCACCACATCATCAACCCTAATCCATATAACATTTTCAATGATCAATATGAACATCACATCATGAACATCAAAAGAAAACCATGGATTATAAGCAATAAATAAGGATCATATCTATAAATCATGATTCAATAGCATCAGCTTGTAGGCTAGTATCAAAATGATAGACAATAATACATAATATATCATAAACCATGTCATAACTATGCCCCTGGGGCACCACTATCTCTTGGAACACCATTGACTCCTTGTCCCTATCCTCTCGATGTCTATTCCTATCCACTTATAGAAGTATCCCACTAACCTGGTATCACCACACTAGCACCACATACCAAATTAGCTCTGTATTTGCCCCATTATGGCTCATCAGGATAATGCCTTAGGACTATAGCCTCATAATAGCATAACTCCTCCACTATGGCTAGGTATCATTGTTAGAAAGGAATGCTTGCCATTGTGCCAAAAGGTTGACCCCTGTTAACACCCGATACAAACACCAGATAAGTACCTAAGGGAGGCTGTTATTCTATGTCACAAATCCCTGAGGGGGATGCTGGCGATAAGTCCAACAATACCCCCCTCAGTGTTACTTGAGGGGATTCAAACCCATGACCACGACTCTGATACCAATTATTAGAAAGGAATAGTTGCCATTGTGCCAAAATTTTGACCCCTATTAATGCTAGATACAAACACCAGATAAGTACCCAAAGGAGGCTGTTAGTCCATGTCACACATCCCTGAGGGAGATGCTGGTGATTAGTCCAAAAATCATGCCATGGGGATGGTACCTACTGGTCCTATAGGTGTTATGTCTCCTCCTTAAGTCTATCTTAAGGAGTCTCTCTCTTAGGTAACCAAGGCTAATGAAGCTCTAGCCTAGTCCCTATCACTTATAAGTGTATCCACCTAACCCTGTAAGGCTACCAACTAACCCTATAATGCTATAACCTATGCTTGTGTAGAAGCTAACACCACTCCTACCTATGCATCTAGGGCAACCCCTTTAACCTATGCACACTGATCTCTACCAGATGGGTCTACATCCATAAGCTACTTGCTACCATCATCCCCAAAAAAGTTTGCTACCATGTAAATAGCATGGTACCATGCAGGGTAACCATCTAGAAAACCCACATCATCTATCACTGGCTGCATTGGTAACTCCTCATGATCCAACAAGGTCTATAATAAATATGACTTAGGTAGTAGGATCTCTAAATCCTCTTACCTATTTCTGAGAAATGGGATTGGGATACCTTGTACTAAGTTGAATTGTATTCACACCCTCTCAAATGGTATGATCTCTACCTCCCCATTTCTCCTACCAAATATCCACCTATAAATCTACGAGAAGGTGTGTATCCTATATCGAGCCCACTCTAGAAACTCAACATATGCCTTATAGATCACATAACCCATAATGAAAGACTCCAAAGCCCCTTTAAACCAATCTGTATCAAGCACCCATCCTCCTACACCTATGAGGACACAGTCACCTCTCCACCTCATAAATCCAATCGATAAATCTATCTGAGCATACCCTACCCATGACAACTCCATTAGCCTCAACACTCAGATGTGATCATAGGAACAATAGTGTAGAACCAACCCCACACCAATGCCATACCTCCTATGAGATCTAAAGCCCCACAACTCCCTGTATGGCCCAACCAAACACCTTGCAACCTAGTATCATCTTGACCAACACCCCCAATAGCAAATATGTAAACCTCCCACTTATCAAGTTAGGAAAAATGAAACATGAGAATGCCATCATCATCATGGTCATTATCCTCTTATCATCTCTCCCCCTCTAGTACAACATCATGTAGTTGAAGCCTCTAGTGTGTCACCTCATTTGATCATGATCATCTCCATATATTAGCTCCAAGATCTCATATCTCTCCTCCTACTTTATGTAGGGGCATATTGGAATGCTTATAGATGGTCTAGAATGTGTCTTAGGTGTGACGAAATTTGAATTGATTTTCTCACAAAAAGGGAATTTCAAAATTTTGAAGTGTAATAGTTGGTCTAAGAGAGTGTGGTGATATTTAATGAAGAATAATTCTGCATGTCCTCAAATTGCATGACTGAGACAAAGCAATGTTTGCTTGGATGCTTACTGTGGTAAGTAGAATGCTTGTTTATTTATTTATAGTGATTATGAACAAGTTATGTCCTCTTTTTTTAAATAGGTAACTCAAATGAATTTTGACCAGTCACATTTGTGGTGACAGTTAGGATTGAGAACATGAAGTGCACATTTACAAATTTGTTCAAAAAAGATTCTGAGTATTTGATATTTTTATTACTTGAGTTTTATGTGGAATTGATAATGGAATGTGTATGAAGAGTGAAAAAATATATTACAACATACAAAAGGTTAAGATATTTTAAGTTTCATTTTGGTTATAGTTTTAACTTATGGAAAGCATACGGTCAATGAAGACAAAATTCTGTGTACTGTGTTTTTTGGTGTAATAACATGTTTTTGATCCAAAAAGAGATTGAGGAAGAGTTTTTAATGATAATATAAAGGTGGAGATAATATTTTTATAGGTTTAGAGTGATTTGATGTTGACCGATAAAACAAACCCTATGTACCCTATTTGTAAAGGGCAGAATATAATTATAAGGACTGAGTCATGTTATATTGAAACTTGTTTAAGATTCCAATGAGATTAGAAAGGGTATTGAATAGTCATTGAAGGTGTTAGAAAAGGGATTAAGGTGGTCATATAAATTATTTATAACTTATTTACAGGTTATGGAACCTATTGATGTTGAAAAGAAAATAAACCTTGGTTACCCCTATTCTTGCTAGTAGAAGACAAAGTTACAAGATCAAGTTTTTGTGTTTGCAAGTGATATGTGGGTTTTTATAAATTTCTTCTTGAATTTAAAATTTTATAGATGACTAGATAGAACTAACCCAACTATTGGTTTGTCTTGAAATGGTTTATAGAGAAAGATATTCAATTATTTACACCCTCAGCCTATGATAGGATTTGGTAAGCCCTAGTTTAGGGTTTTGTCTATTGGAGGAGATTTAACCATTGAAATCTCATGATTTTTTTTAATATTGTATAAAATGATGTTACCTAATTGAAAAAATTGTCTTTAGAGATGTAATGTATGGATAAGTATGAAAATAGAGTTGTGTACTAGTTGTAGGCTTAGAAAAGGGCTAAAGGAGTAAGGGTGGTATAGGAAAAGTGAATTTGTCTAAAGAAGAAGGTGTAAAATTATGGATTCACCTAGAGGATCCAATTGGGTATCTATAAATGTCAATATATTGTAGAAATAGTCTTACATAGTTCAATCTAAGGAGGCTTGTTTATATGGAGGGCTAATTAAGGAAAGGCTTAAAGAAGCAAGTACATGTTGCCTTGAGAGTTGTGAGAAAAGGTTAAGGTGAGAGTTGTATGGCACAAAAGGGTCCTTGAATATGTATTTATTTTATTATGGATATTTTTCAGATGCTCCCATCAAAGAAGTTTACCCATAAACAGGGCTATTAGGGGTTAACGTTTGAAGGAAGCTTGAATGAAGCAAGTGGGAAACTAGTTTGAGTTAATGGCATAAGAAGGGATAGAAAATAAATGTTATAAGAAGATTGAAGGTTTTGGAGGTGATTGACATCAAAATTATGTTTTGATTTCCTAAACAGGCAATTTTGGCATTGATGCATTGTGAGGGTGTCTTGAAGGTAAAGTGAGTATATGAACAAAGTATGTTTCAATTTATTGAATGTTATTGTATGATTTGTTGATAGTGGAAAGTTAATTTGAAAATAGTTGGTATGTTCTCATGAATCATTGAAATAAAATTATAGCCATGTTGCATGATTGTCCAAAAAGACTAGGCATGAGTGAGGGAATGAAGGACAAAGGGCAACATTGGTTAGAGATGTGAAATTTTCGCTACATCATTTGGTATCAAAGCTATCTAGATGCTTTGGGAAAGGTAAATACATTGTTATTGTGCAGGTTGCATGAAGTTGCAAGTTAGCAAGCAAGGAGTCTTGTTGGAAAACATAGTAAGAAGGTAGTTTAAGAAAGATATGATCTATTTTATGGTTGATTTATTGATTAGAATGTATGATTGATAGAAAATAGTAAGTGCTGTGGTGGTAGTCCTGAAGTAGAAGAGCTATTAACAAGATCAAGAAGAAAGAAGATCATAAATAGAGCTCAAAGAAGAGAAGATAGTCTTAGAGTGAAGGACAAGAAGTTGTAAACCCCAAGTGTGGTCTAAAATAGAAGGTTCCAAGTGTGAACCAAAGGAAATGGTCCAAGTGAGACCAAAATAAGGAGAATAATGTGCCCAAGTGAGGTAATAAATGTGAAGATGAAATAAGAGGTAGAAGGGAAAGTGAAAGACAAGGTTAAGAATGAAAGCCACAAAGAAAATATGGTGCATGAAGACACCAAGCATAGGATTGAGATGGAGAAAGAGATGGCAGAGATGAGGCAATAGATGGAGGAGATGTTGACCAAGATAGAGAAGATGAAAGAGTTTGTGAACCCACATATTGGATGGGTCATGAGAAGGAAGTCAATCAAATGTCCAATCAAGCAATTAGTGGAAAAGAGAAGAAGACAAAAGATGAAGGACAAGGAAGTAATCAAGCCTCATGTTTTGAAATCTAATAATGTATTGGTATGTGTGAATGCAGGTTTGAGAGATGAAGAGAAGGAATAGATAGTTGAGCCCATTCATAGGATGAAGAGACAAGAAGAAGAGGCATATGACCAAGAGGTGATCAAAAGGAGTCAATATGAAGAAGAGACTCAAGGTAGAGTCATGTTGATGGAATAAGAACAAGTAGGTCAACCATTGTGGAAGTAAGATAGCATGAAGAAGGAAGAGATCCTCACTCAAGAGGATGCAAGCAAATACAAAGGAGCAATAGGGAAATAGCATAAGGAAATGTATGAAGCATATTCAAGCTTATATGAGTCTTTGAAATAAGAATATGGATTTGATCCTCATCAAATGTATAGAAAAATGGTTACGGAGGCTATCAAGGAAAGCATAGGCTTATGGAATGCAATAGTAGTGTCCAAGATAAGAGCATTAATGAAAGAAAGAAGAAGCCAAGTATATGGAATCAATTTATATGGAAGATTTGCAACTGTTGAGGTTAAAGTATAGGTGGAAGATGAAGGAGAAGTCATGTAAGGAGAGAAGCAAAACACATTGATAATTGATGCAAAGAAGGAGAGTAAAGTTTACAAAGCACATGAAGGTGCTTGGGAGAAAGAGAAACAAGAAATCAAAGAGAGAAGTTGGAGAATGCTTCAAGGTCATAAGAAAGAATATGTTTTATTTAATGATTTATTGAATTTTGCAGGTATAACATGGAGGAAAATTGAAAGAGGTAAGACAAAGTACAAGTGTGGTAGTCAAGAGCACACACACCTATATGAGTGTTTGAAGGAAGAATAACATGGGCATCAAGACTTTTCTCCCCTTGGAATTATGATGCAAGGGCATCTTGCAATGCTTATAGATGGTCTAGAATGTGTCTTAGGTGTGAGCAAATTTGAATTTGAATTTGAATTAATTTTCCTACCAAAAGGGAATTTCAAAGTGTAATAGTTGGTCTAAGAGAGTGTGGTGATATGTAATGACTAGTAAATTTTGTAATATACCTTATATGGTCATATAAAGGTCTTAAGATGAAAATACATAGATTTTTAAAGCTAGTGTGAGGTGGTAGTCCACCACCCTACATTGGATTAGGAGTTGCTTTTGAAATCTTGATGAAGAATTAGTTATGAGTCTTATTTTTAGGAGTCTTGGATCATAGTAGGTAATATATATTGTATGTAGTCAGTTTTGAAAAGAATCCACACCTTCCATTCGAGGAGATTGAGGAATGGATATGTAAAGAATGAAACTTGTTGAATCAAGAATGTTATGAAAATTCTACATGTCATCAAATTGCATGAATGCGACAAAGTAATGTTTGCTTGGATGCTTACTGTGGTAAATAGAATGTTTATTTATTTATTGATAATGATTATGAAATAGTTATGCCATTTTGTTTGAGATAGGGAAATCAAATTAATTTGGATCAATCACATTTATGGTGACAGTCAGGATTGAGAACAAGGAGTGCACATTTATAGATTTGTTCAAGAAAGATTTTGAGTATTTGATATTTTTCTTACCTGAGTTTTGTGTAGAATTGATAATGGAATGTGTATGAAGAGTGAAATAATATATTAAAACATAAAAAAGGTTAAGATATTTTAATTTACTTTTTGGTTACAGTTTTAACTTATGGAAAGCATACAGTCAATGAAGACAAAGTTCTGTGCATTGTGTTTTTGGTGTAGTAACATGTTTTTGATCCCAAAAGAGATTGAGGAAGGGTTTTGAATGATAATATAAAGGTGGATATAATATTTTTATAGGTTTAGAGTGATTTTATGTTGAACGATAAAACAAACCCTGTGTACCCTATTTGTAAAGGGTGGAATACAATCATAAGGACTGAGTCATGTATTGAAACTTGTTTTGGATTATAATGAGATTGGAAAGGGTATTGAATAGTCATTAAAGGTGTTATAAATGGATTAAGGTGGTCATAAAAATTATTGATAACTTATTTATAGGTTATAGAACCTATTGATGTTGAAAAGACAACAAACCTTGATTATCCTTGTTCTTGCTAGTAGAAGATAGAGTTACAAGACTGAGTTTTTGTGTTTGCAAGTGATTTATGGGTTTTTAAAACTTTCTTCTTAAATAGAAAAGTTGATATATGCATAGAAAAAAAAAAACCAACTAGTAGTTTGTCTTGAAATCATTTATAGATGAAGATATGCAATTATTTACACCCTCAACCTGTGACAAGATTTAGTAAGCCCTAGTTTAGGGTTTTGTCTATTGGAGGAGATTTAACCATTGAAATCTCATGAAAATTTGTATAATTTCATAAAATTATATTTCCTAACTGATAGAAGTGGTTGTAGAGTTGTAATGCATGGAAAAAGGGTTGTGTGTTAGTGCTAGGCCTAGGAAAGGGCTAAAAGAGTAAGGGTGGTATATGAAAAGTGAATCTATCCAAAGAATAAGGTATAAAAATGATGGATTAACTTGGATGAGACAAATGGGTATCTAAAAATGTCAATAGATTGTATATAAAGTCCATACATAGTTCAGTCTAAGGAGGTTTGCTCATATGAATAGTTAATTAAGGAAAGGCTTAAAGAAGCAAGTACATGTTACCTTAATATTTGTGATAAAAGCTTAAGGTGAAAGTTGTATGGCCTAAAAGTGTCCTTGAATATGTAGTTATTTTCTTATGTATTTTTGTTAGATGCTCCCAACAAGGAGGTTTATCCATAAACAGGGCTAGTAGGGGTTAAGGCTTGAAGGAAGTTTGAATGAAGCAAGTGGGCAACTAGTTTGAGTTAATGACATAAGCAGGGATATAAAAGAGGTGTTATAAGAAGATAGAAGGTTTTTGAGGTGATTGAAATCAATGTTGTGTTTTGATTTCCTATGTAGGCCATTTTGGCATTGATGCATTATGAGCGTGTCTTGAAGGCAAAGTGAGTATATGAATAAAGTATGTTTCAATTTATTGTATGTTATTGTATGATTTATTGATAGTGGAAAGTTAATTTAAAACTATTTGGTATGTTATCATGAATCATTGAAATAACATTATAGTCATGTTGCATGATTGTCCAAAAGGACTAGACATGAATGAGGGAATGAAGGATAAAGAGTAGAGTTTATTAGACATGTGAAATTTGATTTGCATTACAACTCTATGTGATAAACTAGGTCACCCCGTATGGGTAACCATGTGATCCTATGAACATCCTCAGGTAAGATCATCATCTCACTAGTGAGTAGTAGGAAGGTGTTTATGGTTGAATGCCATCTCTTGATGAGGGCCATGATCATCGCTGCATTTCACAACATGTGCTGATAATGCCTCATCGCTCCAAGGCCCACTTCCTCCATGTGAGCCCAATATACAATAGTCATAGCCTTATGGATATTTTCAAAGATGTGTGGCACCTAATCATGCATCTGAATCCACTTTCATACCTACAAATGTTTGATAACAAAAAACTTAGTCACCTATACTATTTTACCTATGATCTTCATCACTTAAACTATCTTATTTACCCTTAAGCCTTACACAATGAAATATTTCCATTCACCCCTACCATTGACTATTTTGACTATCCCCCTCCTAACATTCAACTCGGGTATCCAAATCTCTTTTGCTTCATCTATCAAATTTACCATTTACACTACTAACTACCAAACCTAAAACATTACACTTGATGTTAATTTGAACCAAACATTCAAACCATTTCACATTGCCTTCAAAACATACAACACTTTTCTAAATGAATACTCCCACCTATTATCGACCATCGATGGTCATGGTGACCACTAATAGTCAGGCACATATTCTGTCGATGATTATCGACCATCAATGATCAGGTATGACCACCGATAATCACTATGCATGATCATCAGCGGAATACCTTAACCCTACCACCCACAAAACCCACCCAAAACCCACAACTAAACCACTAATTATTACCTAACACCTATTCTACACTCCCTCAACTTACCCTACCATTCAAATTTCACCTTTACCCACAAATTTTACCAAAAACCAAGAACACCTAATACCTAGGTCAAACCTAATCTACCATACCCCAACAACACACCACCCAAAATTTACCCAATTCCCATGCATATGAAAAACCAAAACTAATCTAAAAATTTAATACAACCCTTACCTCATTCCTTGATCATCATTGAGAAGGAATCTTAGGACCAATTATCCATCCTCATTTGTGTCTGTGCCCACCCTGCATATTCACTAGTTCACTCGGTCCACACATCCAAATTAGTAATCATCATCACCAAATTTAACACACATAACAAGCAGCCAAAGCTCCATAGTTCAATTATTTAAATGAGTCCAAATGACTCACTTTTTTCTTTTGGTCATCAAACTTTTAGGGTTTTCCCCTTGATAGTTGATGGTCAGGGGAACATCAACGATCAAAACTGCAAACCCTGACCATCGACAGTCAGGGTCTTGGCACTTTACCTTTGCCTTTCCAAAAAATTTAAAACCATGACCAAATCAAGCACCCACCCATAGAGTTACCTTCTCTTCCCACCCTCACCACCTCATCACCTTATCATTGGTCTATTTCAACCCAACTAGTTGTTAGGTTGTGGAGCTAAAAGCTTCACTAATGCAAACATGGAGGAGGTTGCTGGGTTGCTGAGTGAGTTGCAAAGGAACTGGCATCAGTCAGGCCAATCGACGTCAATCATACTACAGTGTAGAAGCAACCGATGTCGGTTATTAGTCGGCCGACATCAGTCAGGAAGGAACCGACATTGGCAACCTATGTGTGCATGTAGTTTGCATGCAGGTTCTGAACTGGTCTATTTTTGGACAGACAGTTTGCATGTAAAGAATTATTTTAGTCTTGGAGTTGCAAGTCTAATTATTGTAATTAAGAAAGTCTAATTATTGTATGCATGAGATCTATATAATAGACTCATGGGCTATATTGTAAAGTGTGCTAGAAAGCCATTGTGCTTGAAGAGAGAGCAAGAGTAGCTCCTCCTAGTTCCAAAGGGGTGCTGAGTGTGTATGATCAGGGAGAGTTGCAGGTTGTGCAAGTTCTACTAGGAAATCCACCGAGGTACTGGTTGAAGAATCATGAGGACTTGGTGAGGCAAGGACAAGGGTTCTTCAGGTTGTAGAGATATCTACATGTTAAGTAAGGTCTGTTAACTTGTAGGTGGCAGCAAGAGAAGGGAAGATCTACTTAGAGTACAGTTGTGTACTTGGTGTACTAGCAGCGTTGTTACTGACTGGTGGAGGTGAACAACAACTCTGTATTGGAGTTGATTGTTGTGACCGTGATTGAGAGAGTGAACTGTTGAAGGAGAATTACAGGTGAACCCTAGAAGTGTGGGAGCTATAGAGGTGTGGGAAGAAGAAGTGTGTCATCTTCTTTATTGTATTTTATTCTGAATGAGTATTAATACAATTGGGTACTGTCTCTCATATCCTGTGTTATTTCATATTTCTAGTTACTTATTCATTCTGGTTAAATTCTGTGTTTAGTTGCTAATACAAAGGTAATCAAGTGTGCCCTTAGTGGGCAGTAGGATCCTGACAGTTGGTATCAGAGCTAAGGTTGCAGGGAGTAGGTTACTGTTTGATTACAGGTCACTCTCAGGGGTTTCAAATTGAGTGGGAGTATAGCAATGGCAGAAGAAAGTAAGCTACGAATGGAGAAATTGAATAGCACAAATGGTCAAATTGATGGAAAGAAAGCGCAGGTAAAGAAAGATTGTTGGTTGGTAGAAGATCAACATGAAAGAAAGGAAGAAGCAAATGTTGCAGGTGATGTAACACAGGATGCTCTGGATAAAGTAGAATCTTGGTTTATAGATTTTGTTGCCTCTTTCCATGCAACCCAAAATAGAGCATCTTTTCAAGAGTATGTCCAGGGAGAATTTGGAGAGATTTATTTAGGGGTTGGTGAGCCTTGTCAGATTGTTGGCAAAGGGGAAGTGAAGCTGAAATTGTAGATGGGTAACACACAGGTGTTGAAGGAGGTCATGCAGGTACCAATCTTGGAGATGAGTCTAATTTCTTCAGGAAAGTTGGGTGATGAGAGATGCACAGTAACTCTCACAGTGGATGCAATTGAATTAGATGGTGGTAAGAAAGTAGGTATCCTTTATCTATCTACTTATATTACTGATTCACCTTTTGTTGCAGAGATGTGGCTTTGTAGGCTTGGTCACATGTGTAAGAAGGGAATGCATGTTCTTAAGTGAAAGATAGATGTTTTTGACAAACTTAAGAATTGGAAAGCCTTAGTGTTCATGGAGGAGATGACAGACAGAGATCAGCTAAGGGAACTAAATTATTTTGAGCAAGGCTATGTTGATTTGGATAGGGGTTTGATCCAAAAGGAGCTCGCAGGTAAAAAGTCATCACTCACAGGCAAAATCAGCATCGATCAAGAGGAACCGACATCGAACAAATAGGTACCGACCTCAGTCATGTGTAGACCAGTAGAGTCTATGGTGTCGAGTAGGTAGAGACTGATGTTGGTCAGGTGGAACTGACGTCGGTAGTCAGGGTCAGTCACAGGGAATCAATGTCGATCGATTGTAGATTAGGAGATGGCCAAGATTGGTCAATGGAATGAATGTTGGGTGGACAACAAGATGTCAAGGTGTCTCAAACACCCATGTGAAGGACTGAAAGTGTAAGTGATCCTCATATTCATTGTTCACCTTCTTACTTGTTGCTTACTGATGGTCAAGAACCAAGAAGATGTGAAGAGGCAATACAGGTAGAATCTAAGAAATAGTGGGAGCATGGCATGAATTCTTTAGAAGAGAACCAAGTGGGAGATTTGGTAGAGTTGCCAGCCGAGATGAAAGCACTGATAGATGAATGGATTCCTAAGTTAAAGAAGAGAGTGGATGGATACGTGAGACAGAAGGCTAGGGTATATGGTCTTGAAGAAGCTACAGGATAGTGGTATAGGTTTGACAGATGTATGACTAAGCATAGCTTTGGTCAAGGTCATTATAAATGTTGTGTTTTCTTTACCAGGTTGGATAATGGTCACAATATTATTCTGTTACTATATGTGGTGTGGTTGCTTGTTTCAGGGTTACACATATAGGGAGTTTTTGAGCTAAAGGTAAAGTTAGTTCAGAGGTATGTCATGAAGAATTTGAGAGCAGCAAAATTCTTTAGCATAAGAGACATGGAAGATCACAGGTTGATTTTGTCTCCAGTGGGAGCTGATGTGAAGAAGGTGTTTTCAAGGTTCAAGATGCAGGATGCAGAATCGGTAAGCACACCTATGGCTAGACAGTTCAAGCTGAGCTTAGAACAATGTTTGAAATCACATGAGGTCTGGTGTAGACCTAAATTTTCCCAAGCAGTGGGAGTTGTCAAAAAGTTTGGAGCCAATTCAGGGAAGAAGTACTGGAGAGCAGTTCAGTGGATTCTTAGGTATCTGAGAGGGATCAACAGTAGGTATTCATGCTATGCAGGGTCAAGGACTTCACTACATGGATATGTAGGTTTGGATGTGGCAGATTACTTAGATGATAGGTGATGCATCACAGGTTGTGTGGTGGTTGGTCTTCAAGATTGAGCTTGAAGAGGGATACAAGCCAAGAAACAAATTAGATGGTGTATAGGTATAGGTACAGTGCAACTGTTTATCTCCAAGTTGGAGATTGTTATGTTGTGGAGCTAAAAGCTTCACTGATGCAAACATGGAGGAGGTTGCTGAGTTGCAGAGGAACCGGCATCGGTCAGGCCAACTAATGTTGGTCATACTACAGTGCAGAAGCAATCGACATCGGTTATTAGTCGATCGACATCAGTCAGGAAGGAACTGACGTCGGCAACCTGTGTGTGCATGCAGTTTGTATGTGGGTTTTGGACTAGTCTATTTTTGGACAGATAGTTTGCATGTAAAGACTTATTTTAGTCTTGGAGTTGTGAGTCTAATTATTGTAATTAAGAAAGTCTAATTATTGTATGCATGAGATCTATATAATAGACTCATGGGTTGTATTGTAAAGTGTGCTAGAAAGCCATTGTGCTTGAAGAGAGAGCAAGAGTAGCTCCTCCTAGTTTCAAAGGGGTGCTGAGTGTGTATGATCAGGGAGAGTTGCAAGTTGTGCAAGTTGTACTAGGAGATCCACCAGGGTACTAGTTGAAGAATCATGAGGACTTGGTGAGGCAAGGACAAAGGTTCTTCAGGTTGTAGAGATATCTACATGGTAAGTAAGGTCTGTTGACTTGCAGGTGGTAGCAAGAGAAGGGAAGATATACTTGGAGTACGGTTGTGTACTTGGTGTACTAGCAGCATTGTTACTGACTGGTGGAGGTGAACAACAACTCTGTATTGGAGTTGATTGTTGTGACCATGATTGAGAGAGTGAACTGTTGAATGAGAATTACAGGTGAACCCTAGAAGTGTGGGAGCTATAGAGGTGTGGGAAGAAGAAGTGTGGCATCTTCTTTATTGTATTTTCTTCTGAATGAGTATTAATACAATTGGGTATTGTCTCTCATATCCTGTGTTATTTCATATTTATAGTTACTTATTCATTCTGGTTAAATTTCGTGTTTAGTTGCTAATACAAAGGTAATCAAGTGTGCCCTTAGTGGGTAGTAGGATCCTGACACTAGTGCATGTTTTGTGATGACCTTACTTTGGTATTCTTAACCACACTTTCAAAAATTACCATGTTGAACTATTTTTGAGCATATGCTACATTATGCACACCTTACCAATTAGTGTCTTCTCAAGAGCACTTCCTACCTTGGATAATCATGACTTCACCTGACCAGCTTATGTTTTCCTCAAGAGCACTTCCTACCTTAGATATCCATGAAAACATAGACCTTCCTTATCAGACTTGCATTTAAGAGTGTTCCCAACTGCCATGCCTACATGCAGTCACACAATCCATTTCTCACTTATCTTTCTAGCACTAAGCTTAATTTTTACCAACTATGATAACCTAATCAATGCATGATCTTGGCTATCATAATTTTGTCACACTTTGTGTGCCTGTTTGTACTTTAGTGCCCAACCTATCACCCACCTTCATGATGTCCACCTTCGTTATCACCTTCACCACTCATCAAACTCACACTTGATTTTGTTTACCTCATCAACTCCTAGTTTGAGGGGAACACTTTCTCCCATGCTCGGGGCAATTGAACATTTGACCAACAATCCATTTTTATTTTGTAGCTTGATGATATAAATTGCATAATAAAAAGGGGAAAAATTTAGATACTAAAAATCTATAAATGATGGTTTTGAATGTCGCAATCTTCTTTAGGCCTAATCTCCACCATTCAACCCTAAACTAGGCCTAATGCTAGTCAATTTGACCTAATGACTAAACCCATCTTTTTAAACCTAATTTGACCTTGAACCTCGACCATTGATGGTCACCTTGACCACCAACAGTTAGGTTCTACCATTAAAACCAACTTAACTGACCCTTCAACTCTGACTTGCTTTTTTATAATTAGCTCAATCTAATTTGTGTGTGAGCGAATACATGCACAAGTTATATTTAGATAGAAATTTGGACCCCTTATTAATGTCTTGTTGCACCTCTCTTTCCTCTCTTATAAAAAAAGAGGAATAAGAGGTGGAAATGGATCCATCCATAATGATCAAGAGCTTTTAGATCCATAGCTTCTTTTACAGGTGTTCTTCCAGCAATCTAACGATCCAACCATCATGATAGAGAGATGAATTTATACTAACCCTTAATCAATAGCCAAGTACTATTACTCTACCAAAATCATGCCAAACTCTACCAATGAGCCAACCACCTCAACCATTCATTCAATCAAGCTTTGGTAAGCTAATTATTTATTTCTAGTCTATTAATTACTTTGTTTGTATTTCATAACTAGCCTAGAATAAACCCATGTCCTAGAATTGCCTTTTTTGATCTCATTAATTTGACTTTTATCAACCCAAACCTAACACACAGTAACTAACAATGGTTACATTGACTGCAGATGATCTTTCTAACCGTCAATGGACACCTTGACCATCGATGATCACCTTAACCATCAATGATCACATCAACCATTGATGGTCACTATAGTTGGAAATAAATGCAAGCTATTTTCACCCACTTACTCTTAACCAAATATAAATTTATTTTTATCTGCTTATTCATAGACCCCTAACCTATTTTCTGAAGCACACCTCACTTATTTAGTATTAGTCTTGACTTGCTTATTTCTATATTAGTCACTTTTAATCTATTTCTCTATCAAGTACTTATTTTATATGATTTTAGTACTTTTTGATTATTGATGTAAGTACTTTATCTTCTATTTTCTAAACTTAATTGTTTAAAATATGTGGATTGATATCCCCCAAGGAAGCTCTTATTTATGGGATCTAGCTAGCACTAGGCAATCCACCCAATTATCTATCTAACCAATCATTTGACTTAATTCTATCTTATTTTTAGTTCATCCTCCCAAGCTAAAGAAGAGTCCTTTAAAATCATCTGATTCAATGTGTGCACAATCAAACAAGTTTTTCAACCGTACCCATATTTAGTTTCCTCTTCTTCTTTTCTCAAAATATAAGCTGAAATTCACTGAAAGAACATGGGAGAACTTTATTCTTCCATTATAGTTAAAGGATAAGATTTGAAGCTTAATGAAGAAAGATGATTTAAAAATAGTAAATGACAATCCTCCTCCCCAAAAAATAACATTAAAAATAATAAAAATAAAAATAAAATTAAAAATAAGGATGAAAAATTGAAAACCAAAAATGATAATTTTTTAAGGAAAAAAGAAATAAAATTCATGCTTATAGTATGTTATATATTCTCTTTCAACTCACTGATGTGGTCTTTTTCATAGGATAGATGGAAACCTAAATCGACAGAGACAACATCACAACTTAGTTGATATATATATATATATTATATTAGTTTTAAGTTATTGAAATGTCATATTCACCTATTTTTGAAAAGATTTTTTTTCTAAAATTAGAATATTCCATAAAAAGGGGTTTGCTAAAAAGGGTCATAAAAAAAGTGCAAATATATTTTACAAGGAAAAGTATGGATTGGGATATGTCTTCCAAAATTGAAAAGTTACATATTGTCATCATGATGACATAACTCAATCAATCATGTGGAAAAATTATTTTTTGAAAAAAAAACAATGATGAAGATGTCAACCCAAGGCACTTGCCAAATTTGTTGGGAGATGATGATGACACAAGTTCACATGAAGAAAAGGACAAATAAGAATTTTATGTGTTTTTCAATATCCCCACACGTAGTAATAATTATATTTTTATCCCCAAAAAAATCATATCTAATGATTAATTAAAGATTTGAGATATGCTTGAAGCTAGGGGAAATTAAGTGAAGAAATTGTCTTAAGCATTATATGCTTATTTTAAATCTCTGCTCATAACAAGATACCTTCTATTTTGCCTAAAAATCAATTCCACCTTTGCAAAAAACTCTTCATAGTATTTTTCAAGTTCCATAAACCTTTGCAAACAAGAAGGCAAGGAATATGGGACAAAATAAAAAATCTAAGCCAAAGTATACACATTTGTTACTTGATGATGAAGTAGTGGTTGTCATCTTTGAAAAAGCAAGATGGCTGGAGTTTTTGAAGTAATTTTAAGGAAATGATGAGCAACTTGTCAAATAATTTATCATTAATTTTTAGAGGGATCAAACTAAGGTGAGAGAGGTTAAAATTTTTAATGAGTTTCCAAGTTATTAGTTACCTTTTAATAATTTAATGTAAAATATTAGGGTTGTAGGCATGTCCACCTTTAAGGACTTGATTCAAATATTTCATGAAGAATAGGAACTTGTTCCTGAGATAATTATCAACTCTAAAAGAGTTTCCAAGGGAATATAGAGATAAATTCTACCAAAACCCTAGAGTATAGTTGCATTTTGGGTGATAAAGTATTTTTATTGTATTGCAAATTATAATTATCTTAGTTGTTATGCAATGATAATCCTTACTTCAGATAAGGACTTCATAAATTGGAATGGAGAGAATCCACCTAAATTTCTATGTGGAGCCATTTAGGTCATGGCAGAAAAATATGTGCAGGGAATCACTTTCATTAAGCATCATGGTCTTATTCAACTCATTTTCCAACATCATTTCATGAATAAAAAATATGGAGAGGCTGTATGGGAAGCATTCCTATAAAATAAGTTAAAAATGGATCTGAGGTAAAAATAAGACCTATTTATTATTCCCTTACACCAAGGTCTAGTTTAAAATAAGGAACTTCTAGTGAAGATCCAAATCTAAAGGTAAGGAAAATAAGCTGAAAGCAGGGTGAATAAACCTAGCTTTGAGGAGACCCTGAAACCAACCATTGCCCAAGTTCCTATCTTGGAAATTTTTGATGAAGAGAGACTATCCCCAGGAGTATTACCATCTAGGATCCTAAGGAGAAATTCAAGAAGAAAGAATCCAAGGGAGGAGTCTAGGCCAATACCTATGCCAAATATAAGAAGAAGATTTATATTGCATAAGGAGAATGATAAAGAAAGGGATGATGTGTATATCTTTGATAGCTTAAATCAAGGACATCCAATTAAAACTTTAGGGATTGAAGGAAAATATATAGAAGAATAAATATGAGGATAACCCTTGTTCAACATTGAATAATTAACAACCATGGTAGAAGCATTTGAAGATGCTACAAAATAACTCCCTATATCTTCTTTATCTCAACCAAAAGATAAAGGAAAATCCCCAATCTTAGAGATAGAGGATTCTCACTCCTCTAGCCATGATGAAAAGGAACAAGTACAACAAGCTCTAATCCTTTGAAAAACTAAAGCTAATATAAGGAAACAAGAGGAAGAGATTGACTTCATCATAATGAACCTATAAGGTAAGGAAGATACTATCACATATTAAAAAAGGGAATTAAAATAAAATAAGATTTAGTCTTTAAATAAAGATAATGAGATCGTGTCCTTGAAATAAAAATTGGTTGGGCCAAAAACACAAGAAAACCAAGTGGTTCAGACATAATTATTTTATCATGACATCATGACCACCTAGAATAAAACTTGTCAATAATTAAAAAGGTTGAAGATAGAAAATAAGAAATTGAGGATAGATCTTAAAGAAGAAAAAAAAAATAGTCTACCCTCCAAGTAGTTTGTGAGCTGGGGAAGAAATTTTTGGCCTATAGGATACCTATCTCAACCTATAGTATTTTTATCCATGAGCAGTTTCTCATATGAAAGTTGACAAGTATTCCCTATGGACTACCTCATGACTTGGAGAATGAAAACCAATTCATAGAAGCTTATCAGACTAGTAACCTAGAGCAGTAGAATTTATTGTGTGAATTTTATTTATGTAGCTTTATTTTACTCCATATGTCTTCTTTCTTGATCAATTTATTTGTATGAGAATCCCATCGTATATCTTACACTTATATCCTAAGAAACCAAATTACATGGAGCACAAGAACTAATGAATATTTTGAGCAAGCAAAAACTATTGGCCTTTGCATGAGATCTCAATATCTTGATACAAAGGATTAAATTATGCAGTTCATAAGCCTTATATACCAATCAACATTCAAGGAACACTATACATGAGTTCTATGATAGAGTATAACAAATTTTGAAGAATATGCGAAACATTGTATCAATAAAGCATTGACTACCTGTGATAAAATATGGGATACCTTGAATATCCATTAAGAAGAAGAGAGATTATTTCTCCCACCAAACTTAGATGGAGTTTCAAAAGAGCTAAGGTTATTGTTGAGATAGTTTAGTAATTCAACTAGATGTTTGGACATGTGTTGATATGTATGAGATCTAGATCTCCACTCATTGTTAGACCTACATCTCCATGGTAGAATGTGGAACATCGGTCTATTGAGTAGTTTGAAAAAAGGAGATCACTAATTTAAAAACATAAAGTGTTTGTCAATTCACTTGAGAAAAATTGGGACACATACTATGATTTCTATTCAATCTTAGCTGAAATTTTGAAAGGAGAGTGCTCTATCACGAGTAGGGAAGGCAATAGTTTTTAAGAGGAATTGTAAGAAGTGAAGTGTGGGGGAATGATGAGTCTATAGAATGGCTCATTATATCCAAGTAATGATCCTATTTATCCCATATTAATATCCCTCTTAATATATTTGAATTTTATTTTACAGCTTGTTTCTTATCTAAAGTACAAAATGAATATGTTTACCTTGATTAGTATATGTGAGTCAATGTTGCTTGTTTTTACCACTATATTCTAACCCTTTGCATGGACAATCCATTAGTTTTGTATGTGTAAGTTGCATAAACACACTATGATTGGATATGATGATTTTGGTGAAAAAGTAGACCATTGAAGATCAATGAATAACACTATAGAGTAGCTCAAAACTGCTCTGAAGTCTATCAGTATAGTTTTGGAGTCTGCTAGTCTGGCTCTAGAGTTTACTAGTCTAGCTATGAAGTCTATTAGTTTAGTTCTAGAGTCTACCAATCTAGCTTTAGAGTCACTCAGACTAGACACAAATCTCTTTGAAGGATGTTTTTGCTTTTGTCTACTAATGAATACATCATGCATGCTTAATCAAGAACCTTCCAAGCCACTTTGAGTCAATACCATATTCATGAGAAAACTTACCAAATGCAATATTCCTACTTATAGACATAGTATTTGTAGTAATGCTTTATAAAGGCATCACTATGGATATTGTGAGAGTTAGTTGCTAGATCATACATGATTGTAAATGAAGATATTGTAACTATCAATAGTTAAGAGCTCTATATGATCACCTACACATCTCTTCCATCATTTCATCTTGAAACATGAAAGAAGGTTGTAACTTCTATTTTATTTTGTAATAAATTAGATTTAGTTATCACTCTTTTTAGGGATTAACTATTATGCTTAGTTATTGTATAAGTGTTGGGAAATACAACTAATGTTTTTTGGTTTATTTGTAGTTAGTCAATCAGTAAGAAATTTAGAGACATTAAGGTTAAGTAGAGTTGTTTAAAAGATTTGCTATATTTTAATAATTTTCCCAAATTAATGTAGATTTGATGTTCCTAAAGGACTAAGTGCGATCCACATCCTATTTCAAGGGAGTGGAAGGGTACAACCAAGGAATCAAAATTATTTTGTGGTATTTTATGTTTTATATTATTGTTATTTAATCATCTACATGTTTATGTTAAATGTGTGATTTAATCTAATCTTCCATGTCTTTATGTTGAATGTGTGATTTAATCTAACCTTCAAGTCTATATGTGTGTGTTTCTATTTTAAGATGCTTTATATTTTTTGAATTTTAGCATTTCCTTTCTAAGCATTTCTTTCCAAGCACCATTTCAATTCAACAAGTAGATTAATGTGTATTTTATTTTATCAGTAAGTGTGTTTCTTATCAAGCAAGTGCATTTACTTTTCTTGTCATCATTTTAATTTTACTTAGAGTGTTTCCTTTTCAATAAATTAGATAGATTTCAATTCAAATTGACTAGAGTATAGCTTTAGGGATAAATGATCTACAACTCCCAAAAAAAGACAATTGTTAGTTACTATTTTTTACACCTTACAGTTGTCTGTTGTTGGACACTAGCCCTAGTTCAACATGACATCAACCAAGTTGACTTGATTTAAATGAAGATAATAATGACACTAATAAAATCCTCCCCATCAAGCTAAAGTAAATTATATGGACAGAAAAAGGGAACTTGGTAGAAGAAATCAAAACAACAAAGTAATTGTTGACTAGTTTTGACCCCCAAGGTCAAAATGTCAACCCTTATAGGCAAAAACTTCCTTGTCATATTTTTCTAACCTATTTAAAAGCTTGGTCATGCCTTAATAGCTTGGTTTTGACACCCAAGGTCAAAATGTCAACCCCTATAGGTAAAAATTATTTGTCATGTTTTTTTAACTTAGTTAAATGCCTGGTAATTCCTTAATATCATTTAATAAGTCTTTATAAAATCTTGTTAGCATTGTTTAAGGTAAGTTGGGAGAAATTAAGGTAATGTCTTATTTTGGTTATATAGTGGTCTAGCCATGTCATGAAGTCATAAAAATTGGTCAAGTGGTGTCATAGGTACTTAGGTATCATTAAAGGTAATTTCATTCCTTAATCAACTTATACAAGTGTTTAATTTTGATTTGAAAAGTTTAAGGTTGATTTGTAGACTTTAAGGTATGAGAAAATGAGAAAAAGTGATTTTTCTTACTTTCATATACGTAAACGACCACCAAGGAAAAGGATCCATTTAAGAACACTTAAAAAGGTATATATAGTAGTTAAATAACTACCACATATGTCATCATGTCATAAAATGGTCATAGTCTTAATTTCAATACTTTAGAGGGTAATGTTCATTCACTTGTATGGACTTGTGAACTCATATTTACAAAAAAACATTATAGAGGTATCCCTTCGGATTACATAGGTCATAAATAAGTATGGAAATAAGATTCAAGTCTTAAAGTTGTATAAATATCTCTCTCCTCCATCACTCCCTTCACAAGCTCTTGAAGGCCATTTTCAACTAGATGGTACAAGTCGTACAATTGGAGTTGGGGGATAATATTTTATAGAAATTTTGGTACCCATATTTAATTATAATTTATGGATTTTTTTATTAGATTGATCTCCTTAGCTTTATGAACAATCACTATGGAGTTAAGCTACCTTTTTGAGGCCTAAATCCCCACAGGCTGAGTTTTGTGCAACTCTAGTGTAAGTAAAAACTCATTGGATGCATTAAATAAATTATAATGAGTCCTTAGAGGTTTTTAAATTCATCATATACCTCTATCCACTAGGTTTACATGTGTAGGAGGTCATTTGGTAAGGGAAGTTACTCTCTTGCACAGTCTGTAAGTTGACTATCATGGATTTTGTTTATTCCAAGTTTACAACATTTGGAGAGATGAAATTAAGGTATTTATTCATGTTTTTATTCTAATAAATGAAATTTAAACTTTTTCATCCACCCTCCATGCTAGTCCCAACACCATTCCCTCTAAACAATTCATGGTAAACCTCATTTGAAGGTTGTGTCTGAAGGTTACTTGTATAGGATATTTGTAAAGGTCTTGTATTAAATATGAGTGAGAGTTATAATCTCATAATTTGAGTAGAATAAATAAATTTAAAAATACAATTGAGTTTGAACTCAGAGTCTAGAAGGGTCAAGATAGACCTTATAATAGTTTCTTGCATCAAACTGCAAACCTACAAGTTTGCCTAAGCCCGTAGGTCTGTTTTACATACAATATGAAATAGTTATTATGTGAAATTGTGTTTAAATGATTCGAAAAGACATTATAACTATGTAAACAAATTTGAAAACTTTTATACTAATGGAGAATATGTGGTTTTAAGATCCAAGTCAAGAGAGATAATAACTAACTTCAGGCAGACAGTAAAACTTGGTATAATTTGAACTCTTGAATTATTACAAAGACACTTAAGGTATACATGTGAAATTTAAGGAAATAATGAGGTTTATTAAATTTGAGTAAGATATAACAATACCCCATATGGTGATCAATGCATCAAAGGATTTGAAGATTGGTTTATAGGTTTGGGCACTCATACACCAACATGTGCATGAAAACAAGATGTAACAAGCCCAATATATGATAGAAAAGCCAATGAGCTAGTAGGGAAGTGAAATATACTTCCTTGAATACTTAATATTTTCAAGCTAAAAATGAATATCAATGACTTGCAGACAGGTTTGAGTCCCAAACACAGTCAAACCCTTAAAATAATCACCTACAACTATGGTGTAAGCAAACCTGAGATAAAAAGTATATGCAAGTAAAGGGTGGTAGAGGTTCCAATGAGTATTATATATTTATAAATATAAAAATAAGTCATTTTTATTTTAAAATATTTTAATTTGAGTCCTAAGATCTAAAAATATAGCTCAGACACCTAATTCACACCTACAAGATGGTCTAGACACCACAAGCTATTTGCAAAGCTTGAGAGGAGAATGCTACCTAAGGTTAGTCATATGGGAGCTTAGATGGAGTGATAGATAATGTTTGGGATTATTTTAAGTCAAAAAAACATAAATAAATTTAAATAAGGACCGATTGTACATAGGAACTTAAAAGACCCCTACCTACTCAATCAAATAGACCTACAGGTCTACTAACCAATACAAGCTAGATCCAAACCTAAGGAAAGGGAAGAGTCATGAAAATAATTTGAGTATAAATCAGGTGATGGGATGCCTAAGTGACAATATTTAAATACAAATCAATATCAAAAGGAGGATGACCAAGCATAATTCTAAACCTTGCCTGCTCAGCCAAGGCAAGATATAGGCTTATCTACTCATGAGAAGTATTTATTGTTTGAGAGGTTTAAAGATATATATTAGGACTAAGGGAGAGTAATATATTTGAATATTATTTTATGTTAATAACATATTTCCATTATATCTTTAAGACTCAAGCAAAAAGTGAACCTAATAATGATAAGCCATGTTCAGGCCTAACAGGCCCAATTGCATACACAGGCCCATATTTAGTCATAAAGAAGGGAGTTGACTATAAATAAATTATATTAATACCTTGATGAATTTGAGGAGATGTATTAACTTCATGAAAAAATTTAAATAAGTCTCAATACCCTACAATGGTAAAGAAGGTTTCAAACATAGTAATGAGCGTTTCTTGTGGTGTTGAACTTAAGAACCCTAGACACAGACCAAAGGAGGTGTAGGAGACATAATGAAGTAATATGGTGAATAAAATAACTTTAATAATTTTATAATGGTCTTATATACATAATAATCCTTTCATAATTCAAATTAGGCATCAAGTTTACACTTTCAGATCTAATCTCATTTTTAGACCTCACCAAACATAGTCTACCAACTCAAGATGTAGTTTGAGATGCTCATATATCTCATAATGGGTTTCATGGTGGATAAATATTTTAGGAATAATATGTAACCCATTTTCACTCATGATTCATGGTATTTTATTATTCATTTAAGGCCTGAGCTTTATGAATAAGCCTTAAGACCCTAAGGTACTTTCAAGTTGCCTACGAGAGCTAGAATGACATGAATGAGGAGATGGTGTTTATAAACACCCAATATAGATTGGATGAAATTAAAAATTACCTAAAAAATGTCCACAAATATTCTGATCATCACCTTATGCCACTTGTTTGTACTTATAAGTACATAATTATATGAAATAGGCTAAAGAAGGTTATTTTAAGTTGCTTGGGAGGTCCGTACAAGGTGTCAGAAACTAAAAATTGACATGGAGTACCCTTAGTAGGTAATAAAATTGAATAAAATTTTTATTTTAGGATTTTAACGTGTGAGAATCCTATAGAGCCAAAATTTAGTCTCTATGATGGGAGGCTTAATTGAGACCTAGTTAGGAGAGAGAATCAACAAAAAAGTACACTTCCACTCACTCTCAAGACATGAAATTTGACATGAAGATGTAAAACCATACTAGGTCATATAATATTACTTAAATTTATTATTAACATCCATAATTTTATACAAAATGGGGTTTGCATGATTTTAGGGTTACGAGGAATGAGGCTAAAATGGAGCTTTTGGTGTAGAATGAGTTCTTGAGGTTGGTTTTAGACTTCCTAATGAATTGTTGTAGGTATAATAAGATTTTAATAGGACAAACATGGAGAGAGGATGAAATAGAGAATATGAATCTAAGTTTTGGCACTTGTATACAAGATTGGCCTAGTGAGATGAAGGGGTTTCAAGACACCTAAGCACATGAATGATGATTACTATTGAGATGTCAGTTAAGAGAGTTTATGAAACTAATGAGAGGTGTCAAAGAATAGGGGTAGATGTAAATCAATAATATTTTATGATTTAAGTGTGCCATTTTTCCATTCATAATCCAAGACAAAGGGCATCTTTGAAAACCAAGGCAATGTATCAAGCAAGCATTCTAACTCCTACACCACTTAGAGCAAGGGAGAATATTCATAAGAGCTACATATGAAATTTAGGACCTTATAAGATATTTTAATAACCTCTCTTTTGATTTTAACCCATGAGACACTTGTCTCTCTCTCTCTCATGCCCTTCTCTTCTTCTCTCTCACTTTCTCTATATATTGAGCCTTAATTGGTTAAGTTTGTATCCTCCATCTGGGTATGGTGAATCCCTACCAATTTATATGCCTTTGATTAATAAAAATCAACTAGTCTTATCTCCTCCTATGATTATAATTAGTGTGTGTGAATGAATAGTTGATCTTGTCAAGTGAACTGACTTGTCTTCCTTAGCATGTTGTCCTTTCTAACACCTAGATGCAACTTAAAATCTTCTTTTGTAGGTCATGTGAAGTATATAAGTGTGGTGCAAAGGGTTGAGTGAGTTTTTATATCTTATATCATCATTCAATACCTCTTGGTTAGTCTTCCTAGCCTAATCAAACTCACAACCTTCACATTAAAACACACATGTGAGAGATTCATGTTAAGGGTAGTATATGTAAGGTTAATTTTCTTGATCTATAAGTGCACATGTAGCTAGTTAGTAGAGATCAAATATTTAGTGTATCACCCCCTTTGTTTTCATGTCATCCTTTTCCCCTTTTTTTTTTCCAAATTATAGTGTAGTAGATCCTAATTGATACATCAAGGGGAGCTAAACCCATAATCTATAGATTTGACCCATCTAGAGGTCACCCACAACCTAGGATCAATCCCATTGCATAGCTCAAGTTGAGATGGATTGAATCATCCTCTTGTAGGGTGCAATTTTGAGCTATAATAGTAACATTGTTGAACATGAAGACAAAAATGAATATGGAGACTTATTATACTTTGTTGATTTACACGAAGAATCAACTTCAAAAACTAATATATTGTATGTTGATTTGGGTCCATCTAGATACATGACTGCAAAAAGTATTGGTTCTTCTCTTTGAATGACACACCCAATAAAAAACATTTTTTCTTGGGTGATGATACCTAATATAGTGTCCAAGGGATTGGTAACATTACTTTTCATCTTGGCACACAAACATGCAAAATCAAAAATGCATTATATGTGCATGGCTTAACCAAAATTTTATTTTTAGTCAATCAAATTTTAGATCATAATATGAATATTTATTTTGACTATAAAGGTGGAAAAAACTATTTAATTTGAGATAAATATAAAAACTCCAAAATTATTGCATAAGAATCCAATGTGAGCTTAATGTTTCAACTTGAATTTGTTTACAAAAAAATAATCAAGCACTTGTTTCAAAGGACATAGACTCAATACACTTGTGGCACATAAGATTTTGTCACATAAGTTTTGGATATCTCGACACACCACCATTTTGACATGGTAATAGGGTTGACACCTCTAAAAAGTGGTACATATAAATTTCAAAATTGCTTAGTTAGAAAGCAACATAGAGCTCAATTTCAAAAAGCACATATCAAGCCCATGAAAAGCTTTATCTGGTGCATATTGATCTATGTGAACCCATGCAACCTAGTCATGTTGGGTTTAAATACTTCATGCTTTTTCTTATTGATTTTTTAATAAAAAATTGGGTTTATTATCTCAAAACCAAGAGTGAGGGTTTTGACACATTCGATAAATTTAAAGTTGTTATGGAAACAAAGATTGGTCAGAAAATCAAAATTCCACTCAATCAAGGAGGGGGAACCCACAAGTAATAAATTTAAATATTTTTTGGAAGAAAACAACATTCATCATCAAATGGCACCTCAACACATGCCACAACAAATTGATGTTGTTGAATTGAGAAATTATACTATCAGGGAAATGGTGTGGTGTATGCTACATGATTTAGGTTTGGTAAAGTCATTTTAGCCAGAGGTAGTCAAAAATACAATATATCTACTCAATAGAGTTTCCACTGCAACTCTTAATGGGGTAATACCACAAGAATCATGGTTAGGGAAAAATCAATATATAGTACATCTTTGAGTTTTTGGATACAAATCAAATATGCACATTCCCAAAAATTAGAGGACTAAACTTGATATAAAATTAAAAAATATGTCTTCTTAGGGTAAAATGACGAAGCACTTAGATGTATACTAATAGATCCAAAGACTACGAAAATATAAACTAGAAGGGATGTTGATTTTTTTGAGAAGATAGAATCAAAATATCCTTCTACAATCTCACCTAGTAAACCAATAATTCCCATAAAGAATAAAAAAGAGGATAATCCCCAAGATGAAGACAATGATAATGATGGGAATAATCATGCAACTCCATCATCCATAGGAACTGCTCAACATATCCCTAAATGGTCTACAAGTACACTAAGAGATGCTAAACTAAATGGTGTTCTAGACACGTCTACCATATGACCAAGGACACATAGTATGGATTGAGGGGAGGTAGATTTGAACTTAATGAGTACAGTTCTATCTATTGAGACCTCTATAGTTTAGGAATCACTATAATCAAACCTTAAAAAGATGCCATCGATGCAAAATATAACTCACTGATGAATAATAAAACATGGTAACATGTATACCTTCCATTAGGGAAGAAGATAATCATATTCAAAGGATTTTCAAGTCAAAATACAAAGTAGATGATAATCCCAAAAATTGAAAGGCAAGGTTGGTTGTAAAAGGGTATGCTCAAAAGTAAGGTATTTACTATGATGAGAATTTTACTCCCCTAACTAAGATCAAAACCATCAGGATGATTTTTCTATAGCCACACAGTTTGGTTGGAAATTACATTAAATGGATGTAAAAAGTACGTTTATTAATTAAGACTTAAAATAATAAGTTTACATGACTCAACCAAATGGTTCTATCTTACCAAGAAAAGAAGATAAAGCTTGTAGACTTATCAAATCACTGCATGGTTTTAAATAGGCTCCCTAAGTGTGGTATATCAAAATTGATAAGCATATATTGAAACATGGATTCAAAAAGAGTCCATATGGTCTAAATATGTACCTCAAAAAATAAGGGATGATGCTAATCATTTATGTATATATCGATGATCTAATCATCACTGGGAGTTTAGTGAAGATTATTGAGTCAACAAAGATAGATATAAAATAATCATTTGACATGACAAATATTGGGCTTCTACATTATTGTCTTTGTTTAGAAGTTTGGAAAATTTAAAATCACATCTTTGTGTCTTATCTAAAATATTCCAATAAAACACTCAAAATTTTTCACATGATGAATTGAAATATAATCATGACACCTCTGGAGACTAGACTTAAGTTGTCTCGAGCAGATCCAACACTACAAGTAAATACAACTCTATATCAATAGTTGATAGGAAGTCTCATTTACCTGACATATACTAATGCAAACATCAACTATGTTTTTAGTTCTCTCTCATGTTTAATGCAAGAGACCAAATTTTCCCACTAGAAAGTAACAAAATGGCTATAGAGATACATTATAATAACCATGTTATCAAGATTTTTAGATTTAGATCATGTTGAGAACATTAATGATAGGAAATCCACTTCAGGATTTGTATTCTTTTTGGAATCTTGATTGATATCATGGGGGAAAATAAATAAACTTATGTTTCAAGGTCCTATTATTAATCAAATTTACACCGTAAAGAGGTCTACTCCAACCTCCTTAAATTTGATGTAACATTGAAACACCTAAAGGTTGTTGATGACCTATTGGAGAGGTGAATATATAGGTTAAAGGGTTAGCTCCATTAATGTATCACTTAGGCTCATCAAACTAATCTATCAACTTACAATGGAAAGAGAGACAAAATTACTCCAATGGAGGCAATGCACCAAATATGTGGTCCTACACCTATATATCATACACTAAAGACATGAAATACAACATGAATTTAATTACACTACTCAAATAGGAAGGTCTATAGGCATGAGTGTTTCACAGAGAGGATAGTGCTGGTGCATATAATATGAAGCTAATAAATAGGTCTCTAAAGACACCAAAGAAGAGTTCTTTACTTTTCAATCACACAAACTACTATTCACACTATATGACCTAAAAAGATGACTATTACTTGCATATATATAATTAAGAAAAGACAAATAAAAGGAAGCATTTGCTATCACTATCCATTCATAAAACAACTAAACACATCTACTAGACACAAGCCAAGATAAGGCAAAAATTAGTTTTATAGAAATCCAAATGAAAAATACAAGTGTTTCTCTAAGTAGGGATTCACCATCACTCAGGTCAGGATTTTTTTCAAAGCCAAACTAAGCCATACATATAGAGAAGGTAAGAAGAGAGAGAAAGGTACATTAGAGAGGAGTCAAGGACACATGTAACTCTTCATGAGGCAAGTTACAATAAGATAGGGGTTATAAATAGTCCTAATAACTCCCAAAATAGTCACTTCATCTTTGAGATGATAGTTCATGAGAAGTTGGTGTAGAAAGGAGACACCTCACTCATCTCACTTGAAACTGCCACTAATTTCTTTCTTAGAGTTACAACTTTTGTATCTTGACATGTGGCAAGATTATTGAATTTAACCAATCCCACTCTAGACCATTTATACATTTATATGATTATGTTAGAGCTGAGAGTTAATATTCAAGTTTTCTCAAGATGATGGGAAACTGTAAACTGTGTACAAGAGCCTCTTTAGCTCAATAGGCCATGAAAACCAGTCAATTCTCTCATTCTAGGTCTATTATTTACATAAAGACTAAATGGTGTCTAATATCATAGTTTTACATTCCATTTTACACTTGGTTATATCTCATCTTCTTTATTCAAACATGTAAACCACTTTCAAGGACTACCACCCAGCTATATTAGGTATCTTGGCACTCTTAATTGCAAAATTAATCAACACTATGTGTCTTTACTCCCAAGGGATATTTAGTCACTCAAACTCTTCTTCATAATGATCTATAAAATTATCTTCTACCCTCCTCACGTTTGGATAGCTCCATTAAACCCTACTAGACCTTAGTCAATTCAAATCCAAGAGAAAACTCCCAAAACTACCCTTTCTAGGCTTGTAACAATCACTTCTAAGCCTAATCCATAAAACTTATACTTCACGTGTGCCAATTAGCCACTTTTCCTAGTTCTTATGAGAGATGTGAAGGTAAATTTGATAATTTATTAGCTAAACAAATCTATTTTAAGTCATTTATCTCATTTTCTCTCTCATCGAGTCACTGACAAGGTGTAGGCATGTTCAAACATGTCTACAATCTTAACGATGGTTCATAAAGGTAAGGGAATCAAAACCTAAAATAATTCCACAAGTATTTATCCCATATAGGCCCCATTCCATGGAAAACAAATTCAAACCCTATGCAAATCCTTTTTCATGTTTTAAGCATTAACTTTAGTCCTCTCAAGTTCATCATGGTGTAAAACATGATTTTGAGGTAGCCTTCAGTCTTAAAGATTGTTTATAAAGATATGAAGTTTACCAAAAGAAATAATTCCATTTATTTAGGGTAGGATACCCCATTAAAAATCTCCAATTTCCATATACCCCCATACAACTCCTCTAAGGAGTTCAGTGGTCTCATGGGTAGAAAAGACTATGTGTATAGAATGAGAGATTGTTTCTTGGTCAAAACACCCTAAGGTGCATTTTGTGACCATAATAAATTCCAAATAAGTTTTAAATGGTCCATTCATGATTACCAATGGTGTTAAATAGGCATTAGTATCCCAACAAGATTTATTCAACATGAGTCCATACTATGAGGGTTTGGAAGCAATTAGGTCTATGTAGCCCTAATGGCCTAGTTTTGTCCTTCTTTAAGATTTTTGGTGTCTGATTACCTCTTTCAAGATTCCATGACTATTTATACACATTTCATGAGAGTTTACACCACCATTTCAAGGCTTTCCCTTGATTTCCCATCATAAAAGGGTGACCAATTCTACCCAAGTGTAATATGTAGGATTATGTGATGCCAATCAAAATGTCAACTCCTTTCTTCACTTCAAAGCATCAACCTAGCTTGAATACAATATATATGAACTCTTGATACCTCACTGATATTATTTTATAACCAAGACATCACTTTCATTCCACATGTCTCCCTTTTTATAAATTTGAAAGGCAATTTGGCTACTCAATCCACCTGTAGGTATGCATTTGGGTTTTAGTTGCATCTTGGGGTTTAAGGTTTCAATGGAAGTCTATGATAATTTAAATAACCCTTGACAAAAATTTTAAGACTCAATATTCTTTTTTTTAACCTTCTTAGTCTCCTCAATCTCTCATATCTCTATAAATACCCCTTCACTCTCTCATGCATGCTCAGGACTGTAGAGTACATTTTAAAGCCTTCTAGGATTTAATATGGTACTGTCATTAGCCATTCATTTTGATTTTAAGGTCCTCAAATTTATACTTAGGTATCAAATATTTAATACATTTTTCCTTACTTATCTCAACCTCAACCCTCATGCCAATATCACATCTTCTTTTGTCACTGTTCAAACTTAGAATCTTATTGGGTGTAGGTGGTAGTTGAGAACCCCTTGAATATCTTTATTTGAAACTTGTTATTTCCAATTAGACTATTGATACTTGAGATTAATTTAAATTATTTTAACTCTTTTCCCACTTTAAACCTATCTTATTGCAACCTATTATCACCTTTTAGGTCATGTATTTCTCTCTCATACTCTACTTAAGCCTATAGGTGTCAATGGTCTATGTGGCTATAGGGTGTCTTTAGCATTGATGTTTGACCATACCACTTCATTGATCATAAACCCTTCCAAGAGTTATAATATTTCCATTTATCTCCTTATTAGGTTTTTCAACTCAAATATTGGTGTACAAACTCAATCAACTCTCACAAGGTGTAGACCTCGTATTTTAGGCCTTACATAGTAAAAATTTAATATTTTAATCCTTGATAACCCCTATACACTACTTTATTAAAATTCTCATGAGATAAAGGTTTCCATATGGCTTAGACACTGCAAACAAGGATGAACCTTTTGAAAACATCTTTTGTAGGCAACCTCAAACATGAAATAATGAATACTACTTTGAAGGGCCATGTACATAAATGTAAGTTAGGTTAGAGATATTTGATAGAATGAGAATATAGTGGGGTATAATCAACCTCCCTTTAATGTACTAGAAATAATAAAACTCTTCCCAACCTCAAAGGTAAATTTGTGACATATCTCTCTCTTAAAGGCTCTTTTGAAGACCATGGAAGCTTACACATGCCAACCTGGTGAAAACAAGCATGGAATGACTACTCATATTCATAACAACCCTATACACTATTGATCACACTCCAATGAATTTAAATTTGCAATAAAAATTGCCCAAAATGAGTTAGTGGGGATTGTAGGTAGTTTTTGACCCCTCAGGCTCTTAACGATTGTCCATAGAGCTATGGAATTCAATATAAAAACCAATTCTAGGTATTTGAAGGCCAAGACCCCTATCTCTAGTTAAGATCTAAGACCTTGACTCTACTTGTATGGCTTGTACCATATATATGATATCTACCTTTATGAGCTTGTAAGGAGATTGATAGGAGAGAGAATAAATATTTTTCCTTCCTGAGACCTATGTAAGTTCACTAAATTGGATATGACCTATAGAAGCTTAAGAAGCACTTATAAAACTTTTTTACCTAAAACTGGATCCTTCTTGGTTCGTACAAGTGCTTAAACTGCCCTTTTGGAGTTAGAACTAAAGTAAATGACATGTTTTGACATGCCAACAAATACTCTAACTCCTTCTTGACAACATACACATTATAAATCTTCTTTAAATGTTTGTAATTTGATAAAGTCCATACATTACCTCATTTTAAGCCCAAAAAGGTGATTTAAATGGCTTTAAAGTACATGATATGCATGGTGAAGGATTAACACATGGTTAAGTGAATTGTGGAGCTTTGTAAATCCACCTTTAACTCTATATGACCTCTTCACCACTAGATTTAGTGATCCATTCAAAAATATCACCTTGATAAGGTTTAAATTAGCCACAATTAAAACCTAGGTTTCTCTATAAACCTTAAAAAATGCTAAAATACCTTAGTCTTTTCAAACATATTTAACAAGACCTAAACCAAGTGATTAAGTGAAAAGAATTAACTTTATGGACCATTTACCTTCTTGACACATCATGACATACCCCTAGGACTCACTAGGTTAACATTGGAAGCATGGGAATGCATGAAAATGACACTACCTTAAATAATGCTAAAAAGACTAAAAAATCTTCAATTTAAAACCTCATAAGGCATGGGGTGGGTTAGGAAAAAAACATGGAATCATGACAAACAAGTTTTCACCTATATGTGTTTACATTTTAACCTTGAGGTTCAAAATAAGTTAAGAAATTCATGATTCATAGGGGTAACATGCTTGCTATGCTAATTGACTAGTAGCCTTGTCCTCCCATTAGGCCATAAAGTCACTTACATTCTACCTTAGACTTGATCAAACCTTGACCTTAAATACAATAATTTTGGACAAGATAAGATGACTAATTTACCTCCACACACATAATACAAAGAACAAATAAACAACAAGATAAGGAGCAAGACTAAAAAGGCACATACCATAGTTGTGCTACAAAGCACTTACAGAACACAATAATAGAAGCAAAATACTATATACAAACTAACCTTCAAATATTTATCCTTTTGGATCAAAATGGAATCTTTTAAGATCATCCTCTTCATGTGGTGAGTAAGGATGTGAAGCAAGTTGCCTCTTAGACCTTTGTTTTTTTGAACTCAATTATTTCTTAATTAGCAGTCCTTCAAGTGAACCATCAACATCAAACATGTTCCCCATGAATTCAAATTCATCTTGATCTTTATCATTCACCTCATGTTGATTTTCTATGATAGGATATCTCTCTAATATGACCACATCTGTAGTTTCAAATTTTGATGATTTTCTAGGATCATGTTTGTCAATGTGTTCACTTTGATCAAATTTATTTTGGACATACTTGAAGGTACAAGTTAGTCATCAAAACTCAAAAAAAAATTTCAAGTTCTTCCCAAAAGGCAATCTCCTCTTGGTCACTTGAAAGTATATCAATTTGGATACCATTCTTGTCATTATTTTTAGGGACGATAAGCTCATCAAATGCTTCAATTGGAACATGGTCTAGCTAAGTTTTGACCTCTTCAATCTTTATCATCTACTCATGATGCTCAATAGGGATAGTAACCAAAACATCCTCATGAGAGATTGCCTCATAATTAACTTCAACTTCACTCAAGAATGTCATGTCACCATCAACTCTTTCAAGATGTAACTCACACTCCATCCTATTAGTTTTTTCATCTTTCTCGTTAATAGGTTCACTACTAGTAAACATTTCAAGCTCTCTCATAAATTCATGGTACAACTACTACCATCAATTCTCTTCATCCTGCTTGTCAAGGGTTGCCACTCCTTCTTCATGTTTTCTTGGAGATGTAACCTCATAAATGTCTTAGTGAAGGCTAGTCTTTGATGGTTCCACTACACTCAGCTCCTTAAACTCTTTATTATCACAAGGAATAAGTTCATCATCTTCAATGAAAAAAGGCAATTCAAAGTAAAAACTTACCTCTTATTTACCTCCCCCTTGATGTTCTTTTGTAGTTGTAACCTCATCTTCTACCTTCAAAACCACAAGCTCTTGTTGGTAAAAGTAGAGGATGGGAGGGTAATAGGACTCTTTGTTACGCTTAAACTTGACAAGGTATCCTTCCAACTCAAGGTTTTAGATTTAGGATTATTGTAAGGTTCTTGGAGAGGTTTTTGAAGAGAGGGGAAAAGATTCATTCTCTTGACTTCTAGCATCTTCTCGCTCTCTTTGTTTTTGGTGAGCATAGGAGAAGATTCATTCACAAGGGTTGGCATGGTATAAATAAGAGTCATAGTCCATGAAGGCTTCCAAGATGGGCTGATCTTGGGTTATTTTATAAGGGTAAATGTAGATTGAGGAATACTTGGAATCAAAGGAGGTGGACTAGGGATATGAGATGATGGTTGAGATTACTTGGGTTGGATCTTTTGATTTTCCCATCTCACTAGCCTACTCTCCATGAACTCAATTATGTCTCTTATTTGTAGCCTTTCATTTGTTAAGACATATTGGTTTTATTTTTTAAACAATGCCCACTCTCCTATTGTAAAGTGTAATGAGTGTTTTAAATGTTAAAGGATGCTGATAGGAACAAGGTGACCAAGCTCAAATCTTCTATCCATCTTCCTCATCACTATTTCATTCTTTTGCATTTTTATAAGCAACTGACTATCTTATTCTCTTCTAGCTTGAATATTTTTATATCTAAATTCTTCTATCTCAACTATTATATCCATCTTCCTTGTCACTATTTCATTATTTTACATTTTTATAAGTAGTTGATTGTCTTATTCTCTTCTAGCTTGAATTTGCCTAGCTCTAGAAAGAAATTATTGACCCAACATATGCCTAAATGGTATATAAGTAAACTAAGAGATGCTAAGCTAAAAAATGTTCTAGACACATCTACCATATGGCTAAGGACACATAGTATGGATTGAGGGGAGGTCAATTTGGCCTTAATGAGTATAGTTGTATCTATTGATCCCTTTAAAATTAAGGAAACCCTACAATGAAAACTTTGGAAATATGCCATCGATGTAGAATATAACTCACCAATGAATAATAAAACATGTTAACTTGTAGACCTTCCACCATAAAACAAGATAATCATATGTAAATGGATTTTCAAGTTAAAATACAAAGTAGATGGTAGTCTAAAAAATCACAAGGCAAGGTTGGTTGTAAAGGGGTATGCTAAAAAAAAGGTATTGACTATAATGAGATTTTTACTTCCACAACTAAGATCAAAACCATCAAGATGATTTTCCTATAGACACATAGTTTGATTGGAAATTCCATCTAATGGACGTACAAAGTGAATTTATTAATGAAGACTTAAAATAATTAGTTTCATGACTCAACCAGATGGTTCTGCCATACCAATAAAATAAAATAAAGTTTTTAAATTTAACAAATCATTGTATGGTTTTAAACAGGCTCCTTAAGCATGGTATATCAAAATTGATAAGCATATATTGAAACATGGATTCAAAAAGAGTCCATATGATCCAAATATCTACCTCAAATAACAAAGGGGAGATGGTAATCATATATATATATATATATATATTAATGATCTAATCATCACTGGGAGTTTAGTGAAGTTGATTGAGTCAACAAAGATAGATCTAAATCAATCATTCCAAATGACAGATCTCAAGTTTTTGCATTATTTTCTTGGTTTGGAAGTTTGGAAAAGATAAAATCACATCTTTGTGTCTCATCTAAAATATTCCAATAAAACATTCAAAAAAATTCACATGATGGATTGCAAGACAATTACCACACCTATAGAGACTAGAATTTAGTTGTCTCAATCACATATAAAACCACAAGTAAATGAAAATTTATATTAACAGTTGATAGGGAGTCTCATTTACCTAACATATACTGAGCTAAACATTAACTATGTTATCAATTATCTCTCATTTTTAATGCCAAAACCCAAAGTTCCCCACTAGAAAGAAATAAAGTGGCTATAGAGATACATTAGAGGAACCATGGATTTTGTCCTAGAATATAAGAAGAGTGATAATTTATTCTTGAAAACATATTAAGATTTAGATCATGTTGGGAACATTGATGATAGGAAATCCACTTTAGGATTTCTATTCTTTTTGGAATTTGGATCGATATCATGGGGGAACAATAAACAAACTTATGTTTTAAGGTCTTATTATCATTAAAATTTACACCCTAAGGAGTTCTACTCTAGCCTCCTTAAATTTGATGTAACATTGAAACACCTCAAGGTTGTGGGTGACCTATTGGAGAGGTGAATCTCTAGGTTAAAAGGCTAGCTCCCTTGATGTATCACTTAGGCTCATCAAACTATTCTATCAACTTACAATTAAAAGAAAGAGAAACCTACTCTAATGAAGGTGATACACAAAATATGTGGTCCTACACCTGTACATCATACACTAAAGACATGAACTATAACATGAATTCAATTACACTACTCAAATAGGAAGGTCTCTAAGCATGAGTGTTTCACATAAAGGCTAGTGTATGGTGCATAAACTAAAAAGTTGATCAATAGGTCTCTAAAGACACTAAGGAGGAGTTATTTACTTGTTAAGAACATAAACTACTATTCACACTATATGACCTAAAAATATGACTATTTTTTGTATAGATATAACTAAAAAAGGACAAATGAAAGGAAGCATTTGCTACCATTATCCATTCATCAACCAACTAAGCACATCTAATAGACACAAGCCATGAAAAGGCAAAACTCAATTTTATTCAAATCCAAAGGAAAAATACAAGTGTTTCTCTGATTAAGGATTCACCATCACTCAGGTTAGGATCCTTTTCAAAGCTAAAATAGAACATACATATAAATAAGGTGAGAAGAGAGAGAGAAAGGTATGTTGGAGAGGAGTCAAGGACACATGCCACTATTCATGATGTAAGTTACAAAAATATAGGGGTTATAAATATTCCTAATAATTCCCCCAACATGTGTCACTTCATCTTTGAGATGATAGCTCATGGTAAGTTGGCATATAAAGGAGACACCTCACTCGTCTCACTTGAAACTACCACTACTTTCTTTCTTGGAGTTTCAAATTTTGTATCTTGACATGTGGTAAGATTATTGAAGTTATCCAATGCCACTCTAGACCATTTACACATTTATTTTATTATATTATAGTTGGGAGTTAATATTCAAGTTTCCTCAAGATGATGGGAACCTACAAACTGAGTACAAGAGCCTAGTTAGCTCAATAGACTATGAAAACCAGTCAATTCTCTCACTCTAGGTCTATTATTTACATAAGGACTACTTGGTGTATCCTATCATAGTTTTATAGTACATTTCACACATATTTATATCTCATATTATTTATTCATACCTACAAACCACTTTCAAGGACTGCCACCTAGCTATATTAGGTCTCTTGGGGCTCTCAATTGCAGAATTGATCAACACTAGGTGTCTTGACTCTCCAATGGATATTCAATCATTGAAACTATTCTTCATGAGGCTATATTAAATTACCTTATATTGTATTAATCTATATATATCTCCATTAGAGCCTAATAGGCCTTACTCAATTTAAATCCAAGAGAAAACTCCCAAAACTACCCTTTCCAGGCCTATAACAGTCACTTCTAGGCCTAATCTATACATCCTGTACTTCACATGTGTTAACTAAAAATTTTCCTAGTGACTATGAGATATTTTAAGGTAAATATAATCATTTCTCATCTTAAAAATTCCATTTTAACTCATTTATCTCTTTTTCTCTCTCATCAAGTCACTAACAAGGTGTAGGTAGGTTCAAACATGTCTACCATCTTAGCGATGGTTCATAAAGGTAAGGGAATCAAAATTTGAAATAATTCCAAAAGTATTTATCCCACATAGGTCCCATTCCATGGCCAAAATATTCATATCTCATGAAAATAATCTTTCAATTTCTAAGTATTAAATTGAGTCCTCTCAAGTTCATCATGATGTAAAACAAGGTCTTGAGGTAGTGTTCAATCTTACACATTATTTATAAAGTTACAAGGGTTACCGTGAGAACTAATGAAAATGGTTTGGGTTAGTATACCCCATTCAACATATATAATGTCCATATTCCCCCATGAAAGTCTTTCAAGGAGTTTTGAGCTTCTCAAGGTGGTCTCTCGAGTAGAGAAGATTGTGTGCACACAATGAGAGAATGTTTGTTAGTCAAACACCCTAAAGTGAATTTTGTGACAATGAAAAATTCCAAAAAAGTTTTAAATATTCCATTATATATTATCAATTGTGTTCAATATAAATTATTCTCCCAATAATAGTTACACAAGATGAGTGGATATTGTGAGGGTTTGGAAGCAAATAGGTCTGTATAGCCCTAATGGCCTAGTTTAGTCCTTCTTTAAGAGTTTTAGTGTTTGATTGCCTCTTGAAGGATTCCATAACTATTTATATATATTAAATTATAGTGTACACCACCATGTCAAGTATTTACCTTACTTTCCCATCACAAAATGGTGACCAATTCTTCCCAAGTGTAATATGCATGCCTATGTGATGCCAATCTGACTATTAACTCCTTTATTCACTTCAAAGCATTAAAATGTCTTGAATAAAATATATATGAAATATTTAAAACCTAAATAATATTATTTTACAACCAAGACATCACTTTTAGTCCCCATGTTTCCCTCTTTACAAGTTTGAAAGGCAATTTGGCTACTCAGTCCACCTGTAGGTATGCATTTGGGTTTTAGCTGCATCTTGGGGTTTAAGGTTTCAATGGAAGTATATTATAATTTAAATAACCCTTTAAAAAGTGTTGAATACTAAATATTATATTTTAAACCTTCTTAGTCTATTTAATCTCTCATATCTCTATAAACACCCCTTCACTCTTTCATGCATACTCAGGACTATAGAGTATAGTTTTAGGCCTACTAGGCTTTAATATGGTATTTCCATTATCCATTAATTTAGATTTTAAGTTCATAAAATTTATGATCAATTTTAAAATATTTAATACATTTTTCCTTACTAATCTCAACCTCAAACCTCATGCTAATATCACATATTCTTTTGTCACTGTTTAAACTTAGAATCTTTTTAGTCGTGTGTGGTAGTTGAGAATCCATTGAATATGATTCTTTGAAACTTGTTATTTCCAATTATTATCATGATAATTTAGAGTAATTTAAATTTATTTAAGTATTTTCCCACTTTCAACCTATCTTCTTGCAACCTATTAACACCTTTTAGGTCATGCATTTCTCTCTCATACTCTATCTAACCCTATAGGTGTCAATAGACCATATGGTTTTAGGCTATCTTGAGAATTGATTTTTAACTATACCACTTCATTGATCATGAACCATTAAAATTGTTATAACACTACCATTTATTTCCTTATTATGTCTTTCAACTCAAAACTTGGTGTACAAACTCAACCAATTCTCATAAGGTGCAAACCTATAGGTTTGTATTCCTTGTATTTTAGGCCTTTTATAGTACAAACTTGATGTTTTCAGCCTTGAAAAACCATATAAACTAATCTATTAAAATTATCATGAAATAAAGGTTTTCATATGGCTTAGACACTACAAACAAGGATGATCTTTTTGAAAACCTCTTTTGTAGGCAACCTCAAGCATGAAATCATGAATACTACTTTGAAGGGTTGTGTACAGAAAAATTAGTTAAGATAGAGAGATTTGATATCATGAGAAGATAATGTGGCATAATCAACCTCCCTTTAATACACTAGAAACAATAAAACTCTTCCAAACCTCAAAGTCATATTTGTGACATATCTCTCTCATGAAGGCTCTTTTGAAGAACATGAAAGTTCACACATGCCAACCTAGTGAAAACAATCATGGAATGACTATTAATATCTTTACAAACCCTATACATTACTTATCACACTCTAATGTGTTCAAAATTGCAGGAAAAATTGCACAAAACTGAGTTGGTGGGCATTGTAGGTAGTTTTTGACCCCTCAAGCTCTTAACGATTATTCATAGAGTTGTGGCATTCAATATGAAAACCAATGATAGGGATTTAAAGGCTATTAGGACCCCTATCTCTACTCAAGATCTTAGACCCTGACTCTACTTGTACGACTTGTACCATCCATATGAAATCTACCTTTATGAGCTTTCAAGGAGATTGATAGGGGAAAGAATGAATATTTTGCCTTATTGAGACCTATTTAAGATCCATGAACTTGGAGATGACCTATAAAAGTTGAAGAGTCACTTCTAAGCTTTTTCACTTGAAAATGTATCATTCTTGGTTCGTACAAGTGTGTAAACTACCCTTTTAGAGTTAGAACTAAAGTAAATGACATGTTCTAACATGCAAATAGATACTTTGACTTCCTCATGACAAAATTAATGCTATAGCTCTTCTTTAAATGTTTATAATTTTATAAAGTTCATACATTACCTCATTTTTATCCCAAAAAGGTGATTTAAATGGCTTTAGAGTATATGATATGCATGGTGAAATATTAACACATAGTTAGATGACTTGTGGAGCTTTAGAAAAATCTTAACTTTACATGGCATCTTCACCATTGGAATTAATGATCCTTGAAAAATGATCACATTGATAAAGTTTGAATTGGCCACAATTGAAACCTAGGTTTCTCCAAAAACCTTAAAAAATGCTAAAATACCTTAATCTTTTCAATTAGACTTAACAAGAACTAAACCAAGTGACCAAGTAAAAGGAATTGACATGACAGACCATGTACATTTTTAACACATCATGACATACCCCTAAGACTCACTAGGCTGACCTTGAAAGCATTGGAATGTATGAAAAGGGCATTACCTTAAATAATGCTAACAAGACTAACAAATCTTCATTTTAAGACCTCATAAGGCATGGGATGGATTAAGAACAAAGCATGGAAGCATAATAGACAATTTTTGACATATAGGTGTTGACCTTTTGACCTTGGGGGTCAAAATTGGTCAAAAATTCCTCCATAGAATCATAATATCATGCAACACAAGGAGCTATCTGTGAATTGATTTGGCTCAGATGTATACTTAAAGGATTTGGATTACCATAGAATCATCCAACAATCCTCCATGTAGAAAATAACAGAGTAGTGAAGCTTGTTTGAAATTATATATTTCAAGAATGTACCAAATCCATTTAGGTTCAAGTACATCTCATTCATGAACATATTCAGAACAACATCTAGCTCCAATCTTACCCGATAAATCAACAACATGCAAATATTTTCACTAAGGCACTTGCACAGGAAAAATTTGAGGCATTTAGATAATTTATCTCATGTTCAATTGAATCTAAGTTGAATTAAGGGGGGAATGTTAGGACTAGGGTAGATTATTTAATTCACCATAGGTGGATTAATAATCAAAATCTTATCTTTTTTAATTTACTTAGTTGTTGTTATCTAGTTATATCTATCCCACTATTTTTGGGTTGTTATGTCTAGGTGTTCCCTTAGGGGTAGGATAGGGATAATTTAATTTATTTGAATAAATTATTTTTATCATGTAATCTAATTCCTTCGATTATGGATGTGATAAGCAATACAATTCCTATAAGAATTGTTACTGTGTTTTATGTTTGTAATGATTATAATTATTCAAATAATATATTTTGTTCTGATTAATTTGTAATACATATTACTCTAGATCATATTCATTACCCCTTATAGATCAAGGGGGAGTTTTTTCGAGTTTTATGATCCAAAACTATTTAATTTAAATAAATATATTATTCTTAGTTAATACATTAAATACAATATATTTTTAATTTTTGGTTAAATTAGTAAGTTATTCATGCGAATCACATGGTAAATTTGTTAGTAGGGTCTATTGGATAATTGCGTATCATAAAATTAAAAATTTAAATATAATATTTAAAACCTTTATCTAATGTTAAAGTTAATTTAATGAAAGCCAAAATATTATTTTTATTGGTCCATTTGATGTTAAAAATTAAACAATGAGATTGAGTCACTTGTGTATATGCAAAAGAAATTTTTATTAGAGCAATTACCCAAAGTAAATTGGTCAAAACATGAAGAAACATATTTTTAAGTAAAAACAAAGGGAGAAATTGATATCACTCTATTATTGTTTAAAAATAGAATTGATAAATGCACAAGGATGGATGCTTCTGAAGAAACTTCTATTCAACATATGACTCTTTATTACTTAAGTCATCTGATTTAACAAGACAAAAATATTTTTGAAAATATAATTGGTGTTAGCAGTGATGATGGAGAATATCCAAAAAAAATAAATAATTTTGACACACCTTGTAATGAAGATAGTGTTGGATCCAAAATGTAAAAATTCATCCCTTGTGCACCTCCTATAAATTATGTCCAATCAACCGAAGTTGTAGGTTCTAGTCTCCTTGTTAGAAAACAATTGAGTTTAGATGATTGCATATTTGATTCTAAAATATTAATTAATAATATTAGATAATAATATTTGTCTAATTATAATTTATCACACCATAATTATCAATGTGTCTCTAAATCCTTGAATGTTTTGGGAAAATTTCACCAAAGTATGTGAGTAATTAAAGATGATGTTGTCACTCTATAAGGTACATCCATTGCATTGAAAATTTTCCTCCTTTTGATTATCCACCTCAACTTTTTCTCACCAATTTTTAACTATTACCTCAACCATCTTCTTCCACTCCCCTTACATGGGTTTAAAAATTGGTTATTCATAAGAAAATGGTTATGAAATCCATGGGCCTTGATTTTACTATAATTTCCTCAATGATTCAAACTAAGTAACCAAGGAAGCAAAAAAACACAATGCCATCCATATGGATGATAAATGATTGATATAATAAAAAATAACCACGCATTCAATTAATAAGAATAAATATCACATATTATTGATTGATTATGCAATTAAACATGTAGATCTCGGTAAGCCCAATTAGCAAGCTATATTCCAAAATTGAATACCATGAATAATTCCAATTTGAGAGGATATAAAATTATGGGGAATCAAAAATAAAAATTTAGGGGTTATTTACCATCGAAACATCATATCATAAACAACCCTAATTAAACCATTCATCATCATATCCATAAAAAAAATCAAAAATCAAAACATCATGAACCATATCATACATCATCTATCTATCCAAAATATTGAAGCTTATATTAATCATGTTGACACACAAGCCCAACATTTTATCCTATCAATTTATAAGATATAGATTTTAAGAGAGATGTGGTCTAACAGGGCATTGAAGTGGCGATGCATGTAAAATTAACCAAATCATGGATTTTAAGGATTGAAATAACTCACAAACATAGAGGAGGTTGTAAATAATTTTTATAAATTATTACACTAACATGAGAAGATCAAAGAAATGGTTAAAAGTTTTAAAGAAGAAATTTAATGTATTCTAGAATAAATAGGTGAATTTTTTAAATAAATTGGAATGTAGACATGCTTAATCCCAAAATTAATATAAATTATAAACATTAATGCATATGTATTTGTTTTTCAAGGTGTCATTAAAAATACAAATGGAGGCTCTTACTAATGTTATGAAGTTTTCAATTTTTGTGTTAAATGTATGCAATAGGGTATTTTTTATTTTGAAGATATAAAAGTATAGAATGTGGATATGATGTCTAAAGTTGAAGAATTTATTGAAAAAACCATTATGATATAAGTTAATAAAGGAAGAGTTCAGATGTATTATGAAATGTGATTAATTAAAATATGTCAATTTTAATAAGGATTCAATAAATGATTTGATCTAATTTCACAATTCAATAAATCTCTTGGAATCTAGGAAGAAAAAAAGGAAAATATTTAACTCAAATAATTTTAAAGTTTTATATACCTAAGACACTCATAAGAGGTATGAAGATACACTTGATATTGATGTTTTGAAAGATGTTATTGAGAAGTACCATTTTGACAAGTTAAAGATGGATGTACAAAAGGAAAGACAAATAGATTTGACTGAAGGATATGATGCCCAATATTCCACAGATGACTTGTCAACTAAAATTTCCATTTTGTAAATTTGTGTCAATGTATGGTTTATTTTATTATCTTTAATTTTTAATTTAAAAAAAAAAAATCTATGAAGTAAGTTATGGTTGTCTTTAGTAAGTTGTAAAATTATTTTTTTAACTTGAAAGATAATATATATAGAAATAGTTTTGAAGATGAAAGGAATTTATGAACCTAATAAAATTTTGAGAATATATTACATTTATATAATTGTATTTGAAATAAATTAATTATGAATAAGGAACTTTGAAATTATTTCATTTGAGGTAAAATTCCATTCTCATTATTGGAATGTTTATTTGATTTTTTCTTTATCACATGTTTTGGTAATATTTTTTTGGTGATTAATATTCATAGAGATGCTTGTTTTAAATTGTTTTGTGTGATTCATACTAATATGTGCATTTACTTAATCATCAAAATTCATTTGTTTTTTCCTTTCCATTTATATTCTAGTATTTCCAAACATTGAAAACTCCCCAATGATTTATTTGAATATTCATGTATATAGTAATTTTATTCTTTGAAAATATTTTGAATGAAGGGAACATCCCATCAAAATATAGATACTTTATCCTACATGTTTTTATAAGTTTTTCCTATTTTTCCTCTCAAAAGTAATAAATTTATAATAGGTGTGATATTGGTAGAATCATTAGAGGATGTTGAAGATATTTAGAGACCATGATAATGATGAGGAAGAAGGTGATCTTTGTGATATTTTTTCATAAGTTTAATATTTTCAACTCACTCATAAAAATTATATCAAATGTAAATTTGAATGAAATAAAACTTGATGGAAACCTATAAAATCACATATTATTCAAGGGAAACATTCATTGTTATGACTAACATAAAAAAGCTTATACTTTGGTTACACGAGGAGAGTAATTAAAACTTATGTCAGCTTCAAAAATGTTTAAACTTGCCCACAAGTAAGCATGTAATATCAAGATGAACTGTATGTGCGCTTAAGATGAGGGATATCTAGGGGAAAGATGGGGATCATGATAGATCTATGTAAATAATAGTACAATGGTAAATATGCTTTGTAGATGATCATAGGGAAAATATGATAGTGTAGCGTGTGGTATAAGTTCCATGTCACATAAATAATTATACTATTCAATAAGTGATCTAACATAAATATCCATGTAAGGATAAATCATCCCAAGATAGGGGGAAAATGAATGTCTACAAAGTATATAAAGAATTATAATTAAAGCATGAAAATTGAATGTAGAAAGACTCGAGAGTTATAAATCAAGAACCATGAATCTAAAATTAACTGTGTATAAATAGAGGAAATATATAATATAAAAAATAATAAAAAATGCATCACAAATAATATAGTGAGGTATGAATATCAAAAATCAATCATGTTTAAATGTGAGGCATAATATGCCATAAAAAAATAATGTTTTCATAAATATTGATAAATTTCATAACATACATCATCAATAGCATCTGATAAATCATGTTTTAACAGAATCTAGATTTCATCATAGTCTCATCTATCTTCATTGAGAGAAGTGTGAGGACTTCCTGTCACATTGTCTCAATGGAGAATGTAGGTATGATAAAAGAATGAGGTTATGTATGTGGAATATCCTATAAAGGGTAACCAAGGTGAAGAACTAGTAGTACACTATGATTATAAATATTTGATCTCTAGGATGATGAAGGCAGTGGAGAAGGGTTAAACTTCACTCATGAATGACCTTAGGTACATTTCTAAGAAGGTGATGGTGTAGGTCATGGAAAAGCACAAAAATGCTCATACAAGACTCTACACCTATCTATATGATGTGTAGCACATGGATGCCAAAGGAAATAGACATACCCATGTTTAGGGATGTACTCAAGAAGAATATTAGGAAGAGGTAGAGTCTTATCAATAAAATGTGCCTTCTCTAGATGAAGTACATCAATGTATTATTATAGCTACCAATAATGTGTAGAAGTATACATGGTTTTACCATGAAAATAATAGGTATGTCTACAATTAGTTGATTGTGGAGGTCGACTATATGTAGTGGGAGTATAACCTAAATCATGTTGATGTGATAAGAACCTCTGATGTGCACAATAATTCTTGGACGAATGACCAACAACCTTATAAAACTCATAATATGGCTTATTTTCCCATTATGTAGGAAGATGATCAATCTTAGGCAAAGGTAATATGCCATCACCATCAATATTATAAATCAAAGTAGAGTCAAAGCTAGGATTATTAACTATGATAGATGATCATTATGTAAGGAAACTTAATGTGGTTGTAATCTCAAATAGTATAAAGATTGAAGGATCAAATAACCTAGTGAACCTATATGGAGCATTCTAACCTAGGGTTTGTGTCTCCTCGAATATTTTAAATGTCATCATTATGAATAAATTTAACACATTAGCATGATGATGAGGCTATAAATCTCATGTAGTGTGTCCAAAGTTGATCAACTAAGATGATCTATGATAATGGAAAGCTGAAAATCATGACTTTAATATGAACAGTGATAATAGGAACTATGATATGAAGTCAAACACATCCTATAGGATGCATTTATCTTTACTCATAGCCTTGAAATGTATTTTTGGTAGATTTAAGATTAATTTTAGAGTACCCAAGTGTTTGAATAAAATAAAGGGAGGTAACACAAGTGTCAATCCTTCATAGATCAAGGCATACTTGACTTAGATATCACCAATTTTTACATTGATAAATAGTGGAGGATCATCTAATCAAATAAATATTTCATTAGGAATCATTGAGGCAATGGAAAATTTTAGTGGGAGGGACATATCTATGGTTTCATTAACATGTATAGACATTTCTTCACATTGTTGGAGAATACTATCTTTAGACATGGACAAAGTGGTTTTGTGCCCTATAGGTAGAGGTTGATGGGCATTCATTTTGAATAAAAGTTTCATTAAATTATTATGATGATGAGAATTCCTCATGATTTATAGAAAATGGATTTGATATGAGAGATGAGAAATTTCTTTTACAGAATCTCATTCATCATATCCAATTAAAGTTGTATTAGATAGGGGTGCATAATGTTGAAGCAAAACTATTTAAGGAAGGGTGGAATTGCATTTAAATTGATGTTGATGAGAGGTAATTGACTAAGACCTAGTTAAGGTGGTTATTCCAAGTATATCCAATTGGGTTGATGTAAATAGTGTTTTGGTGTCATGGTTGAGGTGTTGTGTGGTTTTATATAAGATTTTATAGGTGGTTAATAAGTCAAAGAAATAGGTGGATTTGTAGTTTTATGTAAGTTAGAATGAGGAGAGTTTGGTGATAAGTGAGGACTATAAGTTGTATCAATGGAGAGTGAATTAGTATCTAGATGTGGTGTTTGAGTTGAAGCATACGGGGTAGTGGAGGAAAAAATAGGTTGCTTTGTTATATTTTTAGGGATCATTATCACATGCCAAAGTTTTGTAAAATGAGATGGGTAAGAATATTGAATAGTATAAAAAGTTTGAAAGTTTTTGTAGTTATAATTTGGGTAAGGATCAATATAACAAACTATAGAGTAAAAAATACTCTATGTTTCATTCTAATTTTCAGCAGCACATGATCCAGATCACTGTCCCCATATACTTTGGATCGAGACGGTGAAGTTTTGGAAACAGAATGCGGGCTCTATTTTTTTTAATTCATTTTTATCTAAGTGTTTAAGTCAAGTGGAAGCTGCCAAGTGTTGTCATCCGAGCCACCTTTCATATTTCAATAAGGCCATGGAACGTGCCACGTGTCCCATAATAACTCAGTGAAATGCGACAAGTGTCAGCATCCACATTTCAAATCTCTTTTCAGTGAAAGGTTTTAAAAGCTAAGTATCAAGATCAGGTAGAAAGCACCAAGTGGAAATAGCAAAAGGTCTCAATTTTTCTTTTCTAAAAGTGACAGAAGATGCCATGTATCCCAACAGAAGAGAGTGAAAGCCACCATGTGTCGAGATCTGAATTATCTTCATTTTGCTTCACGGATATAGTAAAGACTGTGATGAGTCCCAAGTGTTGTTTTTGAAGCAAGCAGAAGCTGCCAGGTGTCGCTGTCTGTGTAAATATGAAATGAGACTTGTTTGTTTCTATGGTATAAATAGAGTAAAGCAGAGACCGCCATGTGTCATCTTCTGTAGGTTTCTAAAAGGGTAGCTAAAAGAAGCAGAGACTACCACGTAACCCAAGATAAGTAAAACAAAGATTGCTATGTATCCTTTAATGAAGCAGCAGAGATTGACCCCTGTCCCTATGTCCCTTTTAAAGTTACTCAGGTAAGAAATGCTATGGGTCTTATTTTATTTTAAGCTGTTGAAGTTTCGAGGAAGCGGATTGCAACAAATGTCAAAGGTAGAATACTCATAAGCAAAGACAAAAAAAAGTATAAGTTACACATAAATTATGTTAGGTTGTGGAGCTAAAAGCTTCACTGATGCAAACAGAGGAGGAGGTTTCAGGAAGGTTGATGAGTGTTACTGTCACCGGCATCGGTCAGGCCAACCGGTGTCGGCAGGAAGGAGATAGGAAGGCAACCGATGTTGATCATAAGTCAGCCAGCATCGGCACCCCCCAGGCAAACAAGGATTGACGTCGATCACCTGTGTGGTTCGACTGCGAGTATGTTACGGGCAGTTAGCTAATGAACCATGTGTTTGTATGTTTAGAACCAATTTTAGACTAAGAGCTGCAGATCTAATTATTGTAATTAGATGTCTAATTATTGTTTGGATGAGATCTATATAATAGACTCATGGATTGTATTGAAAGTTTTTCTAGTTTGAGTTGAGCAAAGTTTGCTTCTTCTGTGTGTGAGGTGAGCAAGGGTGTTCCTCCTAGTTCCATAGCAGTACCAAGGTGGGTGCTGGATTAGAGAATCAGTAGGGTTCTTCATGTATGTATGATCTTGGTCATCAGGTGAGCATGGCTACTTTAGGAGATCTACATGGTAAGTAAGATCATTGATCTGTAGGTGTATGTGTGTGTAAGGTCAAGGTTCACAGGTGTGCAGAACCAGATTGATTTGTAGGTGTGCAAGATCAGATGAGACAACAACACAACAGGGAGCAGAATCAGGTGGGATCTACTTAGAGTATAGTGGGTACTCATAGAGAGCAAAGAGGAAGGCAAGGAAGATCCTTCCATAAGTAAAATCAGATTGGGTTGCAGGTTGTTGCAGTTCAAGGGAGATCTACTTGAAGTATGTTGAGTACTTGTGGAGTGCGTGGAGCACAGGTATACTGGCAGTAGTGGATACTGGCTGGTTGGAGGTGAACACCAACTTTGTGTTTGAGTTGGGTGTTGGGACCTAAGGGAGAGAGCTTTGAGGGAAGATTTACTGTTTATGCCCTAGAGGTGTGGGAGCCCTAGAGGTGTGTAAGGAAGAAGAACTGTGGCAGCTTTCTTTATTGTATTTCCTTTTGAACGAGTTTTAATACAAGTTATATATTGTCTCTCATATCATGTGTTATTTTTGAATTCTAGTTACTTGTTGATTCTGGTTATTTTCGCATATTAAGTTGCTTGGTAATCAATTGTGTGCTTCCGGTTTATTCATCCCAACAAGTGGTATTAGAGCTAGGTTGCAGGGAGCAAGTTTTATGTTTGGTTACAGGTCACTCTCAGGGGTTTCTGATTGAGTGGGAGTAGAGCAATGGTAGATCAAAGTAAGCTAAGAATGGAGGAGTTGAAAAGCACAGATGGTCACTTACGGTCCTATGGAAAGAAAGAGCAGGTAAAAGAAAACTGTTGGTTTGTGGAAGATCAGCATGAAGGAATTGAAGAAGCAGATGTTGCAGGTGATGTGGCACAGGATGCTCTGAGAGGTTTCTTGGATAAAGTAGAATCTTGTTTTATAGATTTTGTTGCCTCTTTCCATGCAGCCCCATATAGAGGAGCTGGTGAGCCTTGCCAAAGAATTGGCAAAGGGGAAGTGAAGCTGAAATTGCAGGTGGCCAACACATGGGTGTTGAAGGAGGTCATGCAAGTCCCAGGTTTGGAGATATGGCTAATTTCTTCAGAAAGGTTGGGTGATGAGAGATGCTCAAGAACTCTCATAGTTGATGCACTTGAATTAGCTAGTGGTAAGAAAACAAGTACTCTTTATCTACTTATTTATATTACTGATTCTTCTTCTGTTGTGAAGACGTGGCTTCATAGGCTTGGTCACATGAGTAGGAAGGAGATGCATGTTCTTAAACAGAAGACATATGTGTTTGATAGGCTTAAGAACTGGAAAGCCTTGGTGTTCTTGGAGGAGATGGCAGACAGAGACCAGTGGATGGGGCTGGATACTTCTGAGCAGGGCAGTTTGGACATGGGTCTTGATTCAAAGGAGCTCACGGGTAAAAAGTCATCACTCACAGGAAAACACAGGTACCGGCATCGATAAGAAAACTGGCATTGGTAGTAGGTAAGACTGACATCAGTCAAGAGGACTGATGTTGGTAGTAGGAGGACACCTACGTCGATAGGGTTGGTAGTCAGGACAAGCGCATGGAATTGACGTCGATTGGATGCAGACTGTGTGGTGATCGAGGTTGGTCACTATAACGGATTTTGGGCAGACAACAAGCTGTTAAGGAGTCTCAAATGCCCATACGGAGGACTGAAGACGTAAGTAAGCCTCAAATTCATTATTCCTCTTCTTGATACTAGTTGCTGACTGCAGAGCAGGAAGGATCCAAGAAACAGTGGGAGCGTGGCAGGTATATGATGCAAAACCAAGCAGAGACTTGGTAGGGTTGCCAGCAAGTATGAAAGCACAGAGATGAATGGATACCTTAGTTTAAGAATAGAGAGAATGGACACGTGAGATAAAATACTAGGTCATATGGTCTTGAGGGAGCTGCAGGACAGTGGTACAGGTTTGACAGGTGGAGGATGAAGCATAGCTTCAGTCAATGTCAGGGTAACTACTGTGGTTTGTCTTACCAGGGGGATGATGAGTCATGACATCATTTTGTTGCTGTATGTGGATGGTATGCTAGCTAGCAGGGTTGTACATATAGAATTTTGCTGAGCTAAGGGTAAGATTAGTTCAGTGATTTGCTATGAAGAATTTAGAGTAGAAAAATTCTTTGGCATGGGAGACATAGAGATCATAGGTTGATTTTGTCTCCAGTGGGAGCTGATGTGAATCAGGTGTTGGCGAGGTTCAAGATGCAAAATTGGAGCACACTAAGGGCTATACAGTGCAGTGTTCGAAATCACATGAGGTCTAGTATAGACCTGAGTTTGCCCAAGCAGTGGGTGTTGTCAGAGAGTTAAGAGCCAATTCAGAGAAGTGGATTCTTAGGGATGTGAGAGGGACCAGCAGTAGGGATTCATGCTATTCAGGGTCAGTACTTCACTACATCGGTTTGTAGGTTTGGATGTGGCAGGGTACTCGGATGACAAGAGGTGCACCACAGGTTTTGTGGTGGGTTGTCTTCAGGATTGATCTTGAAGAGGGATACAAGCCAGGAAATAGATCAGACGGGGTACAGGTATAGGTACAATGCAGCTATTTATTTCCAAGTGGGAGATTGTTAGATTGTGGAGCTAAAATCTTCACTGATGCAAATAGAGGAGGAGGTTTCAGGAAGGTTGTTGAGTGTTACTATCGCCGGCGTCAATCAGGCCAATCAGCGTCGACAGGGAGGAGACAGGAAGGCAATCGACGTCGGTCAGAAGTCGGTCAGCATTGGCACCCCCTAGGCAGATAGGGATCGATGTCGATCACCTGTGTGGTTCGACTGCGAGTATGTTACAGACAGTTAGCTAACGAACCATGTGTTTGTATGTTTAGAGCCAATTTTAGACTAAGAGCTGTGGATCTAATTATTGCAATTGGATGTCTAATTATTGTTTGGATGAGATCTATATAATAGACTCATGGATTGTATTGCAAGTTCTAGTTTGAGTTGAGCAAAGTTTGCTTCTTCTGTGTGTGAGGTGAGCAAGGGTGTTCCTCCTAGTTCCACAACAGTACCAAGGTGGGTGCTGGATTGGAGAATAAGTAGGGTTCTTCATGTATGTATGATCTTGGTCATTAGGTGAGCATGGCTACTTTAGGAGATCTACATGGTAAGTAAGATCATTGATCTATAGGTGTGTGTGTGCAAGGTCAAGGTTCACAGGTGTGCAGAACTAGATTGATTTGTAGGTGTGCAAGATCAGATGAGACAACAACACAATAGGGAGCAGAATCAGGTGGGATCTACTTAGAGTATAGTGGGTACTCATAGAGAGCAAAGAGGAAGGCAAGGAAGATCCTTCCATAAGTAAAATCAGATTGGGTTGCAGGTTGTTGCAGTTCAAGGGAGATCTACTTGAAGTATGTTGAGTACTTGTGGAGTGCGTGGAGCACAAGTGTACTGGCAGTAGTGGATACTGGCTGGTTGGAGGTGAACACCAACTCTGTGTTTGAGTTGGGTGTTGGGACCTAAGGGAGAGAGCTTTGAGGGAAGATTTACTGTTTATGCCCTAGAGGTGTGGGAGCTCTAGAGGTGTGTAAGGAAGAACTGTGGTAGCCTTCTTTGTTGTATTTCCTTCTAAAAGAGTTTTAATACAAGTTGTGTATTATCTCTCATATCATGTGTTATTTTTTAATTCTAGTTACTTGTTGATTCTGGTTATTTCCACATATTAAGTTGCTTGGTAATCAATTGTGTGCTTCCAGTTTATTCATCCCAACAAATTGCCGTGTGTCTTTGATAGGTGTTGCAGAACCCATGAAGTGTCATTCTACGGTGTCTCCTAAAGTAATAAGAAGGTTTTCAAGGAATTGGCTAAGTGCTATCTAGCGTTTAAGAGAAGGGAGCGTCCTGCAATTTGTTTCAGCGAATGAACTGCCAGAAGACAAAGCATTTCAAAATCTATAAAATATCTTTTGTTAAACACTTCCAGTTTGGTTAGATTTCAGTTAGGCCATTAGATTGGGAATAAGCAAATAATATGGAATGAATCCAAGGCTATAAATGAGGATTAGGAGATGATCAAAAGAAAATACCAGAGAGATTTTTGGAGAGAGAATTATTGTAAAGAGTTTAGACTTTCTAGAGCTGTGACTAGTAATATCATTTGCTTTTGTTCTATCTTCTTAATTTGGAAGGTTTATGTAACTATGTGTGTTTCTATGCCTCTTATGTGACTAGAGAATTAATGAGAAGATTGAATCCTATGCCTTTGTTGATATTTTCTGTGTCATTGCAAAAGTAGTCTATGCTGTGTTTTCAAGAGTTTAGACTTTCTAGAGCTGTGATTAAGGATGTCATTTGCTTTTGTCTCATTTTCTTGAGTTGAAAAGTTTATATAACTGTGCATGTTTTTGTGCCTCTTATGTGACTGGAAAATTCAAATAAGAAGATTGAACCCTATGCCTTTTGTTGACATTTTCTGTATCACTGCAAAATTAGTCTATGTTGTGAGCCTCTGTTTCTATCGTTTCCATCTTTTATATTGATCATGCACTTGTTTGCTCTTAAATGTAAATAAATCTTACATATAGTCTCACTATGCTTAGGATTAAGGTCGAATTACATTTAGGCACATCACCATAGCTTAGATTTTCTTTCTTGCATTTGTGTTTCTGTTAAAATTCCTATCCCTTTTCCCAATATATTCTTAATATAGAGAAGAACCAGCTTCTTAAAAATCTGGAGGTTGTTTCAAGTCGCAAGTCCCACATCTTGAAACTTCCCATTGTTGGTGATTAGAATAAAGCACAATTTTAAATCATCAATAGTTTTTAGCATGCCTGGTGGGACCAATCTTGAAGTTTCTTTCAAGATCGTATGAACCAGAGAGCTGCGAGGAGTCATAGCTATGGACCAGTAACCAAATCACAATCTGCTATAAATCTAGGTATTCTTTTGCCACCTTTGGTAACTAGTCCAAGAAGAAGAGTCAACCAGTTTATACCAATACCAAGAGCAAATATGGGAGCCCCTATACCCTCAAAAAATTATGCGAGTTGGAACACTGGTAGTCCATTAGTTCTCCCAATACCACTAACCACTTGGGACCCTATCCCAGTGATTGCCCTAAAAGCTCTGCCTAAGTTCAGTGGGCAAGACTCTAAAACACTTGAAGAGCATCTGCATGATGTATCAGATGTCTGTGCTATACATGTTGTCACACAACAAAATTGGCCATAAGATTATTAGTAGCTTCTTTTAAAGAGAAAGCTTTAGAATGGTACCGGTCTTTGACCCCAAATACCATTTCTACATGGGATCAACTCAGAGATCTTTTATTTGAAAGATTCGAAGAGAAGGGTGACAAGTATTCTTTATTATAGCAATTAATTACTATTCAAAGGGCACCACAAGAAGCCATGACTGACTTCAATTCCAAATTTCACAAGACTTGGGGAAAGAATCCCTGTTATAGCTAGACCATTACTAGGTATGGCCATAGTGTTTTATCTTAAGGCTTTGAATTATGATATATCTGTTATGATTCAGTCACTTGGAGGACACACTTTGCCAGAGGCTTATGAATATGTGGTCAGAGCTAAGAATAATTTAATAGATGCTGGAAAGTTACCTCCAAGGCCTCCCATGCCCATGTTCCCAGAAATTTCCTTACCATTACCTCAAGAAGTCCCTAAATCTATAGCCCCACCTGTGCCTATGTACACATATCCTCAATCATATGCTAAAGAAATTGTCCCCACTCAGTCATCTGAGCTGGATGATATCAAGAATATCCTAAAAACATTTTCTAATGAGCTGATCAATATAAAAAGACAACATAATACTTTTCCTAGGCCTCCATATCAAGGCTATCAAGGAAACAGATTTTCATCTCAGCCAAACTAATACCAAGGTCCTCTGAGGCAAAATAACCCTCAGCCAGCAAATCAATTAGTTGTAGTCTGCACACCCTCACAGACTTTTCCTCTAATTTAAATATGGAGATTGTTTCAAGGCAAAATAAATATGTAGATAACACTAATGCTTGGTGTTTCCCTTGCAATAATGCTCATACACCTAGAGATTATCCTATGGGCAATTTACAACAAAAGGTGGCAGAGCAAAGATGAATGAATGGTCAATTTGCAAGTTTCAGTGATAATCAAGCCTATCAGTCTTTTGGTATGTAGAATTCAGTCCTAGTGGCTCAGATGCAAGGGATGTCCTTGCACCAAGAGGAAGAAATAGCCCCAAAATATGCTTTGTTCTCATGGGTTAAAGATGAAGAGTCAGTATTTTTGAATGAAGCTTCTGTTTTGAAACCAGTGGCACAATCAGACTACTGTACTAGATCAAAGAGAATAATGTTGGAACAACCTGAAATTGTAAACAATGAAGTTATGGAGGATCCTTCATTTTAATGTCATCAACACACATCTGTTAGACAAGAAATGCTTCAGTCAATGCAAAATCAAGAAATTTCTGAACAAGCTCAAGGAAAGACAAGATATCCTAATCTTCCAAGAATTCAAACTTTGGGATCAATGAATGTGGTTGATCAACTGAAGATGACCCCAGCATAAGTATCAATTTGGGACATATTAGCTATTCCTAAACACAGGACACTATTACAAGAAGCTCTTTAAAATCAAGCAATGCCCAAATGTACTAAAGGACCTGCTGATAAAAAAAACTCAAAGACACAGTTCATTTGCAGACAATAGCCATAGTGAACAATGCATCATAGGTAAGCAAATCCAAGTTGGATCCTTTCTATTCAACTAAGATAGGTGACTGGACTAAGCATAATCAAGGAAAAGAAAATAACTAGTTGTTAGCTATGATGCATAATGACCCATATGAAAATTATAACTCTACTAGTTTGGGCACTTATGTTATTTTTGATGAGGACCATGAAATACCAAAAATTTTAAGGGAAGAAACACTAACTACTCAAGGATTCAAAAAAGATTCATAAATTTGGACTTTAAATTTTGATGGGGCTAGAAGTAAAAATGGTGCTGGAGCAGGAATTTGTCTTACTACTCCAAATGGTGAGAAAATTTTAAGAGCTATCTGTTTTTAATTTTCTTGTACTAATAATGATGCTGAGTATGAATCTTTAGTACATGGGCTCCTATTAGCCAAGAAAAAGGGAATAAAGAATCTAATAGTAAAAGGAGATTCAGAATTAGTAATAAAGCAAATTCGAGAAAAGGCAATAGCAAATAATGTCAGGATGAAATCCTATAAACACAAAATTTGGGACATAATAGAAGATTTTGAAGCTTTTAATATTGAAGTAGTTCCCAGGGTTCAAAATTCTAAAGTTGATAGGATGGCACAGATTGGTTCGCAATTTGATCCAGCAACTGGCCTATTAGTTAATAATGAGTTAGTAAAGGTTGTAGTAAGGCCAACTATCTCGGATAATGATGAGAATTGGCAAGTGTTTGAGAATGATTTTCAAGTACTCTCATTCTTGCAACAATCAAGGGAATTTGCCGATAAATTTCAACCAAAGATTGAAGAGGCATATGGGGATCAAATTATACAATTAAAGAATAATAAGCTTCCCAAAAGTTTAATCACTTTAGAAAGCCTTTTTGATCTAGAAGATGTAAGCCTGGAGAAGCCAAGCAAACAATGCAAATTATTCTGAAATAGAGGTGAGTGAAGGAAAAAATTTAAAAGTTAGAAATTTTGCAACTCAAGAAGAAAAGGAAAGGCTAATTGCATTATGCAAAAAATATGACAGAGTCATAGCCTGGAGCTATGAAGATATTCATGGATATAATAGAGACATCATTCAACACACAATAGAATTGACTGAAAGATCTAAGCCTGTTAGACAAAAATAGAGGCCAATGAATCCAAGGATTGAGCCTCTAATGGTAGATGAGTTGCAGAAACTTTTAGATTTTAAAATAATTTTTCCAATCAAACACTCAACATGGGTATCAAATTTGGTACCGATTAGAAAAAAGAATGGTGATATAAGACTTTGTGTAGATTTCAAAGATCTAAACAAAACATCTTTGAAGGATCACTATCCCTTGCCCTCCATGGAATAAATTTTACAAACTGTGGCTGGATCAAAGAGATTCTCTTTGCTAGATAGTTTCTCTAGATACAATTAGATTTGATTGGCTAAAGAAGACCAATACAAGACTGCTTTTACCATCAAATGAAGAACATTTGCATATGCTAAGATGCCATTTGGTCTATCAAATGCTGGAGCCACTTTTCAGAGAGCTATGGATGTTACATTTAGGGAACTGATAAATAAAATAATCTTGATTTATCTTGATGATCTTATTATTTTTTCAAAAAATGCTATTGATCATTTTGATCATTTAGAAGCTGTGTTTAAAAAATGTCAAGAATTTGGAATATCCTTGAATCTTAAGAAATGTATCTTTGTTGTCCCTCAGGGTAAATTATTAGGACATATAGTATCTAAAGGAGTTTCCATAGACCTAGAAAGAGTGGTAGTTATAATGAACTTACCTCTTCCAGTAAATAAGAAATCAATTCAATCTTTCTTGGGAAAGATTAATTTCATTAGTCATTTCATATCTGGCTTTGCAGGCTTAGTAAGACCAGTGATACTCTTGCTAAAAAAAGACCTAATTTTCAAGTGGACTACGAAAGGAAGGAGAGCCTTTGAAGAGGGCAAGAAATCTATCTCAGCAGCTCCAGTACTTAGAAACTCAAACTTTTCTAAGCCTTTTGTAATGTATTATATGGAGGAGAGCTCAATATTGCTGCTGTCCTAACACAGAAGGATGATAAATAGGAAAGAGAACATCCAATAGCCTTTTTCTCGAGGACTCTTAGGGAATATGAAACCAGATATAACTTTGTGGAAAAAAAGCATATGCTATGGTAAAAGCTCTCAATAAGTTCAGGCATATAGTATCAGGAAGTAAAATTTTGATACTTGTAGCACATCCAAGTGTCAGAGAATACATCATGGAGGGTGAAATTACTAAAAAAAGAGCAAACTAGATAACTAAGATCCTTGAATATGATGTAGAAGTCAAACCCACTAAATTAGTCAGAGGTAGGGGTTTGTGTCACTATATGACCCAAGAGCTCAAAAAGATGATACCTGAAGAAATAAATTCAGTAACAAAAGAAGAAATTGTATTGAGAATACAAGAAGTTGATCAGGAATCTTGGGTTACAAGCAGGAATCATTTTATGAAAAATGGGATTTACCCAAGAGAACTCTCTCAAAATAAGAGAAGATACTATAGGATACAAGGAGTTCATTTTGTTTTAATTGAACAAGTTCTTTTTAGAATAAATTCTGATGGCAAATTGTTAAGATGTGTAGAAAAGGATGAGGCTAAGAAAATACTACATGAAATGCATCATGGAGTATCAGGTGGACATTTTTCTACAAAGACCATAGCTATAAAGATAAGTGAAGCAAGTTATTTCTGGCCTACTTTATTTACAAATTGTTATTAGCTGGTTAAAAAATGTAAATCTTGTCAATATTATGTGGGAATGAGAAGGAATGCAGTAATGCCTCTTAGTCCTATAATTATGGATGAACCTTTTGCTCAATGGGGTCTTGACTTCATTGAAATGATAAATCTAGTATCTAGTATGGGTCACAAATGGATCTTGATAGCCACAGATTATTTCACAAGATGGACCGAGGTACTGCCACTCAAGGAAGTAATAGAAAATGTGATCCTAAATTTTCTAGGGAGTATCACTACTCATTTTGGGGTTTCTCGCACCATAATTTCAGATAATGCTAAAATTTTCTTAGGGTCCAAAGTATTTGACTTTGCATTAAAGCATGGAATATATCTGAAAACATCTAATTATTACTATCAGGGTAATGATTTGGCAGAATCAACTAATAAGAACCTGATTAGACTCATCAAAAGAATAGGGGCTGATCATCACAAGGAATGGCATAAAGTGCTTAATTTAGCATTATGGGATGATAGAATTACACTTAAGTAGGTGATCAAAATGTTCCCATATGAATTGGTATATGGAAAAACTGTTGTATTTCCCCTAAGCTTGGAGATTCCTACTCTCCAGCTGATCAAACAGATTGAAATTGAAGAAAATGGCCCCATGTAGGTCAGACTCATAGAACTTATAGAAGTTCAAGAAAAGAGGGATGCAACACATGATTCATTGATAAAGCGTCAAAAAATAGTTAAAGACTATTTTGATAAAAGGACATCAAATCCCCATTTCAAAATAGGCTCAATTGTTTTAAAATGGGATGCAAGAGCCACCAAACTAGGTCAACACACTAAGTTTGAACTATTATGGACTGGCCCTTATAACATTCAAGCATGTACACAACAAAATTCATTCGAGCTAAAAATGATGGAAGGTGAACCTGAAGATATTCTTGTAAATAGAATCTATTTGAAACATTTTAGTTAAAACTATGTTTTCTAGCAATTTTAGATCATGCAGGAGTTGTATATTCTTTTTGAGTAGGCTCAAAAGTCCTTGGGGTCACCAATAACTATAGAGTAAAAAATACTCTACGTTTCATTTTGATTTTCAGTAGTACATGATCCAGATCAATGTCCCCACATACTTTGGTTCGATATGGTGAAGTTTTGGAAATAGAATGCGGGCTCTAATTTCCTTTTGATTCATTTTTCTCTAAGTGTTTAAGTTAAGCGAAAGCTGCCAAGTGTTGTCATCCGAGGCACCTTTCATATTTCAATAAGGCTGCAAAATGTGCCACGTGTCCCATAACAACTCAGTAGAATGTGACAAGTGTCGGCATCTGTGTTTCATATCGGCATCCGCATTTCAAATCTCTTTTCAGTGGAAGGTTTCAAAAGCTAAGTATCGAGATCAGGGGAAAAGCACCAAGTGGAAATAGCATAAGGTCTCAATTTTACTTTTCTAAAAGTGATGGAAGATGCCACGTATCCCAGTAGAAGAGAGCAGAAGCCACCATGTGTTGAGATCTAAATTATCTTTATTTTTCTTCATCGATATAACAAAGATTGTGGTGGGTCCCAAGTGTTGTTTCTAAAACAAGAGGAAGCCACCAAGTGTCATTCATGTAAATATGAAATGAGACCTATTTGTTTCTATGGTATAAATAGAGTAAAGCAGAGACTACCATGTGTCATCTTCCGTAGGTTTCTAAAAAGGTAGCTAAAAGAAGTGGAGACTACCACGTAATCCCAAATAAGTAAAGTGGAGATTGCCATGTATCCCTTAATGAAGCAGTGGAGATTGACACCTGTCCCTGTGTCCCTTTTAAAGTTACTTAGGTAATAAATGTTGTCGGTCTTATTTTCTTTTAAGTTGTTGAAGTTTTGAGGAAGCAGATTGTGACAGATGTCAAAGGCAGAATACTCGTAAGCAAAGACAAAAAGAAGTATAAGTTACACAGAAATTGCCGCGTGTCTTCGATAGGTGCTATAAAACTTGCCAAGTTTCATTCTATGGTGTCTACTAAAGTAATAAGAAGGTTTTCAAGGAATTGGCTAAGTGCTATCTAGCATTTAAGAGAAGGGAGCGTCTTGTAATCTGTTTCAGCCAATGAACTGCTAGAAGACAAAGCATTTCAGAATCTATAAAATATCTTCTGTTAGACACTTCTAATTCAGTTAGATTTTAGTTGGGCCATTAGATTGGGAATAAGCAGATAATCTGGAGTAAATCCAAGGCTATAAATGAGGATCAGGAGATGATCAGAAGAAAATACCAGAGAGATTTTTGGAGAGAGAATTATTGTAAAGAGTTTAGACTTTCTAGAGTTGTGACTAGTAATATCATTTGCTTTTATTCTATCTTCTTAAGTTGGAAGGTTTATGTAACTGTGCATGTTTTTGTGCCTCTTATGTGACTAGAGAATTAATGAGAAGATTGAATCCTATGCCTTTGTTGATATTTTTTGTGTCATTGCAAAAGTAGTCTAGGCTGTGTTGTCAAGAGTTTAGACTTTCTAGAGCTATGATTAAGGATGTCATTTGCTTTTGTCTCATTTTTTTGTGTTGAAAAGTTTATATAACTGTGCATATTTGTGCACCTCTTATGTGACTGGAAAATTCAAATAAGAAGATTGAACCCCGTGCCTTTTTTTGATATTTTCTGTATCACTACAAAATTAGTCTATGTTGTGAGCCTATGTTTCTATCATTTCCATCTTTTACATTGATCATGCACTTGTTGCTCTTAAATGTAAATGAATCTTACATATAGTCTCACTATGCTCAAGATTAACGTCGAATTACATTCATGCGCATTGCCATAGATTAGATTTTCTTTCTTGCATTTGTGTTTCTGTTAAAATTTCTATCCCTTTTTCCAATTTATTCTTAATATAGAGAAGAACTAGCATCTTAAAAATCTGGAGGTTGTTTCAAGTCGTAAGTCCCACATCTTGAAACTTCCCATTGTTGGTGATTAGAATAAAGCGCAATTTTAAGTCATCAACAGATCCTCATGTTGTTCATATTGACAACATTCTCATCATTAGGATCGATGAAAGTTTTGATAGTGTTGGTAGTGGGAGGTTGAATAGTACTTGGTTGATGATTAGGAAGAGGATCCTTGTAAATTATGAGATGGGTGTTAATTTGTTTAAGAGAATCATGTTTAGTTTTGGTTTCCTAAACATTAGTTTTTGATTCATAAGCTTGTTAATGATCATGAATTATGGTTTCATGATCAAAATAGGACCAATAAGATATTCAAGAGCAAAGTTTCATAATTGGAAACAATTTTCATGGGAATGACCCCAACATGCATGATACCAAAAAAATGTGTGGATCATACCAATGTTTTATAGGTAGATTAGGGTCAAGATATCATAGTGAAGGCCTAGGAAGATGCTTTTGAATTTATGCCATGGAAAGAGGTTTGTGAGAATCTATGTTGTTGACTTGGGAAAATCTAGAACTAGGTTGTAGTAAAAGGCTGGTTGATAGTGGTTGTGATAGATTGGAATCATTGAACCACATGGAGTAATAACATAAATATTATGAATAGAATCTTATTTATCTATAACACCATCATTAGTAGCATGTTAGTTTTTAACTTTCATAAGAATTCAAGTTATAGAAAGAGGATGGGAAGACTTAAATTCTCTTATGAGAAAATCTTGGTGTTTGGCTTGGTTGAGGACTTATTCTAAAGATTTTGGATAAAGTATCCTAACATGATATTGCAATTTAGGATGAAGATCATTAATGAATAAGTGGAAGAGATTATAGTATGACATGTTATGTTCAACTTTAGTGGACAAGGATTTCCATCGTTGAACACTTGTGCATTTTCTAGTTTCGATTTTTTACCAATGATGAAGTGAGCTATTTTTTTTTGAAAGGTCATTAATTTGGAATCATTATACCAATGGATTAGCCAAATCTTATAAACTAGATATGGTATGAGATTTGAATTGATTATACCAATATAAAAAGTCACTTGCAAAGGTTTTAGCTAAGAGTTTGGTGGTGGTCAAGGTATTGAGTTTAATCCAATCTTTATATAAATTTTTGAAAGATTTCAAATGAAAAGCAAGATCAGTGGATCCATTATAAATGATATTAGGAACAATATGACCTATATAGATGTTTGTAATTTGAAGGACCAAGGGTTCATTTTGTTGATGTTTGATAGTCTTGTTGATAAGTGGAGGTTAAGGTATAAGGTTATCTTGTGCATCTCTAAGGGGTGGGTAGGGAAGCATTGAGTAAGTTGAGGATGATTTTGTAATTGAAAAATTTGGTTTTCCATTTGTATCATTTTTTTTATACTATTAGTTTGAAAAGTATCCATTTGGTTCATGGCATGTAATAAAATTTGATTAGTGTTGATAGTGGATTGACTAGTAGAAGTGTCTTGAGATGCACTAGAGGTGGCATTGACTTGGGTATGAACATGGGCACTTTAAGTAGGCTTTATAGAGGAAATACCATCCATAGTATTTAATATACTAGGCAAGGTAGAAGAAGTAGTAGAGAAAGAGGAAGGCATGGATGAGGAAGTGGGTGTTGAAGAATCAAAATTCATGTAAGAAGTCATAGGGTGAATTACCCCAAGGCATGTAGATAAGTTATGCATAGGTGAAGATGAAAAATCAAGGTAAGGTTCCATCATGATATTTTATATGATCATGGGATCCTTTCCTTGATGTTGAGGGTTTTCATTAATGAAAAGTATCATTTAAGTAATATATTCAAGATTTATCTCATCCTCTATGATAGGAATTATTGGAGGCTAATTAAGTGGATCCAAAGCTTTAGGAGTAGGTGACCCATAGTTTTTTGTTTTAGTGTCCACTTGGACATTACTAACATATATATTTTCTATGAAAGTATAGGCGAGGTGAAAAAAGATGCTTAGGATGGTCATTTAGAGTCATCATCTTGTTTTGAGTTTACAGTTTGGTTTCATTTAAAATGTACTTCACAGTGAAAGATAATGAGTATAAAGTTATAAATTGACTTGGTCAATCTAGTCAACCAAGTTAAAGAGAGTGAAAATTAATAGATTGAAAAATGATTGAGTTAATGTGGTCGACTGAGTTGGGTAGACAAAAAAAAGAATAGTTTTGAAAACCTACTAAGTTGATCTAGTTGAGTTAGTTATATAGGGAAGATAAAAGACATAGATGAAAGCCTATTAAGTCAAGTTGGTCGACTATAAAGTGAGAGTACATATAGACATATGCAAGCCTAATAAGTCAATATTGTTGATTGTGAGCTAGTCAACTTAATTGTAAAAGTAAAATATAAATAAAATTTTGTAATCCTATTATGTCGAATTGGTTGAATTAGTTGTATAAGAAAGAATAGACATAGTTTTAATAGTATACTAATTCAAACTATTTAACTTGGTTGTACAAGTAAAAAAATACAAAATATAGACAATCTACTAAGTTGATCTAATCAACTTAGTTGTATAGGCAAGAAAATACATAATTTAGATAGCTTTATAAATTGATCTATTAGACTTAGTTGCATAAGTAGGAAAATACAAAATTTTAATAGCCTAATAAGTCATGCTAGTTGACTGAGTTGTACAGGTTTTACAAGAAAGAAAATATATAATTTGGAAAGCCTAATAAATCAAGATGGTAGAATTAGTTATATAGGTGAGAAAATACATATGTATACTAAGTCGTGCTAGTCAACTTAGTTTAATCTGGAAAAAAATTAACAGTAATTTAAGCTATGTAGTTTTTAAAGCACAAGTAAAGCAAACAAAATGTTGAACTATCGAACACACATTACATAATTATATTAATGATACTCAATACAAGTTGCAATACAACAAAGAATAATAAACAGTAAGTTGAAAATGTAATTTTGTAGCTATTGATGCTAACTAATTATCTAGAAATAAGATTAAGAAGTTGTAATAAAAGGTTTTGATTGATTTATAAGCTTTTAAAGATACTTGCTTTTCCATTAAATAGTGATGGCCCAATGTTTCATTGTGATAACTATGGATAAAGTTTCATTCCCATAGCCCACTAAACCTAATTTCAATGGTATGTTAGAAGTAACTTCTCAGTGCTAACCACTAATTGAATCACCACGAGATCAAATAAATGGATAGATTCTTAAGGTTAAATTCAAAGGGGAATCCAAGGTATTTATAAAATAATTTTAGGTATGTGAAAATAAAAGACTGTGTTTAGATCTATACTATAGTTATGAGTATTGGGGTAAGCCCCTCATGCCATGAATAATGATAATTGTAAAGGATAGATAATGACCATAAACAAAGGATTGCATAACCATTCACAACTGTAGTTAAGTAGTTTTATAACTAATGGTACATAACTTCTAGGGAAATCAAGACAAATTGAAAATATAGATGAAAATCAAGTGTCAAAACTCAATTTATAGTTTCAAAAAGTAAATAAACAGGCAACCAGATCTTTTCAAAAAAATGGTGAGATTAATTAATAAGAAATGAAAGTGAATTACTTTGCTTATGTAAAAATTAAGAGGCACATAATAAGATCTACCATGCTGATCTAGTTGACAAATAGAAAAAACACAATCAGATGGGCTAATCTAGTCTATTGTGAAAATAGGCCAAAATCAAACATAGTCAACCATGTCAACTTAGTTTGTTTGGTAGATCCAATAGTCATAAAACTAAGTCAATGGATCTACTTAATTAAATGTGTCATACAGTTTTATATAGCTAAAAAAATTGTAAATACAATTTTGTATAGCTAAAAAACTTGTAAATATAATCTACTAATTAAAATGCTAAATAATTTTACTAAAAGACAAAAATGACAAATTAAGGCAATTGATAAAAATGGAAGGATGAATCTTGTTTAGAGTGAATATGAAAAATAAAACAAGGTCAACCAGGTCAACTTGGTTGACTTAAAGTGCTAAAAATATAATTGCTAACTATATTATCTAGACTTAATTGAGTCCTATAGAGGCCAAGTTTTGAAAACTAAAAAGGTTAAATAGGGTCCAACTAGGTCAAGTTAGTCTATAGATAGCTAGAAACTAAAAATAATAAAATGAAACTAAATTAACCAACACAATCTAGTTTTTTGAAAGCTAAAAAGGTAAAAACTACTAAACTAAACTAGATTGACTACCTTATTTTAGTTGATTATAAGTGAAAATCCATAAAATAAAAAAAATGATTGAGTCGACCAGTTTGACTTGGTTCATTGGATATGAAACCCTACAAGTAAAAATACAAAGATGGATTGACCAGCATGATCTATTTGACTATGTATCCTAAATTTATAGACATAGAAGACTAGATTGACCTGTTTGATCTAGTTGACATTGAAAAAAAACCTAAAAATAGAGGATAGGTCAACTAGCTTGACTTAGTTGATATTGGATCTTGAATCTGTAAACAAATTAAAAGACTAGATGGACTAGCATGATTTAATTGACCATGAGTGAAAAATTAAAAATGTAAGGGTTATATTCATGTCAAGTGCACTAAAAATTAGGCAACAAATAAAGATAGATATACATCTTATCTGACTTAGTAAATCTAAGATTGGATAAGGTAATCAACTAACTTACATTGCAATACTATTAATAAAGGAGTAATGACCAAATTGGATTCACTAAACTTAACCTAAGGATATCTTATCACATGACACTAAATGAGAGGGTTCCTGTTGATGCTTAATTTTACAACTAACCACCAAAGTCGTGGGAAGTTTCAAAGCTATAGGACTTGACCCTTGAAATGACCTCCAAATTTTAAAGAAGCTAGCTCTTCTCTTGGGGTTTGATGTAAAGAGAAAATAAATAATGCATGAAATAATTATCTGAACTACTAAGGTGATGCACCAATATTATTTTCTTTTACCAAACAACACAATGATTAGTACTTAACAAAATCTATTGAGAATATTAAGGAGCATAAAACATTATCACTAATTCTAGCACAGACTATAGACCTATCAAAGGATTATAATAGAAAAGATAACTTGAATCCTCATCTATCCAAAAAGCACAATATTAGAGTTAACAATATTCACTGATATAATTAGAGAGCATATAGCATGATTAACAATCTTAATGTTTATGTAAAGCTAACAAAAGGCTCATGACAAAGAATGAGAATAAATAATTATAAATAGACTACAACTGCTTAGAACACCACTCTCTCTTCATATTTTGATAGGAGAATAAAGTACATAAGGTAGAAATACAGTGTTTGATCCCTCAAGAGAGGCACTTGTTAAGGAAATAGAAAATGATTTAAAAAAACTAGCTTCTAGACTCCATATTTTCTAGATGATTCTTCTCCATTTTCTTCCCCCTCTATTTGAGATTATCTCCCAATCAACTACTTATAGCCCCAAAATATCCATCATGAGCCAATGTCATTTGCTCAGGGTCTAACCATCTGTCTATAAATGTTGGATCTAAAACTACATGCCATTGGATTTGAACAACCTAGAGCTTACTTCTATTATTTTTGCTAACTATCTATCTCATTTAGTTTCAAATATTGCTCTTATTTGTCTTTAACTTGTAGTTTCTTGAAGCAGGGACACATGGAGGCTTCCACGGCCTTTTCTATTTGACTCATCTTTTCTCTTTCATTTCATAAAATCCTTGGCTTTCTTGGCTCTTTGGGGATTTTGGGACCTGATATGATGACACATAGAGGCTTCTATATCTTTTTAGAGTTGTTGAGGCTCTTTTGTGCTCTTTACTTAGATTTTAGCTTTAATGGCTTTTGGAGGTTTTGCACCATTGGATCAATTACTTCTTATCGATTCATTGATATTTTTCTATCATCTACGAGTTCCACATGTAAGTCTCTCATAAAATGAGATGTATTTGATATGGCTCCAAGGAGTATAATGGTGACACATGGATATCCTCCATAAGTTTCTTCCTCTTTCTAAATACACACCACTAGATCTATCACTTTAATACACATCACAGATTTGATTTGGTCTACTTGACTCCAAAATGACCCATCACTACATCATGTAGCCACCACACACAAGTTGAAGGCTTTTTCTATTACTTTTAGTTCAAAATAGTATCAAAGTAACATGTAGATACCCTCCACATTTAGCTTTATACTTTGGTTATTTTTGGCCTCAAAACTTAGAAAATGCCACATGTCACTTAGCCAAAAAACATGAGAGTCCTAAATATAAAACAAAATTGTAGAAATGATTCTACAATTTATGACGACTCACTAGGGGATCCATGCCTACATGGAAGAATCCTTGGCCTTACTTGATCAAAAAGATCCCCAAAAATGTGGTTCTCATCACTGGTCACTCAGAGCTTTTACAGTGACATTTGGTGCCCAATCCATTATACCTCCATCAAGTACTCCCACTTCTATAGAGATTGAAAATATCTATCTAATTCGATGATCTCTTTATGAGAAAAGGATTAAAAACCCTGCACCATTGAATGTAACTGGTACTCTAATTTGGTCATTGAAGCCAAAAATGACTCTACTTCAGTGATGTTGGAAGAGTCACTCAAAGATTGAAAATAGTCTGATCATTTTGATTTTTGCCCAATATATTTTGTATCTGGTCTTCCATCAGGATAGTGGTGTCATCAGGGAAAGGATAAGGAAGTCCCAGTTATAACAAACCTTTAATGTGCCCCTTCATTCCTTTGACCCCTTCCTTTAATAGATTTATAAAATTCTTGCAATTTAAAGTGGCATTATTGTAGCTTAGAATCTCACTGACCTTCCCCATGACTGCCCTTATGTCAATGACTCTAGCTACCTAAAATTTTTACTTTGTGGCATCGTATAATTTTTGAATCAACATCTACAACTCAAGAACCTTGGTTGAGACTAAAAATAAGATCTTATCAATAGAGGACTCCACCCTTAAGCATAATTTTTTTGCATCAGATATTAATCTAAGTATAGGCCTGAGTTAGGTAACATCAGTGGAGACCCTTTGGTAGCAAGAAACATAGATCCCCCTTACCATCTTGACAATACCTATTGCCTTAGGTTACTAGGCTAATTGTTAGGTCAACTCAGTGACCTTATCTTCTACCACCTTGCACTTGACCTGCAAGTTATTCTTTTTTGTGTCAGCAATACTTAGCTTCTACTAAAGTTGTGATTCCTCCTTTACCTTGTCACTTCTCATTTTCTCCAAGAGCTTCTTCTCTTTCTCCAAAAGGCTGATAGATTCTTTTATTGAATCATAATCCTTTCAGAGAGTGGTTGTGTTTTCTTTTTAATTCTTCAAGACTTCTTTGGATATTACCCCTTTCAAGTCCTTGTAAAGTTGGGTTATCTCCTTGTCCTTGGCCTTAAGCTCCAAGGCTCACTATGTTTTGGGCTTGATTTAAGCATATTTTGCCTTCTATAATTGATTGGAGACCTTCAAATAATTTTTGATAACCAAAGTGGTTGTCTCATTCATTATCTCCACTTTGTCCTATGGCCTAAACTAAGTTAGGTCCATTGCCATTGCACTCATTATATAGTCCTAAAGTTGCATTTGCTCTAGCAACTTGCTCACATTAGGAACCATATGGGAAATAGTGAGGGAACACTGCTTGTGGTCATAAAGAGACTGCATTTGTTGTGTATTCACTGACCTAGCCTCTTTGCTCTTTTGTTTTTCCTTTCTTGCCTCTCTGGCCTTCTTAGCTATGTTGGATTGGGTATGGAAGTATGAGGGAGAGGTTACAACACCACTTGTGCAAGGTGACCCATGGGGTAAACCATAAGGCACAATGATGGAATACTAGGGTTGATGTTGTGATGGATATGGGCTTGTCAAGATCCTAAGAGAAAAGGTTGGAAAATTCAACTATTGAGAAGTGAAAGTGAATGGGGAACCAGATGGCATTAACGATTGGGTAGGTATAGTTGAGAGGGATGGGAATGCTAAGACATGTGAAGGGAGTGGCATTAATAGAGTCTGAGTTGAAGATGAGGTAGGGCCATGTCTTAGGTAGGGTCTACCTCTTTTTCTTTGTCACCCTCCTAAAATGTTACTTTTCATTTCTTCTTCTCAAGGATTTTCACAGGATCTTCTCCATTCATTTTAATTGTCACCAGTTGAGCTGAGTCTATCACCTCCTATGTGGATGATGTTTCCTATGGGGGATCAAATGGGGCCATTTATTTAGGGGCTTCAAAGGTGGGCTGGGCTATCCCTTTCCTTTCCAACTCACTAAGCGATAGTAACCAAGTTGAAGTTGTGTGTGCCACTGCTAATGTCTTTACCTCTTAATACTCATTTTATGGTTTTGGGAGGTTGTTGGTAACTAGGCTAGAAATTAAAGTAACATGAGACTCATCCCATAGATTCTCCCATTATGCATCTATGGGTACATCTTCAAAATTTTGGGTGAACTCACTGATCTCTTGCCTATACTTCTATTAGGCAATTATTTTCTTCTGACTCAGTCCCTTTTGACCAAATCCTATCTCTCTTAGGGGACCTCCTATCCTCAAAGAATTTTTTGCTCTCATGCCTAAAAAGAGCATGGACTTCAATCTTAAAAATCCAAGAAGTCATGAAACCATCTGGGTCATATTTTCATAGATCCTGAATCAAAACTAGCCCATAAGCAACCAGTTTCTTCATCATAATAAATTTTTCCTACCTCTTCACCATAATAACACCACCCTTGGTTAGCAAGATGTCATAGAAGGACCTTTCTTTCTTTATGCTCCAAACTCAGAGTCAATAGCCACTAACTTTCCATGTCACTTCCAAACCTACTACTCTACTAGTCAAAACTTTGGGAAGCATAAAAGGTTCCTCCCCAAAAATGTGAAATTTAATGAAAGAATAATAGGCCCCAAAAAAGAAATCATAGGGGTGATGGGCATCAGATAGAATGGCCCTAACTGAGGCATTTATTCAATTTTTTATACCTCCCGAATCTATCTCCCCCATTAATGGTGCCATAAAACACTCAAAAAAATCGTAGACATCAAATGTCTCTGACAACACATGAGTCCATGCAGACACGAGAATAACCTTGTGGGGGTCTACTACCTCTAAGTACCATATAGTCAAATTTATATGATGCTAAAAAAATTAGGTATTATGATATAAAATAAGGTAGAACAGATATGAAGAATACTTGAAGGTAGGGTGGACACTGAAATTAGCCAGCTATTAATTCATAGTGTATGTAATGTTCTCTACGAAACCAAACTTATACACCTATGTCCTGGCTATAATCTTGAATCAAAAAAGGGCCACCAGCTACCAATCATGCACCATTATGTCACTATCCTCTCCAAAAATGAATGTGAGAATCGAACATGCATCTTGGGAGTCCTGAGTCAACATGCCCTTTTCAAAAGGTAGGGGCTAAGGTTCGGTATTATCATCTACATGACATAGCTCCTTATTCAAGAATGCTTGTTTCTGGTGCACCTAGGACCAAACATGCCTCAACTAAGTCATGTCATAAAAATTGGCAAAAGGATCATGTTTTAAACCTAGCATGTTATAGATAGCCTAGGGAGTGATCATTACCTTGATCAATCCTTTTTGAATTATCAAGTTTGCAAGATTATAATTTTGTGTGCATAATTCCACCAATTTAGGGTATGGGTGCACTATGGTTACCATGTACTAGGCCAACCCTAAGGTCTAAACCCTCATAATAAAGTTTTTAGGCATCTTTTGATTCAACATTTTTGCATGCACCACCTTTCTAAGGGTCTTGGTCTTCTTTGTCAAAATAAACTCAAAAAAATCATTTGCATATCAAAGATGAGGGAAAAGTCTCAAGAAATACCTTTTCCCACTGCTCTGGTTCTTGGGTATGTAGCTTTGGGCTATGTAGGAGCCAATGTGTGTGACTTCAATGATGCTGATGTAGTGGCCATTTCATCTAAAACTCTTGGATATAAGGATACTCTTTGTTGTTCCTTGGCTCAATTCCTGTGCTCGATTGGATTCAAATGTTATCTCCTTGCTCAGCTCTAAGTAAACACTCTGCTCAATGGTGAAGGAAATGAGACTTTAATCTCCCTCTTTTAATTGTATTGCTTCCACAAATGATAATTAATGACTCTCTTCAATAGATTGATCATGTCTCATTAAAGACTTAATTCAAGGCTCCAAGGCACCAAAAATCAAATCTTTGAGATCTTTAATTCAAAATTTTAAACTTAACATTAAAGACCCTAGGAAATCCATTAGATAGGTATCCCTTTTGGATGGTCATAGGAGAAAAAATATATGAGAATCTAGAGAACCTCCACGACTGACACGTGTTCAAAAAACACTTATTTAAGAAGAGGTGGGGGTCCACTACCTCTAAACAAGAAAACATAAGGGAAACTAACCTAACTATGATAGATTGGTCATATGAATCTCACATATAGAGTCTAAGGAAGATCCTTTTAACAAAAATCTATAGAGACTCTCTCTCCATAGTTTCTAATTCATAAGCATTGCATTAATTATAGGCAACTATCCTGAAGGGACCTATCCACAAAGAATCAAACTTACCATGGTTTCTAGGTTTATCATCTCTCACGTCCCATTTTAAGACATAGGCACCAATTTTAAAATCAGGCTCTGAAGTTTTTTGGTCAAACCAAATTTTGATAACTACTTGTTGACTTATCATTGATTCATGTGCTGATTCTATTTTATCTTGAGGCTCCAATAACTTTTCCAACCTAACTTGCATTGGACCATTTTCTTTGACTTCTATTTGGTTTATCTACTGCAAGGCTATAACTTCAATAGAAATAGGCATTACTTCACTCTTTCCATATACTAGCTCATATGGAGAGGTATTTATCACCTACTCAGGTGTTATCTGATCTACCCATAAAGCCAAATTTATGTGTGCATGCCATCTTATTTTGTGTTCATTCTCCATTCTCTTGATGAGTCTAATCAAGTTTTTGTTAGTCGATTCTGCCAAACCATTCCCTTGTGGATAATAGTTTAGAATCAGACACTTTAGACCCTAGGAATGCCTTGAAATTGATAGATATAATAGTGTGAGGAGGTCCAAACCTAGTTGTAATCTCTTGCAGGAGATCTAGAATCACATTCTCTATTTCTTATTTTAATGGTACTGCCCCTGTCTACCTTGTGAAATAATATATTATAGTGAGGATCCACTTGTGTCTTATGCTCAAAATTAGATTATTCATCTCAATAAATTCCAAGCCCCATTGTGCAAAAGGCTCTTCAACAATTATAGGGCTAAGGGGTAATGCAACATTTCTTCTCTTACCAATGTAAAATTGGCAAGATTGACACTTATTAACCATAGTGTGACAATCTAAAAACATAGTGGGCCAAAAATACCTTGCCTAGAGTATCTTGATAGTCATGGTCCTTGCAAAAAAATGGCCTCTAGATGCTCTATAATGCAATTCATGTAAAACCTTTCCAATTTCTTCCCCCTCTATGAACTTGAGTAGGATCTCATCAAAATTATTTTTGAAAAGGAAATGGTCTATTAGAACAAATTTGGATCCCTATTGTTGATAGTATCTTCTTTTCTTATAAGGCAGATAATTTGGGTATTAGCCAATCTTTATGAAACTAACCCTATTAGTCACCCAAGACTCCAATTCATTTTCTTGTATTCAGAGTACAATTTTGTAATGACTCATTCTTCAGTTAGAGCTTTGGAATCCTAAACCATGTATTGACAAAAGCCCCTTCCTCTTATTAGTTTAGTGAGATTAACTTTGATATCATATTCCAATATCTTAGTTATCCAATTGGATCTCTTTTTAGTGATTGCACCCTCCATTATGTATTCCCTAACACTTTAATGTGCCATGAATACTATGATCTTATTGCTAGTAACCAAGTGCCTGAATTTTTTGAGCCCTTTGATTATAACATAAGATTGCCTCTCAACAAAATTATATCTTGATTCATAGTCTTGAAGAGTCCTTGAGAATAAGGTAATATGATGTTCTCCTTCTTGTTCTATGTCCTTTTATGTTAGCACTGACGCTATGCTATGTTCTTCCCCATAGACATACATGATGAAATTTTTTAAGAAATTGAGGTTACATAGAATTGGGGTAGATGCAATTTCCCTTTTGATACTCTTAAATGCCTATCGACCATCAACCATCCATTTAAAATTGAGATCATTTTTTATCATTAGGATGATAGGTCTAACCATTTTGGCAAAGTTTGAAATGAATCTACTTATAAATTTAATCATCCCAAAGAAATTTTGAAATGAATCTACTTTCTTGTTTACTGGTAGGGATAAATTTAGTATTGCATTGACCCTTTTTGGATCTATGGAGATCCCTTATTTTGAGACAATGTGTTTGAGTAACTTCCCTTGAGGTATTCCAAACACACATTTTTTAGTGTTTAAATAGATCTCGTATTCCTGACACTTTTGAAAAATAGCCTCTAATTGATCAAAATGATCCTTGGCAGACCTAGTGAAGACAATGAGATCATCAAGATAAATCAAAATTGATTTATTTATTAATTCCCCAAAGGTAATATCCATATCTCTTTAGAATGTATCTCTTGCATTGGAGAGTCTAAATGGAATTTTGGCATAAGTAAATGTTCCCCTCTTTGTTGTGAAAATGGTCTTGTGTTGATCTTCCCCTAGCAACCCTATCTGATTATAATCGGATAATCCATCTAATAGGGAAAACCTCTCTACTCCCACCACTATCTATAGAATTTTTTCCATTGAGGGTAGGGGGTAGTGATCCTTGAGAGAGGCCTTATTTAGATCCCTAAAGTGCACACAGAGTCTAATCTCTCCATTCTTTTTCTCAATGGGACCAAGTTGGAAACCCATGTGGAGTGCTTGATGGGGAAGATGATCTCAGACTCCAGTAATTTCTTCATCTCTTTTACCATGAGAGACTCTATCCTTAGATTAATCAGCCTTTGCTTTTGGTGGATGGGTTTTGACCCTTTAATTAGGTCAATAGTATTTTGGACAACCTCCTTTTTATAACCATGAAGGTCTTTGTATGTCCATGCCATCACCTTATCATATTTTTGGCATAAAGCTACCAATATTTCCTTTTCATTTTGAGTGGTCACCTTCCCAACTTTCAAATTTCTCCCTTTTGAGACTTCAAGTTTAGAATAATCCTCTTTACTTGCCATGAACTCTATTTTATCCATGTTTACATCATCAAGATCAAACATGTTTTCAAGAGTTATTAACCCCTTTGGGAGCTTATTAGACCTTAATTATATGATTTGATCACCATACACATATTCAATTTGAGGCTATAATTGGTTCGTAAAATCTCCTGACTATTGTAGAAAGAGTATGATTTGTTGATCACTCTCAAAAACTTTTCAATTGTTCACATTATCAAGTACAATGGGTTAAATGATCACTTTGATATATTTCTCATTAGTTAGTAGATCTTTAGTTAGATCAAACTAGGATCCAATTTGATCCATTCTATTTACTTTAACATTTTGGATCCTTGGGATGAAATCAATATTGAAAGAATTAAAACTTTCAATCAAGTCCTAGACCCTATGGTGGTAAGACCTCATTTTTGGGTTCTTTGTTGTAACAGTTTCTTTGATCTATTTGACCACTAGCTTTGAGTCCCTAAAGACTCTTAAGTTCTTGATCCATTCCTTTTGATCAAGAATCAAGCCATGTACTAGAGATTCATATTCTACTTCATTTTTAGTGTAGTTAAACTAAAAATGTAGTGACTTAAAGATTCTTGGGGAAGTAAGGCATACACCTACCCCTGAGCCATTCTTTCTTCTTGCTCCATCAAAATTTAGAGTCTATATCCAAGAATCATCTAGGAGACTCTCTTTTTCATTTTTATTCTTCTCCATAATCTCTAGGATTTTAGGGTTTTCATCATAGATGATATAGGTTCCTAAATCGGTGGAATCAAAGTTTCCAAAAGGGTCATTTGATGTCAAAGCTAACAAATAGTTTTCACCCTCTTGTTCAACAACCTATTCCATTGGTTCCTCTACAAAACTTCTTTTTTCTATTGTGATCATTGCATGGGAGGATTTTAACCTTGATTCCACTTGGTCCGTAATGTGTTCCTTTCATAGAGGCTTTGATACCACTTTCATCTTAGAACCATATTAGGTCCTTAGGATCAAATGTGACCAATCAAGGGACATATATCCTCCAATCTTTTTTGTAGAGTCTCTATATAAGCACAATACAAAGATAGGAGGGATGTCTATAACCACTATATCTTGAAAAATAGTCATGTTTAGGCAAGAATAGAGCTATAATGGAAGTCCTTTGATGATTCCAATGGTCTGCACTAAATTCCCATCAAGTTGCATGACCCCCTTAGTCAATGGGTCATATTTGATCTTTAAGGCATTGACTATTAACTTGGGCATGAGTGTAGTGATTGCACCCAAGTCTATCATAAATTTGTGAAGCAATTTCTTACCCATTATAAGGGTCATATAGAAGGGTTTAAGTTTAGACTTCTTTACCTCTTTTACAGTGTTCATCAGGATTGATGGTTGTTGTGGCTAAGATGTTAGTTGTTCCTTGCCTTTATTTGGTTGAGCTTCCTTTGTGGCACTAGACTTTGGATCATTATGATCCTTTAATACTTATTTCAATAGTTCTTTTTGCTCAAGGATGGCCAATATATCCCATAATGAGGCATTAGTAGGTACTTTCTTTAGTTATTCCACCACATTAATTGGTCTGAGTGGTTGTACCTTAGAGTACTATGGATACCTTATTGTTTCAGCTATCATGTTGGATATTCCTTGAATCTGTGTAGTCATCGGAAACTCTTTCCTTTTCATAGGGGCCTAAGGAACTAGGGCTAATGGCACCTTCCTTGATTTAGTGTTGATAGTAGGGACAACATCTACAGACTCAACCATCCTCCTTTTTGACCGTGTAAAATAATTAGACTAAATCACATCCTTAGAGGTAGATGCCTCATTAATGAACACATATTCATCATCTTCAATCCATGATAATAAAGCATGTTCAGGGGCAATCTCTCCTTTTTCTAATGACATACCCTGCATCTAAGCCACCATGGTTATATTTTGAACTCTAGGTGACTGATATGGTCCTGATGGGGTTGCTTCTTAGTTTCCCATTCTGATTTGTTTAGTTAATATTTGATGTAAATTTATCATATGGAAATATATTATCATGTGAGAATAATTACAAGGAAAACACCATGCATTTGTTTCTTTCACCAAGTTATTTTGGCCAAGGACCAATTCTTTTCCTGAATTTGGTAGAATTGTTTGATGTGGTGGGGGTATATGGATGATTTGGTTAGGTGGTTGTGATGGAGCTGATCTTTGAGTCCCTTTGGTACTAATTTGGCTGATATGGGGGTCTATTCCCTTGGAAACCCTGATAAGGAGGTAGTTGATGTGAAGATTGATTTCTCTTAAGATTGATAATTTCATTAGAGAAGGTTCTAAGGATGTTTTGACAACATTCTTTTCTAATGAGGAAGAATATGGAACTATGGATGATATTTCTTGAGACGAAGGAAAGGTATATAGAGAAGTATTGGCCTAGGAAGTACTAAGAAGTTCTTCTTGAGTTGGGAGGGATAATTCAAGAAACATGGGCATAGGAGGCCATGGGAGTAATTTACTAGCATTTATCAAATTACTATCTACTCTTACAGCAAGATCATAAGCATCAATAAGTGTCTGCCCTCCTAGTGACTGAATCATGAATAAGATATCAGAAGTAGAATCTTTGAGACAGAAAACAATTTCCATATCTACAGGTGGTCAAGCTAAGATTGGGATTTTAAGCCATGTCTTCTAAAATCTAGTGTTGAAATCAGTCATTACTTCTTGAGGGCTCTCTTAATAGTGATTAATTATTTTAGAAGGGATGATCTATCTCCCTTTTCATTTAATATATCATATAATGTAGTTCCAAATTGGTCCCAGTTTCCAATAAAATTTGGTGCTAAAGATCTATACCAGTCAAGAGCCCTTCCTTTTAAAGAGGCAACAAGTAGTCTTAAGGATACATTTTGTTATGTAATAAAGTGGACAATACATACATCAGCCACATCTTGAATATGCCCTACCAGAGTCTTGAAGTCTTCTCAAATAAATTTAGGTAATGATTTTAGAGTATTAGTGGGAATGGGGTCCCATGTATCAGGAGGTGTTAGTAGAATAAGTGGACTTCCACCATTCCAATTGACAAAGTTCTTGAGTGGATCTTGAATAGCCATTTGACTTCCTAGTGTATCTTGTTGAGTCAACCTTCTTATTGAAGTAGTTACCAATGATGGTACTAATATTCTTAGATTTATATCATATTGAGATCTTCTAATTGGTCCATGATTCTCCCTTCTTGAAGGATGTTAACTCATACACTTCTAGTAAAATTCTATCCAATTAGACATGCCAAGAAAACTGTTGATGCTTAATTTTTCAACTAACCACCAAAGTCATGGGAATTTTCAAAGCTATAGGAATTGACCCTTGAAATGACCTTCATATTTTAAATAAGTTGGTTCTTATTTTGGAGTTTGATGTAAAGAGAAAAGAAATAATGCATGAAAAAATTATTTGAACTACTAAGGAGATGCGCTAAGATTATTTTCTTTTACCAAAAGACATAATGATTAATACTTAATATAATCTACTGAGAAGATTAAGGAGTATAAATCATGATCAATAATTATAGCATATACTATAGACCTATCAAAGGCTTATAACAAAAAAGATAACTTGAATCCTCATCTATCTAAAAAGCACAATATTAGAGTTAACAACATTCACTGATAGAATTAAAGAACATATAGCATGATTAACAATCTTAATGTTTATGTAAAGCTAACAAAAGGCTCATGACAGAGAATGAGAAGAAATAATTAGAAATAGACTACAATTGCACAGAACACCAGTATCTCTTCATAGTTTGATAGGAGAATAAAGTACATAAGGAAAAAATGCACAGAATATAATGTTTGATCCCTCAAGAGAGGAACCTGTTAAGGTAATAGAAAATGCTTCCAAAAAACTAGCTTCTAAACTCCCTATTTTTTAGATTTTTCTTCTCTATTTTATTCTCACTCTATTTGAGACTATCTCATGATCAACTACTTATAGCCCCAAAATATCCATCGTGAGTCACTACCATTTGCTTAGGGTTTAACCATCTATTCACAAACTCTAGATCTGAAACTGCATGTTATTAGAACTAAACAACTTGGAGCTTACATCTATTATTTCTATTAACTGTCTCTCTCATTTAGTTTCAATTGTTGATCCTATTTATCTTTAACTTATAGTTTCTTGAAGTAGGGACATGTGGAGGATTCCATGGCTTTTTCTATTTGACTCATCTTTTCTCTTTTGTTTCACAAACTCCTTGGATTTCTTAGCTCTTTGAGGCTTTGGAGACCCACTATGCTGACACATGGAGGATTCCATATATATTTTAGAGTCGTTGAGGCTCTTTCTTGCTCTTTACTTATATTTTACCTTTAATGACTTTTGGAGGTTCTGCACCATTGGATCTATTACTTCCTAGTGAGCCATTGATCTTCTTCCTATCATCCGTGAGCCAATGTGTAAGTATCTCACAAACTGAGATGTCTTTGATATTTTATTTGGCTCCAAGAAGCACAGTGGTGACATGTGAATATCCTCCATGAGCTGCTTCCTCTTGATAAATGCCCACCGCTAGATTTATTGCTTTAATACACACTATAGATTTGATTCGGTCCACTTGACTCTAAAATGACCCGTTGTTTCACCACGTGGCCACTGCATATAAGTCAAAGGCTCTTTCTATTCATTTTCATTCATAATAGTGCCAAATTGACATGTGGAGACCCTCCATGTTTATATCTATACTTTGGTTATTTTTGGCCTCGAAACTTAAAAAATATCACATGACACTTAGCCAAAAAACATGAGAGTCCTGAATATAAAACAAAATTGTAGAAATGATTCTACAGTTCCAAAGTCTCTAGGAAAATGTTACTATGCAATAACCCTAGCTAGGTCTAAGTACATAAAATAAAACTAATCTAGTGCTCATGAAATCTTGTGGCAAAAAGGGGGAAGATTAAACACAAATAAATAATCAAGGGATCATGGTAAATAAATCGGGGCCTATATCACCTAAATTGGAAGATGGAAAGCCAAAAAGACCCTATATTTATACTAAATTTAAGCATTAAAGTAATCTATATAAGAGGTTATAGATTCAATGCATTAATTATATCATATCTAAATTATCAAATGAAATAGTAAGAGTTGGGAATACTTACCTTGGGTGAATTTGTTGAGTCTCAATCTCTCCCTTGGCTAATAGTGCTTTGAAAGAGGTTATTGTGCCTTTGTAAAGATCACACTACAAAAATTAGCTCTAAATTAAAATACTCTTGCTTTGCATCCAAAACTTCCCACAAGACAAGTTATCTTATATACAAGGCAAACCCTAAGCAATGACTCCTTCAAATGCAAATTTATTAGAATTATGAATTGTAATGATGAAAAAATTACTATTTCTCTCTATTGGATTGAAAGGAGCCCTTTATTTATAGAAATGGATAAGCCCTAACCCTTATGGAATTTTAGCTGATAAGATTGGTTAGTGCAATCTAATTTTTAGAAAAATTTACCATTAGGCCTCAAACTAAGTCATCTAGGTCGACTTAGTTTTGTAACGTGTGCTTAATCTTTTAAAACATGATCAAATCAATGGAATTAGTAGGAAAAGATGTTGTTTACTTAGTTAGGGGTTATTTAAAATGATAAAATCTAATAAAAATGTGTAAATAGGGTTTGGATTGCTTATGGATTTGGATAAGTGGGATTTGTAATGGGTTTTGGTAATGATAAAATTGACCAAGAATATTTTAAAGCACCAATGGTTTCTCTACCCCTTTCCTAGTGCATCTTTTAAGGTGTGTACTTAGAGAGATAAAAACTCAATAGGTTCTTATACGAGAGAAAGTATTAGTAAATGATATATTTTAAAAATATTGTATGTATATATATGTCCCACTCAAAACTAATCATGTGTCACACAGGTGCAACAAGGGATGGTGCTTCAAGAAAGAACATATCAACACACAATGTTGAGCTAAAAAAATGCATTATAAAGTAGAAAGTAAAATAAAATAAAATAAAATAATTTATAAATGCATACCTTCACTTATCTTGTTGTTGTTTAAATGAGAGTTGCATATGAAGTAGATGGGGGAGGCATTTAGTGTGTTGAACAAAATATGGACCTAAAAAATAAGATAAATTTTTAAATCTTTGTAAGCATATGTAATTAGTACTAAAAATTTATCTACATCATCAGGATTCCAAAACTTATTTGGGTTTGTCAAAAGAGTTTATAAAAAAAATTATGAACAAAATATGGATTTTCTTGGTAAATAATTGAAGCTTTGGATTTTTTTAAAAATTACTATAAAAGAAGTAAATTATTATTCATTTGTTCATTTAATATTATTTACTATCAGAGTTATAATTCTCCTAGTTGAGAGAGATGGAAATGATGATGTGAACTTGAGGAGCAAAATGGGTTATAGAATGGGATGGAAGATAAATTATAGTTGTGGCTGGTGTAGTCTATGTATGAATTAAATTTATTAGTTTACAACATTTTTGGATTAAAATGAACTAGTATAGGAAAAATAGGTGCCGGGGAAAATCATGTATTAAAATTTGCTTCCAAGAAATTAATAATAGACTAAAAATTGTAGGGGGTAATGGGTAGGAGTTAAAGTTAAAAAATTAGGTCTAGCATAATACTGATGAGCTAGTTAAAAATCATCACACAAATTGAATAGAAATAGCATAGCCAAATTAGTTGGTTTGGGTGGTTTTGAATAGGTGGTTGATTTATTAGTAAGTGGCCAAATTTTGTTGAAGATTATAGTGGCCAATAACATTTTAGAGGGACAACCAAGTTAAAATATCTACAGTGGTCAATGGCATATGCCATAGCCAACTTAGTTGAATATAGAGGTGGTCAACCTAACATGTAGGGTGGATGACTTAGTTGAATTAAGTAAATTAGGTTTATGGTGCATGCCATGGTCGAATGTATAGAAAGATTAAATGGTTGACTTAGTAGAAAAGGAAGATGACCTAGTAAAAAATGAATAAATGTGTAACAAACTTAGTATAGTAGCTGGCCAACATAGTTAGAAAGAGTAAAAAAAGGCAAAACAGGTTGATGAAGTAGTATAGTTTGTTAATTACTTATATTTTTTATTTCTTAGAGTATATTTTGTTATTATTTGGGAAAGAGAGTTGATTTATGCTTTCTTGTTTGATATTTTGTAGAAGTGACATAGGCTCTAGAGATTGTTGGGTGCAATTTGGTTACTATATCTTATTGAGAGATTATCTACAATAGATTGAGCTCAGTTGACTACCTTAGGAATTTATGGTATTATGAAAATGTAGTAGATTCTACTTAGTATAGATTTAGTCACCATGTTCTTAGGAACATGAGAGTGACTAACATTTTAGGTGGGTGGTGGATGAGGATACCATTGAGGTGGGTATCACCCTTGAGGATGTCCATGAATTGATAGGACTATAGATTGTAGGCTTGTTTATGGTGTGTGATACACTAGAGACATGTAGAGAGGTGAGCCCTAGCCTTATGGGCAATTAGTTCTAAGAGTTATACTTAAGATAGCTTACAAGTGCACCTATCTAGTATATATGTGTTAGTTATTCTGGATATATAGAATACCATTATTGGACTTGTGATAGCTCTTGTGATCTATAAAAAGACAGATGGGAAGATCCCATTGTATATTGTTGTATTACGCTAATCTATGTTAGAGCATGACACGATGTATGATTTTGGATATGTGATTTGGGTGTAGTTGGTGCATGATTTTTATAATATTTTATCATGAGGGTAGATGATGATGGGCCTTATTATTTTTTTCTATAGTGGGATTTATGAGAGGATCCTAATGTATTGGCATGGAAGGTTATAGTATGTAATGGATTTTACCCTTCTATGTGTGTGGTGATGGGCACATGATCATATGTTGTATGTTACACCACATGCCCCAACATTATAGATAATCACACAGGAAGAGATTATTTGGTATTCATATCTACGCATAGTAGATACTTAACCCTCATGGCCACATACCTTTCAGGTACATGTGTAGGTGATGATTACATGGAACTATCCTTGTTGGGTGGAGCCATATCTAGTGCCTTGTTTACTAGGATAGTTTGGGTTACCAAACCTAATAGATCCTATATTAATGGTATCATATTATACATGAAATGTGAAGGATCATCGTGGTATGGGGGGGTATTAGAGTACCACCATATTTTCTTGTCATACAGCCACACTAGCTAAGACATGGGGGATGATGATGTTGATGATAGCGATGAGATCCAATGATAGCCAAATAAGTAGAGGATGTGATTGTTGTTATATAACAACAAATATTATATTTAACATGTTAGTGGTAGATATAGAGGCATGCTCCAATGTAGTTGCATACATAACCACATCCACCATCACAGGGAGATCCCACAACATAGCCTACACTAAGTTGGGTGATTGTGAGGTAGATTCATATTATAACACATCATGATAATGTGATCCATACTAGTCATTATATAGTCTTCAAAACACCATAGATACATGATTTAAAGGAGGTAATTTGTGGTCGAGTTGATGGGGATACTATTGGTAAGTAATTTTTATTTTATTAGGGTTGTGATAGATTGATATACATGTTATATAGATGTAGTATTTTGGAGTTATACATGTGATATATAATGTATATTTGGTTTGAGTTTTGTATGTGTTACAATAGATGAGGCTATATGGTAATCCATGGTAGAGAGAACACATAATGATATTTTAGATGACATGCTACCTCAACTTGATACAACACATATGATTATTTGATGGTGCCTTTAGCACCCATGTATGCTACTTGGTTTTAGTTGGTTGGGGTAGAAAAATAAGAGTTTCATAGATGATTTGATGAAAATCAAGTGATATTACCATAGATTTAGTGAGGGGGAGCTACATACATGACAATCATTAGCTATAGAGTGAGCTGCACATTTAGATATGACTAGATAGTTGGCCTAGGTGCAGGGTCAATGGCCATTTACAAGGATATGTGGAGGGACTAAAGACACATATTGAGTCACTTTAATGGATTATTTGTAGAGTTAAGTCATAGGTTTCTATGGTTAGTGTAGCTGATCCATTTTTTAGATAGGTAGAGTGGACCACCTCTATAGACTTATTATTGTACTATGAGTTTATCATGTGATATTATATCAAACATTTTGAGCCATTATATATATAATGCTATTTTTTATTACTTGTGTATATTATTTATGTATGTTATTTTATTTCTAGCTCATGTGTTGATCTTTATATATGATATGGGAAAATGTATGATGTATGTGTTATTCTTTATTAGCAAATGTGAACAAATGCATGGTAAAAAAGAATGATAAGGAAAATAATTTTGAAAAATGAGAATTATGAATAAATGAAGAAAAATAAGTTTTTAGAAAAGTTAACACATGCCAATCATGAAGAAAATGTAAATGAAAATTATAATATAAGAAGAGAGAGAAGATAAATGTAAGGGAATAAGAAATATCATTGTTAAAAATATAATAAATAACAATGTAAACAGAGATATGAATACAAAGAAATATCAAATGTAAGTAAAGTCAAGAATATGTAAACAATAAAATATCGATGTAAATAAAGGTCAATGTAAAGAAGGATATGAAAACCAAAGTATTAATGTAAACAATATTGAAAATATGTAAACAAAGATATGTTAATACGTGAGATATGAAATGTGTGAAAATAAAAGTGGGAAGTAAGATTGAAAAATCAAACTTAAGGTTTGTGTTAGTCAATAATGTGAGAGTAATATTATTTTGTGACAAATCATGGCACACAATTTATATAAGAGAAAATTATATTTTTTAAGGAAGTCATGGTCCTATATGAGGTCGTACATTGAAACTCACAAATGGATAACCAAGTGGTATTCGCTTATAGATAAGATGGAATTTTGTGAGGAAGGTTTGGTCCTATCCAAGTTCTTACACTACAACTCACAAATGGAAAACCAAATAATTATTTTCAAATAGGAAGTGATATTCATCTAGGGGATTTGTTTATGAATGATATTATGAATACAGATAATTAAAAGTTATACATAGGTGTTGTAACAATCCTTTAAAAGAAATAAGACATATTAAGCAAAAGTTCAAGCATTTAAGATTTTATTTGGACAATAAATATGTAAGATACTCTGATTGATAGATGTAAAGTAGTTGGCTAGTTATTTAAGTAACTAGATCATCTCATGAAGGTTATTTTAATAAAAATAAAAATTATCCTACCTCCCCATGATGTGTTCCCCATTCTTCAAGACCCCTTATAGAGTTATTGGTCTGCTGCGAAGATTGGGTGCTTGTGTGAGAAAGTAGGTGGAACTAAATGTAATAATGAGACATCCTATCCTAGTATAATAGCCTACTATACCCAATGTACCTCCACTCTATTATGAGGCCAAATATTGAGTTTGAGATTAGAATAGAATAGGAGATGTGCCAAGGAAGTATCATAGATTTTAGTGTGATTTTTGACATTTGACTAATTTATTTTTTCCTTTTGATCATTACCTTTTGTTCAAATGATTTGGATTTTAAATTTATGTATTTTTATAATCCTCCTCCTTATGGATTAATAAAAACCAAACATGAGTGATATAGATGACTAACACAAAAAAAGATTATACTTTGGTTATAAAAGGGGAGTACATAAAACTTATGTCAACTTCAAAAATGCTTATACTTGCCCATAAGTAAGTATGTAATCTCAATACTAATTTTATGTATGCTTAATATGAGGGATATATAGGGGAAATATGGGGATCATGAGAGATCTTGTAAATAATGGTATAATGGTGAATATGCTTTGTATTTGATCACAGGGAGAATATGATAGTGTAGGGTGTGGTCTAAGTGCCATGTTATATAAATAACAAAATTATTCAGTAAGTGATATAACATAAATATCCATGTAAGGATAAACCATCCAAATATATGGGGAGAATGAGTGTTTACAAATTATATAAAAAAACATTAATTAAAGCATGAAAATTAAATGTATAAATATTCAAGAATTATAAATCAAGACCATGAATGTAAAAGTAACTATGTACAGATAGAGGAAAGAAACAATATAACAAAAGATAAATAGTGCATGACAAATGATATAATGAGGTATATATATCAATAATAAATCATGTATAAGTGTGAGACATAATATGCCATAGAAAACTAATGTGTTCAAAAATACTAATAGATTTCATGGCATAGATCATCAATAAAATCTAATATATCATATTGTAACTGGAATCCAACTTTGACCATAGTCTCATATATATTCACTAATAAATGTGAAAGGAATTCCTATCACACTATATTAATGGAGAATGTAGGCATCCTAGAATAAGAAGGTTATGTATGTGGCATCTCTTGTGAAGGGTATTCAAGGTGAAGAATTGACGCTACACTATGACTGTAAGTCTCTGATCTCTAAGATGATGAAGGTGGTGTGGAAGGGTTATATTTCACCCATGAACTCCGTTGGGTATGTTGCTAATAAGGTGATTGTTTAGGTCATGGAAAAACATGAAAGTGCTAATATAAGACTTTACACCTATATTTATGATTTGTATCACACTAATGCCAAAGGTCATAGATCTCCCCATGTTTATGGATGTGCTCTAGAAGAGGCTCAGGAAGAGGTAGAGTCTTATATATAAACTATTCCTTCTCTGGACAAAGGGCATTAATATACTACCATAAATACCAGAAGTTTGTAAATGTGTGTGTGTTTGTATCATGAAAATGTCATATACGTCTAGGAGTAGAAAAATTTAGAGGTCAAATATTTGTAGTAGGAGTGGAACCTAAATCCTATTATTTGGTTAATAAACTCTAATGTATATGAAAATCCTTGGCCCAATGACCAACAACCTTATGAAACTCATAATATGACTCATCTTCCCATCATGTAGGTAGAGGATCAAATTTAGACAAAGTTAATATGCCATCAACATTAGTATTACAACATAAAGTAGATTTTAGGCTAAACTCAACAACTATTATAGATGATCATAATTTGGGGTGACATATTGTGTTCATCGTCTCAAGAGGGAGCTACATTGAAGGATTAGATAACCTAGTGAACCTATATAGTCCTATCATGGTATGATTAAGAATCATGCTTTGAAAAGGCTCACTAGTGACTAGGCGATAAGTTCTCTCTCTCTCTCTCTCTCTCTCTCTCTCTCTCTCTCTCTCTCTCTCTCTCTCTCTCTCTCTCTCCTCTCTCTCTCTCTCTCTCTCTCTCTCTCATCTCTCTCTCTCTCTCTCTCTCTCTCTCTCTTTGTGTGTGTGTGTGTGTGTGTGTTCCATATCTAACTTATGAACATCATTTGAAGAAGAGATAGTGTCAAGTGTAATAAAAAACTAAGGAAATACATCAATAGAGCTAATATTATGAAATAATTACTGTAAATAATTATATCTAAGTATTTCCATGTTTTTATATTGAGCAAAACCAACTAAAAAGGGATCATATAATGATAGACATCATATTAATCAAAAGTATAAAGATCAATAGTGAAATCATCAATGATCTTATTGATTGAAGAAGCATGAAGAATGAATCTTTTAGTCCTGGTTAAAGTGACAAGAATCTCATCAATTGGTTTTTTTGAGACTGAGGTTGTATAGAAGGAGGTAATTGAGTAATTATGTGTAAAAGGAGATCAAAAGTTTTAATTTTCAAATTGATCTCATCTAGTTTGTCATCATTAGAATCTAATAGGTTAGGTGGTATATTGATCATAAGTTCAAGGTGTCCATTATAGCCTATAGTAGAGCTTATGGGGTAGTTAAAACATTGAGATTCATTAAAGGAGATGTTAGGTAAAGGTTCAAGGGTGGTAATTTTGAAAATACAACATTCTTGGATTTTTTCAAAATTAAAAGGGGTTGTGCTCCTTGAATCTTATAAATAGTACCATTATGAGTAAATTTAATGCATTAGCATGTTAATGAGGCTATATCTCTCATGAAGTGTGTCCAAGGTTGATAGAGTAAGATGATATATGATAATGGAAAGTTAAAATCATGAATTTAATATGAACAATAATAGGAGGAATCATGATAATAAGCCAAACACATCATCGAAGAGGCACTTGTATTTGATCATAACCTTGACACGTATTTTGGGTATATTTAAGATTGCATTCAAAGTACCCAAGTTTTTTTATGAAATCAAGGGATTTAACATAATTTCCAAGCCTTCATCAATCAATGCATACTTGACTTGGATATCACCAATTTTTACACTAATAAATAGCGAAGGATCATCCACTCGAATAAATATTTCATCAAGTATCATTGAAGTGATGGAAAATTTTAGTGAGAGGTAAGTATTTATGTTTTCATTAACTTGTATATACATTTCTTCACATTTTAAGAGAATACTAGCTTCAAACCCAGACAAAGTGGTTTCGTGCCCCATAGGTAGAGGTCGAGGGATGTTGATTTTGAATGAAAGCTGAATTAGATTATTACAATGATGAGGAAAAGTCCTCATGAGTTATATAAAATGGATTTGAGATGGGAAATGATAAAATTTTGTTATAGGATCCCATTCATCATATTTGGTTAAATCTATATTAGATAGGGGTGTATAATGTTGAAGCTAATCTATTGAAGGAAGGGTGGAAGTGTATTTAAATTGATGTCAATAAAGGTAGTTGATTGAGACTTAGTCAATGTGATTATTCTAAGTATATTTGATTGGGTTGACGTAGGTAATGTTTTGGGTGTCATGGTTGGGGTGATGTGTGGTTATGTATAAGACATTGTAGGTGGTGAATAAGTCAAATAAATAAGTGGATTTGGAGTTTTACGTAGTTAGAGTGAGGTGAGTTTGGTGATAAGTGAGGACTATAAAATGTATCAATGGAAAGTGAATGAGTATCCAGATGTGGTGTTTGAGTAGAAGCTTGTGGGATAGTGGAGTAAGGAGTAGGTTGTGTTGTTAGATTTGTGGGTCTCATTTTCATATGCACAAGTTATATAAAATGAGATGGGCAATCATATGGGATGGTAGATAAAGTTGGAAAGTTGTTATAGTTATAATTTTAGTAAAGATCAAAATAATAAACTAATCTCATCATATTATTCATATCGATAACATTCTCATCATTATGATTGACAAAAGTTTTGACAATGTTGGTAGTGGGAGGTTGAATAGTACTTGGTTAATGATTAAGAAGAGGATCCTTGAAAATTTCAAGATGAGTGTTAACTTGATTAGGGAATCATGTCTAGTTTTTGGTTTCTTGAACCTTGGTTGTTTCTTAATAAGCTTATTAATGCTCATGAATTAGAGTTTTGTGATCATAATTAAGACCAAGAAGATATTCAAGAGTAAACATTCCTAATTGGTGACAATTTTCATGAGAATGACCATGTTAAGCATGGAATATACTGAGAGGGGGGGTGAATCAGTATATTATATATCTTATAAAATTTTCTCTTGATCAAATTCCACTTAATCAAACATTCAAGATATGCAATAAAACTCAAACAATAAACACCACACAAGATAGAGAGAGACACCAGATATAACATGGAAACCCAATGTGGGAAAAACCACATAGAATCAATCTCAAATATATTCATGAGAATAAACCCACAGGAGCACCATACCCCTTTGCCGAGTACAAAACTCAGCTACAATTCGTGAGCACCAACCCACAGGAGCTTCAAACCCCTTTGCTAAGCACCAACCCAGCTACTATTTGTGAGCACCAACCCACAGAAGCACCAACCCCTTTGTGTATGCCACACACCTATCTCTCAATGTTGCTATCTCAACAAATGATAGATCAATACAACATCTCCTTCCTCTCTCTCTCACCTTTACTCTTCTAAGCTAGATATAACAAATACAAATCATATTCATCTCTCACACTTTCTCTTCTAAGCTAGATATTACAATATCAAATCAACCTCTCACTTCTACATTACAAATGGCTACTCAAGCCTTTATTTATAGCTTTCCAAATGACCTTTGGCCTTCCCCTTTTGTGACCCTTCAATCCTCATGGAAAATGGCACCAATCTTGGATGACCCTTCATATCCAAGCATTTGAAAAGTCATGTGGTGACCCTTCATGACCAAAAACGTCCTTCCCACTTCTGTCCTTATCTTTGGTGACTTTTTGTATTCCTTAAAGTGTCCCTTCATGAGAAATTCACCCATACTCTTTTGTCTTCACTTGTGACTCTTGGTATTCCCCAAGATGACTCTTCATGGGAAAATGCATCCCATCCTTCTTTTGTCTTTATCCCATGGCTCTTCGACTTCTCCATGGGCCCTTCTTTTGTCTCATATGCAACTAAAAATATATTCGTTAATATTAAATAAATATTAACTCATATTAGCCAAGATATATTTATTACCAACAATAATAAATGCAATGGGGCCTTTATCACCAATAATGCTAAACCTTTGACATCAATGACAATATTTCCAACAATCTCTCCCTTTGTCATTGATGGCAACCTCAATCCTAAAACTGCCACATCCTATCACCTGCACATCTTGTCATTTGAAAACATACAGTAACTCCCCCTTATTGTAGCAATATGTACCTGTTCCTTTTACCTATTTTTTTGCACCTGTACCTGTACCTATTATTCTCCCCCTTTGACATCAATGGCAAAGGGCCTACCTGGAGCTAACACTTAGCTCCCCCTCACTTGATGCTGAACATCAATGGAAAGAAGTAATAGAAATTACTCCCAACTCCTCCTGTCGATCTTTGAATGTATCCTTTGATCGTGCCTTTGAGAAGATATCTGACAATACATATACATTGTTCCCTGTCCTTTGAGCATCTACAATCAACTCATTTGAATTTTTTTTCTAATCTCACAACCTTTAGCATGAAACCTTAATGTGTATCTTTGATCACATATTTGACTAACACTCAATAGATTATGCTTAAGACCTTTTACATATAAAACATTCTTAGTCTTAGTTCTACCATAATCCAAACTCAAAGTACCTTTTCTAGCTATCTTGATAGTGGTTTTATCTCTGAATCTCACTATACCACCATTGATCTTCTTTAGAGATATGAATTTACTTTTATCTCCTGTCATATGCCTCAAACATCCGCTATCAATTAACCATGGCTGATCTTTATCTCCCACATGTAGAGCTGTCTGCACCATCATAGAATCTTCATGTTGTTTCTTCTGCCATGTATATGTCTGAACCTTCTTCCTAATGAATGGATCTTTGACACTTTGATTCTTCTTCTTGATGAATGGAGCTTTGAAACTCTGATCCTTCTTGACTGACTCAAACATGCTTCTACAATACCAAGCTATGTGTCTGTAGTTTTTGCACTTGTAGCATACTGTGGTATCTTCATCAAAGCTTGATAAAGGAGCAAAAGAGTTGTGGATTCTACTTGAATCTACTTGACTTTCCTTCTCTTTATTTCTGAAATTGTTAGCTCTTTTCCTACATTCTAATTTCTTGTGGCCATATCCATTATAATAAAAACAATAGCCATAAAAATAAGACCTGTCTGTATATTTCTGACCTGATTGCCTTTTGTAGCTTTGTTCCTTCCAGCCTTCTCTATTTGAAATGTTCTCTGTATTCTTTACTTCTCCCCTTTTTGTTTCCTCTTGTGTAAGAGCTTCAACATAGCTCTTTTTCTTTTCAAAACCGATCCCTATATTATCTGAATATGCTTTTTGACTTTCCAATATCTTATTCAGCATGTTAGTGTTATCTTCAAAATTTGAATCACTGACTACTTTATCATTGACTGCTTTCTAAATATCTTCTTTTAAAGAGGCAATTTCAATAACATACCTTTCACAATCTTTTTTTACTATTTTTAATTGTTCTTTAAGATCTTCTTCATTCTTCTTGACTTCTTCAAAGTGTGTTTGTAGATCTTCAATCATTTTTTTTGACTCTTGTTCATTTGTCTCGATCTGGCACTTTAATCTTTGATTCTTCTTTTAAACAACTATTAACTCTTCTATGGCACAATTGAGTTCTCCTTCCATATCTACTTCAGCTTCCTCCTCTTCTTCTTCTTGATTATCATGTATGGCTATGAATAGAATCTCTTCTTCTTTTGAATCACTGACTCCATTATCTTCAACTAAGCTAGGATCCTTAGAATATAGGCTCTTCTTCTTGAATCCCTTCTTGGATTTGCCTTTGAAATTCTTCTTGTATGTAGGCTTTTCTTCTTCATCATCATTAACCTTATCTGGGCATCTAGCTGAAAAATGTCCAATCTTTCCACAATTAAAACATTTAAAAGGTAATTTTCCTTGATATTTACCTGTTCCTCTTTTCGGCCTACAAATGAAAAGTGCTTCGTTGTCATCTTCATCATCACTGGAACTATCACTTGATTCTTGAATCTTAGCTTTCTCCTTCTTTGATGTCTTGAAAGCCACTTCTCTCTTTGAGGTTTTATCTTATTCTATCCGCATCTCATATGTCGTGAGAATACCATGAAGCTCATCCATCTTTAGCTTGGCTAAATTCTTCATCTCCTCGATTGCTGAAACCTTTGCATCATATCTCATTGGTAGAGATCTCAAAACCTTTTGCACCACCTCTGACTCTTCCAATGTTTCTCCAAGACCTTGAATCTGATTTACTATCTGATCAACTCGCAAGAGATAACTTGCTATATCTTCTTCTTCTTCCATCTTCAAACTTGCAAACTGCCTTATAAAAGTCTACAACTTAGCTTGCTGAACTTTTCCATCATATTTGTAAATATTCTTAAGTTTTACCCAAGTTTCATGAGCAGATTTACATTGCATAACTTTAAAAAATTTAGATTCACATAAACCACATAAAATAACATTTAAAGCTTTAGCATTACATTCACTTGCCTTCTTTTTTGTTGGAGTAATTGTAGATGTCTGTGGCTCTTCATATTCCTCCACCACTGATTTCCATATGTTGAATCCAAGGGCCATCAAATAAACCTTCATTCTCATCCTCCAAAAAGCATAATTCGTACCATCAAACAAATGTGCCTTATTTGTAGAAAATCCTTCCTGTGACCTAGCCATCATGCTTTCTCGATCTACCTTCAAGCTGTAAAACTTTTCAAAAAGGAACCTGCTCTGATACCAATTGTTAAGCATAGAATATACTGAGAGGGGGGGTGAATCAGTATATTATATATCTTATAAAACTTTCCCTTTATCAAATTCCACTTAATCAAACATTCAAGATATGCAATAAAACTCAATCAATAAACATCACACAAGATAGAGAGAAACACCAGATATAACATGGAAACCCAATGTAGAAAAAACTACGGAGAATCAATCTCAAATATATTCATGAGAACAAACCCACAAGAGTACCATACCCCTTTGCCAAGTACAAACCTCAGCTACAATTCATAAGCACCAACCCACACGAGCTTCAAACCCCTTTGTCGAGCACCAACCCAGCTACTATTCATGAGCACCAACCCACAGGAGCACCAACCCCTTTGTGTATACCACACACCTATCTCTCAATGTTGATATCTCAACAAATGATAGATCGATACATCTCCTTCCTCTCTCTCTCACCTTTGCTCTTCTAAGCTAGATATAACAAATACAAATCATATTCATCTCTCACAATTGCTCTTCTAATCTAGATATTACAATATCAAATCAACCTCTCACTTCCACATTACAAATGACTACTCAAGCCTTTATTTATAGCTTTCTAAATGACCTTTGGCCTTCCCCCTTTGTGACCGTTCAATCTTCATGGAAAATGGCACCAATCTTGGATGACCCTTCATATTCAAGCATTTGAAAAGTCATGTGGTGACCCTTCATGACCAAAAACATCCTTCCCACTTTTGTCCTTATCTTTGGTGACTTTTCGTATTCCTTAAAGTGTCCCTTCATGAGAAATTTGCCCATACTCTTTTGTCTTTACTTGGTGACTCTTGTGGTATTCCCCAAGATGAATCTTCATGGGAAAATGCATCCCATCCTTCTTTTGACTTTATCCCGTGGCTCTTCGACTTCTCCATGGGCCCTTCTTTTATCTCATAGGCAACCAAAAATATATTCATTAATATTAAATAAATATTAACTCATATTAGCCAAGATATATTTATTACCAACAACAATAAATGCAATGGGGCCTTTATCACCAATAATGCTAAACCTTTGACATCAATGACAATATTTCCAATAGACCAAAACTTGCATGATACCAATAAAAGTTGTGTGAATCATACCAAAGTTTGGTATGGAAATTAGTTTCAAGATATCACGGTGAAAGCCTAAGAAGATGATTTTTAATTTTCACCATGGAAAGAGGTTTGTGAGAATCTACATTGTTGACTTGGGAAAATGTAGAACTAGGTTGTGGTAAAAGGTTGGTTGTTAGTGGTTGTGATAGAGTAGCATCATTCAAACCAATTGTAGTAATAGTGTGAATAGTGTGAATAGAATCATAGTTATCTGTAACACCATAATTGGTATCATGTCAGTTTGTATATTTCATAAGCATTCAGGTTCCAACAAGAGGATGGGAAGGCTGAAATTATCTTATGAGAAAATATTGATGTTTGGATTGGTTAAGGACTTCTTCCAAATATTTGGGATAAATGGTCCTAACATGATATTACAATTTAATATGAGGAGCATTAATAAATAAGTTGAAGAGATTGTATTCTAGCATGTTATGTTTAGCTTTAGTGGACAAGGCTTTCCATCATTTAATGAACACTTGTGTAGTTTTGGATTATGATTGTTTATAGTTGATGAAGTGAGCTGAGCTTTTTTCATGAAAGTCACATGCATTAACAAAATATTTTAAACTAGATATAGTATGAGATTTGAGTTGATTATACCAATGTAAAGCATCACCTATGAAGTTTTTAACTAAGATTTTGGTGGTGAAAAAGGTATTGAGTTTAATCAAATATTTGTATAATTTTTTTAAAGCTTTCAAATTCAAAGGAGGATTAGTGGATCCATTATAAGTGATAGTAGGAAAAATACCACTTATGTTGATGTTTACAATTTGAGGGATAAAGGGTTTATTTTGTATATGTTTGATAGTCTCATTGAGAACTGGAGGTTGAGGTATAAGGTTACCTTGTGCATCTCTAAGGGATCTTAGGGGGAATTATGATTTTTTACAACCCATTGAGTAAGTTGACGATGATTTTGTAATCATAAAATTTAGTTTTGAATTTATCTCAATTGGTTTTTAATATTATTTTCAAAAGTAGCCTTTGGTTCATGGATTGTAATAAATTTTTATTAGTGCTGATAGTGAATTGACTAGTATAAGTTGTCAAATATGCATTAGATGTGGCATTGATTGGGGTATGAAAGTGGCACTCTAAGTAGGATCATTGGAGGAAAGATCAACCATAGTAGTTGAGATACTAGGTAAGGTAGAAGAAAAAGTAGTATAAAAAGTAGAAGACATGGATGAGGAAGTGGGTATGTAATAATAAAAAGTCATAGAAGAAGTCATAATGTGAATTTCCCCAAGGATTGTAGATAATTTATATATAGGTAAAGATGGACAATCAAGGTAAGGTCTCATCATGAGATTGCACATGATCATGGGATCCTTTCCTTGATGTTGAGGGTTTTTTGTGTATGAAAAGTATCATTTCATCAACATATTAGAGATCAATCTCATCCACAATAATAGGCATTATTAGAGGATAGTTAAGTGGATTGTAAGCTTTGAGAGGAGGTAACCCATATTTTTTGGTTCTAGTGGCCACATGGACATTACTGACATTTGGATTTTTTACTAAACTATAAGGGAGGTGAGAATGAGGATGATCATGAGGGTTAGTTTGAGTCATCATATCATTTTGAGTTTGCATTTTAGTTTCATAAAAAGTGTATTGCATGGTGAAATATAATGAGTATAAAGCTAGAAATTAACTGGGTTGAGCTAGTCAGTCGATTTGAAGAGAGCAAAAATTAATAGTCTAAAAATTGCCTGAGTTGAGTTGGTCAACTGAGTTGGATAAATAGAAAAAGATAATTTTTTTTAAAACCTACTAAGTCAAGTTGGTTGGATTAGATGTACATGCAAGAAAATAAACAAATCACTAAAATCCTACTAAGTGAGCTAGTTGATTGATTTGTAAAGATAAAAATATAGATAGAGAGATGAAGACTACTAATTCAAGATGGTTGACTGAGTTGTATAAGTGGGAATATAAATAAAGAGATAAAATCATATTAAGTCAATTTGGTCGACTTAGTTGTAAATGAAAAATATAGACATAGTGTTGGAAGCCTACAAAGTCGAGCTAGTCAACTTAATTGTACAGATAAGAATAAACACAATTTTGACATCCTACTAAGTCAAGCTAGTCAACTTAGTTTTATAGTAAATAAAATATAAAAATTTAGAAAAACTACTATGTCAAGTTGGTCATCTTAGTCATACATGTAATAAAATAAAAAATTTAGACAACTTACTAAATCCACCTTTTCCATTTGGGAACCTTGAATTTGACCTTGTTGACTAATCCAACTAAAAAACACCACAACAACACTTGTTTTTCCACTTGAAAGGAGTCTCTTAAGAAGCATAGATAGAGACACCCTCTATACCTCAATGATCTAAAACAAATATAACTCCTCATATTCCTCTTCCTACTTAATCATATGATATTTATAGTTCTTATTCCTTTTATTTGGATTTATTAAAACAAATTCTTCACCTACTACAACATTGTCCTTTTCTTCTATTATTATCATGAAACAAACTTAAATATAGCTTAGAAAAGGATGGAATGAAGTCTTTATTACATCAAGGAGGTGTCACAGTACAAATTTTGGTAGAGTATGGTTTGTGTAATGTTGGCCAACTTAGTTTAATCTGGAAAAAAATTAACATTAATTTGAACTATGTAGTTTTAAAGGTAGAATTAAAGTAAATAAAATGATAAATTATCTAACACACAACACATAACTATATTAATATTGGTCAATACAATAAAGAATAATAAGAAGCAAGTAAAACATGTAATTTTATAGTTATTGATGCTAACTAATTATCTAAAAATAGGATCAAGGAGTTATACTATAAGGTTTTGATAAATTTTTAGGATTCAAAAGATTCTTATCCATTGGATAGTGATGGCCCAATGTTTTAAAGTATTAATTATAGAGGAAGTATCATTCCCATTTCCTACTAAACTTGGTTTCAAGGGTAGGTTAGAAATGTCTTCTTAGTGCTAACTGATAACCGATGCATCATAAGATCGAATAGATGATTGGATTCTTAAGGTTCAATTCAAATAGAAATCCTAGTTATTTATAAAACATTATGAGGTACAGGGAAAATAAAGACTATTTTTAGCTCTGTACTATGGCTATGAGTATTGGGGCAAGCCCTTCATGGCATGATATATGTAAATAATAGACAATGACCATAAATAGAGTATTGTGTAGCCATTCACAATAGTAGCTAAGTAGTTTTAAAACTGTCAGTACATAGTTTTTAGGGAAATCAAGACAAAGTGAAAATAAAAGCAAAAATAAAGTGTCAAAAACTAATTTATAGTTATAGAAAGTAAATAAATAGGTAGCCAACTATTTTCAAATAAAATGTGAGATTAATTATTAGGAAATGAAAGTGAATTTCTTTGTTTATGCTAAAATTAAGAGACACATAACAAGATTAGCTAGGTTGATCTAGTTGACAAATAAAATATAACATAATCAGGATATCTAATCTAATCTATTATGAAAATAGGGCAAAATAAAATACAATCGACCAAGTCAACTTAGTTTGTTTGGTAGAGTAGACAGACTCAAAACTAAGTCAACTTGGTCAACTTAGTTAACTATGTGATATAATTTTGTAGAATTGAAACATTGGTAAAGATAGTCTATAATTTGAAATGTTGAATAGTTTGACTATAAGAAAAAATGAGTAATTTTACTTAAATACAAATGAGAAATTAAAGCAATTGACAAAAATGAAATTATGAATCTTGTTTGGAATGAACTTGAAAAATATAAATAAGTTGACTAGGTTGACTTAGTTGGTTGATTGAAAGTGATAAAAATATTATTGTTAACTATATAGTGTAGACCTAATTAAGTCTTATAGAGGCAAAAATCTAAAAATCACAAAGGTTAAATAGGGTCGACTTAGTCTTTAGATAGCTAGAAACTGAAACTAGTAAAATGAAACTAAATTAGCTAGCAAAATCTATTTTTTTGAAAGTTGGAAAATTAAAACCTACAAAATTGAACTAGATCGACGAGATCGATCTTGTTGTTTATAAGGAAAAATATAAAAAATATAAAAAATGAATGAGTCGACTAGTGTGACTCAATTTGTTGGATATGAAATCCTACAAGTAAAACTAAGAAATTAGATCGACTATCATGATCAAATTGATTGTGGATCCTAAATTTGCACACATAGAAAAAGATTAAATTGACCTACCCAATCTAGTTGACCTAGGAAAGAAAACCTAAAAATAGATGACAAAACTAGGTCAACCAACACAACCTAGTTGATTGTGGATCCATAATCTGTAAACATAGTACAATGTTAGATTGACTAGTGTGATCTAGTTGACTATGAATGAAAAATTAAAAATTCAAAGGTTAAATTCATGTTGAGTTCACCAAAATGTATGTAGATCTATAATTTTTTTGACTTAGTAAATCCAAAATTAGATAAAATAATCAACTAACATCTATTACAATAATATTTATATCAAGAACATGACCAAATTAGATCCACTAAATTTAACCAATAGATCTATTACTACACAACACCAAAGGAGAGGATTTCAAAGCCTCTAGGCACATGATACCATGTAATAACCCTATATAGGTCTAAGTACATAAAATAAAACTAATCTAGTGCTCACCAAAGATTATGGTACAAAGGGGGATGGTTAAACATAAATAAATAATCAAAGGATAATAGTAAATAAATGGGGGCCTATATCACCTAAAGTGGAAGATCAAAAGTAAATAAAATCTTATATATATACTAAATTTAAGCATAGAGGTAATTTAAACAAGGAGTAATACATTCAACACATTAATTATACAATATTTAAATTATCAAATGAAATATTAATAGTTAGGAATACTTACCTTGGGTAAGCCTATCGATTCTCAATCTCTCCCTTGGCCAATGGTGTTTTTCAAGAGGTTGTTGTGAATTTTTAAGGATCACACTATATAAATCATCTCTAGGCTAAAAGACTCCTAATTTGCATCCAAGACTTCACACAAGCCAAGTAATCTTCTATCCAATGCAAACCCTAAGCAATGGCTCCTTCAAATGCAAATTTAGCATAATTATGAACTGCAATGATATGAAAATGAATGTTATTCTCTACTGTATTGAAATGAGCCATATATTTATAGCAATGGATAATCCTTAACCCTTCCATAATTTTAGTTGATAAGATTAGCCACCATGACCCAGTTCATTAGAAAAAGTTACTGGTAGGCCTCAAATTAATTCAGCCATGTCGACTTAATTCTATAATGTGCACTTAATCTTTTATAACAGGTTTGACCTAGGTGACTTAGTAATAAAATAGGGTGTTTGCTTTATTAGAGGCTATTTAAAAAGATAAATACTTGGGGAAATGTGTAAATAGGGTTTGGATTACTTGGGGAGTTGGATAAGCAAGATTTGTAATTGGTTTAGGTAATGACATATTTGAATAATAATATTATGAAGTACTAATGGTCTACCCACCCCTTTCTTAGTGCATATTTTAAGGAATACACTTATAAAGATCAAAAATTGATAGGTACCTATAATAAATAACACATCAGTATATAATAAAGTTTAAAAATATTGTGTGTATACAAAGGTCACTTTATAGAGAGGGAAGAAAACATGAGCTTGTATAATGTTATAATTTGGGATTAATGATGGATTAGACCTCAAAATGGGACCATCACTAGGAGCATATGTTACATTCCAAATAAAAACCAAAAAGTGATCTACAAATATAAGGTATAATAAATGATAAAACATGAAAATGGGGCATGTGCTCACCAAAGAGTGTATTACACATGAAAGTCCATCTGTAGGTAAGTGCACAAAGTTGGGGGACAAAAAGTGGACACTTTTTGCATTTAAAGTTATTTGAACATTATCATGTACGTAGTTTATAAAAGTGCATGCATAGTCTTAGATCATAAGCTTAGTGATTACTAAGCCTAAACTGTGTATGCAACTTTATTTTTTTAGAATTGCATATGTAATAGTGTTGTTATAAGTAAAAAGTGTAGACGTGGTTTTAGATTTTAAAATCACCTACATGTTCCTTAATATATACATTGATTACATAGATAAACATAAACCTAAACACTAAATATTAAAACCTTAACTCTAAACTTTAAACCCTAAACCAATTAGGTTCACATGGTTCAATTTGGCCCAAATCACATCACTGATTGCTCCAATTGACTAATTGGCTCAATGTGTGATAATATTAGGGCTAATTAAGTCTAAAATTATATTTTCTACTCACAAATAGGTTCAATAAGCTTAAATTGGCCCCAATTGAATTCATGATTGGAACCTATACCCTAAATTATAAACCTTAAACCCTAAACCCTAAATCTTAAGCCATAAGTAGTAATCTATAAACCTTAAACCCTAAATTATAAGCCATAAACCCTAAACTAATCTATTTAACCCCAATTAACATCTTTTAAAGTAATAATAGGTTCATAGGGATCAATTTGGCCTAAATTACTTCATTGATTGCCTTAGTTGACTAATTGGTTCAATATATGATGACATTGAGCCAAATTGAGCCCAAGATCACATTTTTTAGTCACAAATAGGTTCAATGAGTTGAAATTGGCCCCAATTATGTTGATGATTGGAACTTATACCCTAAACCCTAAAATATAATCCCTAAGCCTTAAACCATAAACCCTAAATTATAAACCTAAACCATAAACTAATCAATTTAGCCCCAATCAACATCCTTTAGAGTATGAATTTAGTTCATAGGGCTCAATTTGGGCTAAATCACATCACTAATTGTAATAATTAACTAATTGGATCAATTTGTGATGATATTGGGACTAATTGAGTCTAAAATCACATTTTGTAGTCATAGATAGGTTCAATGAGCTCAAATTGGCCCTAATTATCTTCATAATTAGACCCTATGTACCTGAAACCATAAATTGTCAACCCTAATTCCTAAGCCCTAAAAACTAAATCATAAACCCTAAACCAATTAATTTATCCATAATAAAAATCCTTTAGAGTAAGAATTAGGTTTACATGGGTCAATTTGGCCCAAATTACATCATTAATTATTCTAATTGACTAATTGGCTCAAATTATGATGACATTGGGGTAAATTGAGCCCAAAATCATATTATATAATCATAAATAGGTTTAATAAGGTCAAATTGGCCCCAAATTCCTTTGCGATTGGACTATATACCCTAAACCCTATACCATATACCTTAAACCCTAAGCCCTAAGCCCTAAACCCTAAACCCTAGATCATAAAATCTAATCCTAAACCAATATATTTATCCCTAATTAACTTTTTTTAGAGTAAAAATTAGGTTCACATTGCTCAATTTAGCTTAAATCACATCACTAATTGCCCTAAATGACTAATTAGCTCAATTTATGATGACATTGGGTCTAATTGAGCCCACAATCACATTCTATAGTCACAAATCAGTTCAATAAGCTTAAATTGGCCCTAATTGTCTTCACAATTTGACCCTAAACTCTAATCCCTAAGCCCTAATCCATAATCCCTAAACTCTAAACCTTTAACCCTAAATCATAAACCCAAATCCTAAACCAATCAATTGAGCCCCAATTAACATCATTTAGAGTATGAATTATGTTCATAGGGCTCAATCAGGGCCAAATTGCATCACTTATTCACCTAATTAAATAATTGGTTCAATCTATGATATCGCCATGCTAATATTTAATAGTCACGGTTCAACAAGCTTGAATTTTCTTCATGATTAGACCCTATACCTTAAAGCTTAAACCATAATCCCTAAGACAAACACTAAACCTTAAATTATAAAACCGAAACCATAAACCAATCTATTTATCCCTAATAACTATCATTTAGAGTAATAATTAGGTTCGTAGGGCTCAATTTGGCCCAAATCACATCATTGATTACCCCACTTGACTAATTGACTCAATCTTTGATAACATTGGGATTAATTGAGCATAAAATCACATTTTGTAGTCACAAATAGGTTCAATGAGCTTTAATTGGCCCTAATTTCTTTCATAATTGGACCCTAAACCCTAAAACCCTAAATCTAAAACCTATACCCTAAAACCCTAAACCCTAAATCCTAAAACCATAAACCTCAAAAATAAACCTTGAAACCCTCAACCAATCTATTTAGTCAAGAAAATGACATCAAGATTACAATAATAATTAGGTTTAAATTTTTTTGATGTTCAAAACTTCAATGTTAACAACTAATATTGACTAAGGTGATGCATGAACTTTGATAATTTAAAAAAAAATACAATAAAACCAATAATATGGCTAAATGCATGTCAATGTAATAGTTTTTACTATTAGATTGACATGGATTTGGACATCTTATTGATTTTATTATATTTTTTTAATTATCAAAGTTCATGCATGACCTTAGTCGATGTTAATCATTAACATTGAATTTTTTTACATCAAAAAAAGTAAACCTATTCTGATTAAAATATTTTTGTCATTTGCCCGACTAAATAGATTGGTTTAGGATCTAGGGTTTACGGTTTTAGGGTGTTAGGTTTAGGTTTTTATGATTTAGGGTCTAATTTTTAGGGTTTAGGGTTATAAGGTTTAGGTTTTTTGTTTTAGATTTTAGGGTTTAAGGTATAGGGTCTAATAATGAAATTAATTCAGGCTAATTTGGGTTCTTTGAACCTATTTATGACTATAAAATGTGCTTTTGGGCTCAATTAGACCCAATGTCATCACAAATTAAGCTAAATAGTCAATTAGGGCAATCAATGATGTAATTTAGGATAAATTGAGCTATGTAAACCTAATTATTAGTCTAAAGGTCGTTAAATGGGGACAAATTTATTAGTTTAGGGTTTAGGGTTTATGATTTAAGGTTTAGGGTTTATGGCTTGGGGATTAGTGTTTATGGTTTAGGTTTTAGGACATTAGATCTAATTAAAAAGGTAATTGGGGCAAATTCAAGCTTGTTAAATCTATTTGTGATTACAAAATGTGATTGTGGGCTTAATTAACCCTAATTTCATCATATATTATGCCAATTAGTCAATTATAGTAATAAGTGATGTGATTTGAGTTGAATTAAGATTTGTGAACATAATTATTACCCTAAAAGATGTTAATTGGGGCTAAATCAATTGGTTTAGGGTTTAGGGTTTAAGGATTAGAGCTTAGGGTTTAGGTTCTAATTACAAAGGTAATTAGGGATAATTTGAGCTCATTAGACTTATTTGTGACTACAAAATGTGATTTTGGTCTCGATTAACCCTCATATCATCATAGATTGAGCCAATTAGTTAATTGGGTAATTAATGATGTTATTTAGTCTAAATTGAGCCCTATAAAGTTAATTATTACTCTACAGGATGTTGATTAGAGTTAAATAAATTGTTTTAGGTTTTAGAGTTTATAATTTAGGGTTTAAGCCTTAGGGCTTAGGTCTTGGGTAAGGTATAAGTTTTAGGGTTGATGATGTAGGGTCTAATCACAAAGGCAATTAGGGCCAATTTGAGCTCATTGAACCTATTTATGACTATAGAATGTGATTTTAGCTCAATTAGCCCCAATATTATCATATATTAAGCCAATTAGTCAATTCAGACAATCAATTAATCAATTTAGGTAAAATTGATCTTGACGAACCTAATTCTTAATCTAAAGGATGTATATTATGGTTAAATCAATTAGTTTAGGGTTTATAATTTAGGGTTTAGGGCTTAGGGTTTATGGTTTAGGTCTTAGGAGTTAGGGTACATAAGGTATAATTGCAAAGGTAATTAGGGATAATTTGAACTTGTTGAACCTATTTGTAACTAAGAAATGTGATTTTTGGCTCAATTAACCCTAATGTCATCATAGAATTGAGTTAATTCATCAATTGGGGTATTAATGATGCAATTTGGTCCAAATTGGAACTCGTAAACCTAATTCTTACTCCAAAGGATTTTAATTAGGGATAAATCAATTGGTTTAGGGTTTATGATTTAAGGTTTAGGGCTTAGTATTTAAGATTTAAGGTTTCGAGCATACAATCTAATCATGAAGCCATTGGTGATAATTTGAGCTTGTTGAACCTATTTATGATTATAAATGTGATTTTAGGCTCAATTGTCCCCAATGTCATCATAAATTGAGCCAATTAGTCATTTGGGGCAATTGTTGATATGATTTGGCCTAAATTGAGCCCTATGAACCTAATTTTGACTCTAAATGATAGTAATTGGGGCTAAATCGATTAGTTTAGTGTTTAGGGTTTAGGGTATAGGTTCCAATCATGAATGTAATTGGGGCCAATTTGACCTCGTTGAACCTTTATATGACTACAAAATTTGGTTTTAAGTTAATTAGCCTCAATGTGATCACAAATTGAGCCAATTAATTAATTGGGACAATTAGTTATGTGATTTGGGCTAAATTGAGCCCTGTGAACCTAATTAATTTAGGGTTAGGGTTTAGGGTTTAGAGTTTAAGTTTTTAATGTTTGAGGTTTAGGTTTAGGGTTAACTATGTAAGTAATGTATTTATTAAGGAACATGTATGTGTATTTAAAAACTAAAATTGCATACATGTTTTTTTACTTATAAAAATAGTGTCATGTATGCAGTTTAGGCTCAATGTAATATTAAAATATTTCACTTATGCAGTAATTACATGTATGTGAAATTATATATGTGCAATAATTATGCATACATAGTTCTAATGTTTGGCATTTCAAATGCATGCCTCAAAGCTCAAGAATGTCTTAGATTCTTTATTTAAAGGCATGGACCTACAAACACACAATCAAATGTGTATTTTTGACAAAAAATAACAAAATTCAACTTCCACTATACTAAACACTATGAATTTTATCAAAACAATTCCTAAAAATATTACTACAACATTGAGTACACTCTCCTCTTTCAAAATATATTATTTTTAAAATATTTTTATTACTTTATGATTTGTATCTATATTTATTCCTAAGTATTTACTTTTATACCATTATATATTGCGACCATACACATTTATTTTTGTTTACATATCTTTTGTTTCGTTGTTTTAATCTGGAAAAAATTTATAGGTTTATAAACTAGACCTAATACTATACACATTCAAAAACATCAAACTTTCTATATATTTTGATATAGTTAGGGGGTGCATGGTTGGTTACACATTATAGATCATATTTCAGGGTCTATTGATTTGTGAAATTAGTTATTTACCAAAAAAATATAAAATAAAATGTATAATATAAATTAGATGATCTTATCTAACTTTCTACCAAAGAGTTTAAAAAAACGTAAACGATGATAAAAAAAATGATGGGTGCATGGGAAGCTATATACTATGATTTTTATAAAAAATAATAGTATCTCTTCAAATTTACAATGTTTTTCCTACTTATATTCTACCATTACAAAATCAAAATAGTAGTTTAAAAACTAGATTCAAAATTATATAATTCATGTTCTTATAGCATCTTCAAATTTTGAGTGTAAGAGTCTCAAATAATTCATACAAGTTGAGGTTTCTTAGGTTTTAGGAAAAAAATGTCCATTAAATACACCCTTTCCGCCACCCCCTCCCCTCTGTCCCCCCAATTCCATTCACTTACCCCTATAATAAAATATATCTCACATAATGGCAATTTTATGTTTATTTTAGAAGTTGAAATGGTAAAATATACATTAGAAGTTGAAATGATTTATCCTGCACTATTTTATCTATAACTAATTCACTCTACACCATATGGACTATGAAACTACTATCTCTCTTAAATATTACAAACACTATTTTATGTTTATATAATAAATCGGTCTTGTACACTTGGAAAACTCAGACCTTGGTTATTTCTCTCAATTATAGATCTTTCTTACTTCTGTAATTTTTACATCTACTATATCTTATGCCCCTTAGACTATATCTCTTAGTCTGACTAGTCTTATGTTCATGAAACAAACCTTATCTCTTGCCTAGAATACTTAAAATTTACTTATCTTCCACCTCTCCAAGTTTTGAGCATGTACATATTTACTTTATCCTTGGACACTAATGTCCAAGACATACACTAGTGTTTATGCTAGTGTCCTAACCCAATGCAAGTGTACAGTGCCCTAAAGTCATCAAATTTGAAATGAAATGTATCTTAATGATCATCCTAAGTTGTTTAATGCAAGTTACTTACTCTAAAGGGATTTTTAATACAAGATCGGCCCTCATTCATTCATCACCTAGTACAATATTAAAGAGATCAAGGCAAATTATTAAAAGCACTCTATCAAGCATTCAATTTAACAAAGCTTCCATATTTCCATACTAGTCATAGGTACAACAAAGCTACAGGTCTAAAATACTAAAGGAGTAGCCCAAGATCCCAATTTTCTAAGTTACAAGCTAGGTCACTCTTATATTTACTTTCTACATATTACATGATTCACACATAAGGAAACATATAGGAAAGAACTACATGAGTCAGAGGCCCTCTTATAGAGTATTGGTTATGTGATTAATGCCCATTGATAGTGGGGTCTTTGGGGTTAGCTCAACATCATTTTTCCACTAACCCATTTTTCTCTAAGGTCACTATGAAGATGAAGAACTAGGGTTTTATTATTTCACAAGGAGAGATAATCCATGACCTGAATCTAAATGCACTAGAACAAAGGTGAAGGTAAACCTAAAATCATCCACATGGTTTCATCCTTTTCTAATAGGTATTCCATATAGGACACTTATGTTAAACCTAGACAGTAGCATCGATGAAACCATCCCAAGATGGCATTAGCATCTTGAGCTCTAAAAGTGTCAAATCTAAAATTTAATAACTATTTTAGAACTTTCTTCCAACTTGTTCTATATCTAAAACTTAATTACATTACTTCCTTGTCATTTTCATACATATCTTAGTTGTAATTCCATATTTAGACTATCTCAACATAACCAATTTAGTGTATGTTTATATATGATTTTAGTATCTAATTAGCTTGTTATAGATCTAGTTATCACCCTTGTGTCATTTCAATTATATATAAACCTTTAATCAAATCTAAGGATAACAATAATATCACCTAGATTCATTTTAGTGTTAAACATTTGGTAAACTTGATATTTTAATATCAAACACTAGGATAAATCAAATTTTTTTTTTTTTTTTTTCCGATTGCTATACTTTATTGAAAATTTTAAATTTTTCATTTGTGAAGCAATGGTAAATATTAATGAAAAATAATGATTCTAAATTGAAGATTAAGAAGCATTAATTACTTATTTCAATAATAACAAGAGCTTAATGGATACATTTTTATATGTTATAGGAGATGAAATAAGTAAAAAAGATAAAATTAAGGCTACATCACTTAGTGATGGTGAATACTTAGAAGGTACTATAACTCATTCCACACCCATACATCCACCTACATAAAGTGGGAGCATGGATTATGTGTTTAAACCTTTGTTTCCTACAACTGATATTGATACATCTATCATGTAATTACCACTTGTTTCAATATAAATATTGGTTTTAATACCTAGTACCCCTCAAACCATGTTTACATCCCTTTTTGTGACTATTCAAATTGATAATCTACATCCCACTAGGTGTATAGTTCAATCAAAATTTTGATTTATAAAGAACTTATAGGATAAGTTTAAAAACATTAAACAAAATGCTTTAAAATCCCCTAATGTTATAGACTTACAAGATGTGTTACATAACCCTTTTTCACTTGAGATCTCTTTCCACCCTTTGCCAAATAGATTTTTTGCACCTAAGTTCACATTTTATGATGGCAAGGGTGAATCTTAACAACATATTTGAATCTTTTATGTGAGATGCCTTGATTAGACCAAATATTTCAAAGAAGCCTCAAGGACTATGATTTGAGGTGGTTCTATGATTTACCTCTTTAATATGTAAAAGTTTTCAAATCTCTTTCAAACCAATTTTTATCACACTTTTTTATTAATATTTCTAAAAAGGTTTCTTATGCTCAAATTTCCAAAATCAAACAAGGAATCAATGAACCTATCAATGAATATGTCTTGAGATATAAGATAATTCTAGCCAAAATGACCAATCTTATGGCAAATAAGGAGTCGCAAGACATATTCAAGCAAAGTTTGCTTGAACTATTATATGAATCCATTATTTTTAATAAGTTCAAATCTTTATATGACTTGTTCTATTTTGTACATGACTATGAAATGAAGTTTATGTCATTAAATAAGCTCAAGTATGTTGTAAACACACTAGTTACATCTACATCTATTACCAAATTTAAAATCAAACCAAATTATAAGGTAAAACCTCTTGAGCCTGAAAAGGAAATAGCAACCATGGTTAACACAATTTCATAGTAACCTAATCAACTTATCTTATCCAATGCACCTAGGAGATAATTGACATGTTTACCTCATTCCCCAGCTTCATTACTCCCATGGTTACTAGAGTGTCAACTTATATCTCTTTCACATCCTATAAAGGTTGATATGATTCAACCTCTACCCAAAAGATATGATGAAAATGCTTATGTGACTATCATCAAGGACTACGGTAGTCTATATGTAGATGCTTTACCTTAAATTACAAGATCTAAGATCTTATCAATGACCAAAAGCTTACATTTGAAGATCTTATAAAGGAGTTAGGCTCACAACCTAACGATCAACATAAAAAAAAAAAAAATTAAAATATTTTACAAAAACATTTTAATAAGGAACCAAAAGTGAAAATGGCATATAATGCACATCCTCTTCCATCACATCATGGGCACCCACTAGATGGGATTATTGGTACTTAAATGTGACATATACCTCTTATGGTTTAGAGACCTTATATTTCCTTTGATGATAGTGAAATTAAGGATGATGACTTTAATATTCATTCCCTATTCATTAAAACATATCTTAATAAACACCCCATACACAATGTTATGATTTATAATGGTGTAAGTGAAAATGTTTTCACCATGACATTACTTATGCACTTGGGTTATACTCATCATGATTTACACCCCTCTACTATATCAATTAGATCATTTGATGGGACCTCCCCAAAGATTATTGGAAAGATTGACTTACCTTTATAGGTTGGCCTCACACATGTGTTCATTACCTTTTCAGTTATCCATTCCATAGGCATGTTTGATATGTTATTTGGAAGATCTTGGATACACACTCTTTGAGCAATACCATCTATAGTGCATAGGTGTGTTAAATACATTTATTATAATCAAGTAATTATAGTCTCTAGAATTCCATATGATCATCCTCCTGAAATATAAAAATCTATACCCAAATAATTAACTATCAATCCTACTAAGGCTAATTCACCACAAAATTATAAGCAACATGTAATCCCCTTTACTAGACAACTAATACTTGAGATTCCATTACATCAGAAACATATAGTGGATTCCACATAATCCCCATCTTCTATTACACATCATGTTTAAATATATAGGAACACCTCCAAATGTACATATTATTGTTATGTCAAAAAAAAACACTCAATGATGGGTTCTAATAACCCCTACTCCTATTACTCCTACAATGGCTTCATGACCATAGAGTCCTATTTTACATACAAAAAGTGCCATTAATACCACAATGACATATATTATAGCTATACATGTTCAATAGTATAGGTGGGGTATTACACCAGGTTCACATTAGGGAGACTTATATGAATATCCAGTAGATGGAATCATAGGATGATCTTTCCTCTTCAAAAATTCTAAAAAAATAAAAAACATTCAAAAATTCAAAAACATTTGTAGTACCTACATTTTATATTATATCCTTGGCATCTATGTGTTAGTTCCAAGTTGATTGATGACATATTTATTTACTCTTACATACACGTGTGTGTCACATTTATACTTGTGTGTGATGTAGGGATACATAAATACATGATATATTCCTATTTTGGATGTTGAGCCTTCTCTCTACTCATGTCATGTAGACATTGGGGGCTTACACTTCTTTGATCTTGATACACATAGGTTATATGGGTTTGATGGTCACATTTCATTATCATGTTTGAGATTATGTATGTACTTACACATGCCTTAATCCATGATTATATCTTACAAAAGGTACTTGATATGTTATACACTTGATATTTTTTCTAACACATTTGATCCATGGGTTACCATGAGATGTTTATTTTAGTTAATTATAATTTATTTTATGTACTTCCTTGAGTGTCTTTATTTGTTATTTGTATGCCTTGTTCGAGCATTTGAATATGATCCTTTGCTTGCGCCCCCATGCCTATGTATACTTTCATTGACATTTGCATATGTCATTATTTATTATATGAACATTTTAATATGTCATCCTTGACTTTATGGAAATTTGAATAAGTCATGTCCCTTTGATTACATGGCATTTAAACATGCCCCTTATTTGTGGTCTCCTTGGACCATTGCCTTTTGACTTACTTTTAAGTGATTTTATGTGTGTGTGTTTATTTCCTTGTTGAGCTTGTATTATTACTATATATACATTGTCATGATAATTATAATGCATCTTAGGCCTACATGTGATCACGTTATTCTATGTGCTCCAATAATACATCTATTTAGATATATTCCTTCTATATGCTACATGGTTCCATTCATATATTATACAGTTGTCTTATATTTTTGAGGTGATGTAACTATTAGGTCATATTTTTCCCTCACCTTAAAGAGAGAGAATATTAGTGGGGGAATTCCATAGAGGCATGTTTTCCACACTTGGCTTAGTTTACAAATTCAATGGGTGCATGTCATATGGTCATGACTTCCACACATTCACAATTTTTAGATTTGGTGGGGGCATGTTTTAGAATCATGTTATCCACACTCATTCAATATATGGTACTTATATCAGCTTTCAAATTTAATGGGAACATGTCATATTGGCATGGCTTCCACACATTCACAATTATCATATTTAGTGAGGGCATTCTTTGGAAGCATGTTCTACACATGTAGTTTTCTGAATTGGCCAAAACACATAGTTATATGATTCAGATTCATAGTTGTGGCAAAATTTTATAAATTGGTACTATTTTCATACATGTTTTTATCATCATACATATCTAATTTACATATGCTATTCAATTTGTGCCTAATATTTAAAAATCTAAATTAGTTTTAGATTCAAAAACTCTTTATATGGATTGTTATCACAACACAATTTTTTTTGTACTTATATGCCACAAACTTGTACAGACTTTATTAAGCCAATCTAATTTAGTATATGGTTCACTTTTTGGTATGGTTTAGATGATTAAATCACTCAATATTGCCAATTTTTAAGGTTAGACTTGATTGTATCATCCAACCTCACCAAGTTATAAGTATCATTAGGTTTCACGATTGAGTTAATCTCAACTACCTGTGATAACTCACTTTTGCTCCAAAGTTGGGGGCATGTGCTCTCTCTCTCTCTCTCTCTCTCTCTCTCTCTCTCTCTCTCTCTCTCTCTCTCTCTCTCTCTCTCTCTCTCTCTCTCTCACACACACACACACACACACACACACACACATCTCTATTTGTATCTTCTTAGATATATGCAATCTCAAGATTTATCTATATTTTTTCATAATCTCAATTTTAGAGCCTTACAGTGATACATATTTTTTAATTCAACTTGCCAATAGGCAAGGCAGTTACATCAATACACATGTGTACTCCTAAAACTTGCTCTTTAAATTTAAAATATATTTCAAGTACTTTCAAATTATAGATTAGATGCACTAATTATAAATTATAACATGTTTTTGGTTGCAGTTTAGTCACCAATAAAGCACTCAAATTGGGCACACACAAAGACAAGGTTTCTATACACAACTAGATACACATTCCTTTCTTTTAAACTAGAAATTTTCATTATTATATTAAATGGGGGGATGTAGACAATATTTTATGTTTATATAGAACCTCAATCTTGTACACTTGAAAAACTCAGACCTTGGTTGTTCTTATCAGTTTTAGACCTTTTCTGCTTCTACAAGTCTTGCATCTTCTTTATCTTATGCCCCTTAGCCTATATCTCTTAGTACGACTAGTATTTTGTTGATGAAACAAACCTTCTCTATTTACTATAATTCTTAAAATGCACTTATCTTCCACCTATAAAATTTTTGATCCTATATTTGTTTATTTTTTCTCTAAAAATTAATGTCCATAATAAACACTAGAATCAACATTAGTGTTCTCACCTAACATAAGTGTCTAGTGCCCTAAAGCCATATAATTTGTAAATGAAATGTATCCTAATGTTTAGACTAAGTGATTTAATGTGATTTACTTACTCCAAAGGGATTGATATAAATACAATATCAACCACCATTCATTCTTCACCTAGAAAAATACCAAAGAGACCAATGCAACTTATCAAAAGCATTTTATCAAGCATTTAATTAAAAAAAGATTCTCTATTTCCATACTAGTCATAAGTACAACACATCTATAGGTATGAATAACTAAAGGATTATCCCAAGACCTGATTTTCTAAGTTACAAGCTAGGGCATAATTTTACTTAATTTTTACATATTGCATGATTCACACACAAGCCAACATGTAGGAGAGAATTACATGAGTCTGAGGCCCTCTTCTATAGTATTGTCTATGTAGGTAGTGCCCAATAATAATAGGATCTTTGGGGTTAGCTCGACATTGTGTGCCCATTAACCCATTTTTCTCCAAGGTCACTATGAAGATAGAGAACTAGGGGTTTACCATTTCACATGGAATGACAACATATGACGTAGATCTAAATGAACCAGAGTGAAGGTGAAGACAAACCTAGAAGTATTTAGATGGTTACATCTTTTTCCAGTAGGCATTTCATATTGGACACTTATGTATAACCTAGATAGAAGTATCAATACAACCATCTTAGGCTTACATTAGTATCCCAAGCTCTAGAGCATCAGATCCAAAATTAGATGACTATTCTAGAACCATCTTTCATCTTATTTCATAGGTGTTCTAGATCTAGAACTACATTATCATCAAAACAACCTAAGTACATTAATTTATTATCATTTCCATAGATAGCTTAGTTTTAATTTTGATATTTAGACTATTTTAGCATAATAAATTCAATTTATGTTTATATCTGAGTTTTGCATCTAATTGGCCTACTATAGATCTGATTATCACCTTTGTGCCATTTTATTTTTATATACACCTTTAATAAAATCTAGGGATAATAATAAGATCACCTAGATCTATTTTATGGTTAAAAAGATATACATTTATTTTTATTTTTTTATATCTTTTATTTAAAAACCATAGGAAACCCTACTTGACTCATGATCTAACACTTCACTAACTATAGGCACCTGATATATAACATAACTTGATAATAATGTTAAGATTAAAGATAAATATAGGTACAAACATACTATATCATATGTTATGCCCATATACACAACATGATATCTCCTTTAATGAGCTTTGTCCCATAAAATACTAAAATATATGAATTTAAGTGTGCTCAACCTAGAGTGGAACTAGGATGAGTGACCTTTTGAGAACTTCCTAATAAAAAAAATATGGATTATAATACATGTGAAGGGTATACAAATGATGTAACCCAATACCACCACATCATAAATTGAATCTCTAACCAACACACCCTATAATATTACCTAACCAAATACATAAATGATAATGGGGACACCTTTTTTACACTTCAAGCTCCCCTTATATTATTGGGAACATTTTAATAATATGGCACATTTATATTATTTCCTCAACAATCCTCTTTTGAATGAGAATGCAATCTTCTTTAAAGTTTTGTTTTTGTTTTTGTTTTTTCCTTCTTCAATTTATTGTCCAAATTTAGTTTCGGTAGGGTGAGTTGAGTAGTTCACTTGAATATATTATATCTAAGCAAGTTGGCTGACAGAAATGGAATGAAATACATGGGATTCATGTTGGTGTGACACGGTATCTTCCACCATATTATCCTTCCCTTTATCATAGAGGATCTCAAAATCATAGTCATGTAGGTAATCAATCCACTTTCGTTTCTCCTCTATTAATATTCATTGACTCAATAAGTGTTAAAGGCTAAGATGGATAGTATTAATAAAAAACTTGCTCCCTAAAATAAATTGATGTTATTTGGATATAACATGCAACATTTTTAAATTATCCTTTTTATACATTGACATCCTTGTTATACATTGATGACTCATCATTCTTTCTACCTATTACTACTAAAGCAACATATGGGCTCTTACTAGGGATGATGATACTAGCCTCTAAGATTTATATTTGCCATTTTCATATCTTATACTTTTGAAAATTCTTGTACTATAGGAGTGTATCAAATATTGGGCCCTTAGTAGGTTTAAACTCAATAATGTGTTCTAACTCCCTATCTGGTGGCAAGCTCTTTGATAAATCTTATAAAACTACTCTATATTTGTAGAACAAGTCTAAAATCCATAGAGTCTATTCATATGGACCATAATAATATTTATAAATTCAGTAAAGGTAATACATAAAACCAAAATTCTTATTCTTCACTTTTTTTTGTTTGATTAAAATCAATGGTTTTAATTTCCCTCTGGGGAAAAACTTGATATAAACTTAGAGTCCCCTTTTTTAATGTCAAGATCTATCTTGATGATTGTATACTATGTTTCCAAACAAGTATAACTATTGATCCCCAAAAAAATCCATTGCCCCAATATAAAAAAAATAGAATTAATCCTTGAAGACATAATCTACCACTAAAAGTTCCACATTATACACTATTCCTAGGCAATCAGTGCTTCAGTAACTTGGGACCTAAATGGGAAAAATCTCTGAGGTGTCTAAATGGAGACATAGCCTATATATTTTTTCATTATCCATATAATTTAGTGTACTTCTTGGGTCAATCATGACTAATATCGACACTTTATTGATATAGGAAAGAACTTAAAGGAGTCAAGATAATCAAACCTTGTCATGGTAGAGATTGGCATTGATGGGTATAATGTTTCTACTACATAAAGATATATTTTTTTGTTTTAGACTCTACACCATGTTGATCAAGGGAATCCTTATTATCAAACTTTAACTCTAGCTTAGATGGACACACGTCTTCCACCATATAATTTTTTTTGTGGTACACACATGATCCTTGCTAAATGGTTGAGATTATAACAATGGTTATAGGGGTAGACTGATGACTAAGGTTTTTTAAACAATGAAGACTCAAATTTTCATTCAATGTTGGGTTATGAATATTATTTCCTATCATTTTATTTCTTAAGACATGAATATGTTTTTTTGCTCTTCTAGCTATAATAATAACCATTTTAATATATTTTGGTTTAAATATCCTTACATCTATTTGAATATTAGCCTGTAGATTGTAAATATATGTTGGGAAATATGGAAGCACACAATTGATTACCATATACAAGCAACTTACATGCAGAATTAAACCAAAATCACAAGTAACTAGAATTCAGAAATAACACAGAATATGAGAGACAATACACAATTGTATTAATACTCTTCCAAAAGGAAATACAACAAAGAAGATTGCCACAATTCTTCTTCCTTACACACCTCTAGGGCTCCCACACCTCTAGGGCATAAACAGTAAATCTTCCCTCAAAGCTCTCTCTCTTATGGTCCCAACACACAACTCAAACACAGAGTTGGTGTTCACCTCCAACCAGTCAGTATCCAGTATTGCCAGTACTCCAGTGCTCCACGCACTCCAAGTAGATCTCCCCTGAACTTGCAACAACCTGCAACTCAAACGATCTTACTTATGGAAGGATCTGCCTTGCCTTCCTCTTTGCTCTCTTTCTGAGTACACATTGTACTCCAAGTAGATCTTGCCTGATCTTGCTCCCTATTGTGTTGCTATCCTTCCTGATCTTGCACTCTTATAAATCAATCTGGTTCTGCACACCTGCAAACCTGGATCATGCACACACATACACTTATAGATCAATGATCTTAATTACCATGCAGATCTCCTAACGTAACCATGCACACCTGCTGACCAAGATTCTACACACCTGAAGAACCCTTCTGATTCTCTAAAACTAGCACCCACACTTGGCACTGCTGTGGAACTAGGAGGAACACCCTTGCTCACTTCACACACAGAAGGAGCTAACTTTTCTCAACTCAAACTAGCACACTTTACAATACAACCCATGAGTCTCTTAAATAGATCTCATGCAAATAATAATTAGACATCTAATTATAATAATTAGATCCACAGCTTCAAGTCTAAATTTGGCTCTTGACATGCAAACACTTGGTTCGTTAACTAATTGCCCGTAAAACTTGCAGTTTTGAACTGCATAGGTGACCGACGTCGGTCCCTGTCTGCCTGGAGGTGATCAACGTCGGTCGATACCTGACCGACATCGGTTGCTTCTCTTCACTAACCTGACTGACATCAGTTGATCAGACTGACGCCAGTTGCTCTACAACTCAGCAACCTCCTCCCCTATTTGCATCAGTGAAGCTTTTAGCTTCACAACCTAACAGTCTCCCACTTGGAGATAAATAGTTGCACTGTACCTATACCTATACCCTGTCTAATCTATTTCCTAGCTTGTATCCCTCTTCAAGATCAATCCTGAAGACCAAACACCACACAACCTGTGGTGCACCTCCTGTCATCTGAGTACCCTACCACATTCAAACCTAAAAACCCATGTAGTGAAGTCCTGACCCTGCATAGCATGAATCCCTACTGCTAGTCCCTCTCAAATCCCTGAGAACCCACTTCCCCGAATTGGCTCCTAACTCTCTGACAGATCCCACTGCTTGGGAAAACTCAGGTCTATACCAGACCTCATGTGATTTCAAACACTTAACTATCTAGCCTTTGGTGTGATTTGGTTCTACATCCTGCGTATTGAACCTTGCTAACACCTGATTCACATCAGCTCTCACTAGAGACAAAATCAACCTGTGATCTTCCATGTCTCTCATGCCAAAGAATTTCACTACTCCAAATTTCTCATGACATGCCACTGAACTAACCTTACCCTTAGCTCAATAAAACCCTGTATGTACAAACCTGCTAGCTAGCATACCATCCACATACAGTAACAATATAATGTTGTGACCATCATCCACCTAGTAAGACAAATCACAGTAGTTACCCTGACATTGACTAAAGCCATGCTTTGTCATCCACCTGTCAAATTTGTACCACTGTCTTGCAGCTTCCTCAAGACCATATGACCTGGTCTTCCGTCTCACGTGTTTGTTCTCTCTATTCTTTAACTAAGGTATCCATTCATCTCTGTGCTTTCATACCGGCTGGCAACCCTACCAAATCTCCCGCTTGGTTTTGCATTCTCATCATGCCATGCTTCCACTGTTTCCTGGATCCTTCTTGCTCTGCAGTGAGCAACGAGTATAAAGAAGAGGAACAAAAAATTTAAGGCTTACTTACCCCTTCAGTTTTCTATATGGGTGTTTGAGACTCCTTGACAGCTTGCTGTCTGCCCAAAATCCGTTACAGTGACCGACCTCAGTCACTACACGGTCTGCATTCGACCAACATCAGTTTCCATGCACCTGTCCTGACTACCAACTCTATCGACATCGGTGTCCCTGTTTCTGACATCGATCCTCCTGACTGACATCGATCTTACCTATTGCTGATGTCGGTCCACCTGACCGACATCGGTTTTACCCTGCCTGACATCACCAACTTCGATCTACACATGACCAACATCGGCACCTGTCTGTTTGACACCGGTTCCTCCTGACCGACGTCGGTACCTATGTTTTCTTGTGAGTGATGACTTTTTACCTGTGAGCTTTCTTTGAATCAAATCCCTGTCCAAACTGCTCTGCTCAGAGTTACTCAGCCTTTTCCACTGATCTCTATCTGCCATCTCCTCCATAAACACCAAGGCTTTCCAATTCTTAAGCCTATCAAACACATCTAACTTCCTCTTAAGAACATGCATCTCTTTCTTGCTCATGTGACCAAGCCTACAAAACCACGTCTCTGCAACAGAAGAAGAATCAGTAATATAAGCAAGTAGATAAAGAGTACCTACTTTCTTACCACCAGCTAATTCAAGTGTATCCGCTGTGAGAGTTCTTGTGCATCTCTCATCACCCAACTTTTTTGAATAAATTAGCCATATCTTTAACACTGAGACCTGCATGACCTCCTTCAACACCCATGTGTTGGCTACCTGCAATTTTAGCTTCACTTCTCCTTTGCCAATTCTTTGGCAAGGCACACCAGCCCCTAAATAAATCTTTCCAAAGTCTCCAAGGACCTTACCATGAAAAAATACTCTATTTTGGACTGCATGGAAAGAGGCAAGAAAATCTAAAAAACAAGATTCTACTTTATCCAAGAAACATACCAGAACATCCTGTGCAACAACACCGGCAACATTTGCTTCTTCAATTCTTTCTTGTTGATCTGCTACCAACCAACAATCTTTCTTTTCCTGCTCTTTCTTTCCATAACACCGTAAGTGATCATCTGTGCTTTTCAATTCTTCCATTCTTAGTGTACTTTTTTCTGCCATTGCTCTACTCCCACTCAATTAGAAACCCCTGAAAGTGACCTATAATCAAACACAAAACCTGCTTCCTGCAACCTTAGCTCTGATACCACTTGTTGGAAAATATGGAAGCACACAATTGATTACCATATACAAGCAACTTACATGCGGAATTAAACTAGAATCACAAGTAACTAGAATTTAGAAATAACACAAAATATGAGAGACAATACACAATTGTATTAATACTCTTCTAGAAGGAAATACAACAAAGAAGATTGCCACAGTTCTTCTTCTTTACACACCTCTAGGGCTCCCACACCTCTAGGGCATAAACAGTAAATCTTCCCTCAAAGCTCTCTCTCTTACGATCCCAACACATAGCTCAAACACAGAGTTGGTGTTCACCTCCAACTAGTCAGTATCCACTACTGCCAGTACTCTAGTGCTCCATGTACTCCACAAGTGCTCCACGCACTCCAAGTAGATCTCCCCTAAACTTGCAACAACCTACAACTCAAACGATCTTACTTATGGAAGGATCTGCCTTGCCTTCCTCTTTGCTCTCTTTCTGAGTACACACTATACTCCAAGTAGATCCTGCCTGATCCTACTCTTTGTTGTGTTATTGTCCTCCCTGATCTTACACCCCTACAAATCAATCTGGTTCTACACACCTGCAAACTTGGATCATGCACACACATACACCTGCAGATCAATGATCTTGCTTACCATGCAGATCTCTTAACGTAGCCATGCACACCTACTGACCAAGATCCTACACACCTGAAGAACCCTTCTGATTCTCCAAAACTAGCACCCACACTTGGCACTGCTATGGAACTAGGAGGAACACCCTTGCTCACTTCACACACAGAAGGAGCTAACTTTGCTCAACTCAAACTAGCACACTTTACAATATAGCCCATGAGTCTCTTAAATATATCTCATGTAAACAATAATTAGACATCTAATTACAATAATTAGATCTATAGCTTCAAGTCTAAATTTGGCTCTTGACATGCAAACACTTGGTTCGTTAGCTAACTGCCTGTAAAACTTGCAGTTTTGAACCGCACAGGTGATTGACGTCAGTCCCTATCTGCCTGGAGGTGACCGACGTCGGCCAATATTTGACTGACATCGGTTGCTTCTCTTCACTAACCTGACCGACGTTGGCTGATTAGATCGATGCCGGTTGCTCTGCAACTCAGCAACCTTTAGCAACCTCCTCCCCTGTTTGCATCAGTGAAGCTTTTAGCTCCACAACCTAACAATATAGATATTCTACCCTAAATTTAAAGAAAGTTTGGCTTTGGACTCCAAATTTGGATTTTTTATGTGCCCCTCCACTGACATATCTATTTGAAATAAATAAATTGACTATGTTTATACATCTTATCCCATTCATGATCTACTCCCCAAGATATAATGTTAGAAAATAAGCAAACTCCATGTTCAAGTTTGTAAACACCGATCACTCTCCCTATGAATGGACAAATCCATCCAAATTCTGTAGGACCATGTTCAAATTTTCATATTTACTTTTAATATTTTTCACCATAAAGGAAAATTTGACTTTGATCAACCATATGTTAACCTCCATCTCACTTTCAAAATCATGTGGGATCTTCATTTGTAAGTTAAAAGAGGAATAATGTGATATGTTTTCCTTTTCCTCTTCATCATATGGTTGATCATGTTATTTAAATGTAAAATGATGTCTAATTAGATATGGGGTTATCTAGATACTCATTAAAGGGGTATATATAAATAAATAAACATAAGGGTGATAATCAAATCTACAATAAGGCAATTAGGTACTAAACTCAAATATAAACATACAATGAATTTTATGTGTTGAGAATAGGATAAATATATAAAGTAAAACTAAGCTATGTATGGTAATGACAAAGAAGTAATATACATCGCTAGTTTTGATGTGAACACAATATTGGATCTGGAACATGTAGAAAGTAGACAGGAAGATGGTTTTAGAATAGTTGTTTGACTCTAAAAATTTGACCTATAGAACTCTAGACAGTTACATTATCTTAGGATGGTTACATAAATGATACTATCTGGGTTGGGCACAAATGTCCTATATGGAATACTTGTTGGAAAAATATGCAACCACTTGGATGCTTTTAGTTTGACTTCAACTTTGCTTTGGTGTATTCAGATCTTGGCCATGGACTGTTCTTCTTCATGAAATGTCAAAACCCTAATTTTTCATCTTCATGGTGACCTTGGGTAAAAATGGTTTAGTGGGCACATAGTGTTGAGTTGACATAAAATACCCTTCTATCAGTGAGCATTTCTTACATAGACAATACTCCAAAGAAGGCTTCTAACTAATGTAGTTCTCCCCTACATGTTAGATTATGTGTAAATCATGTAATATGTGATAAACAAGTACAATAGTGACCTAGCTTGTAACATAAAAAATATAGCTCTTGGGTTTTTACTTTAGTACTTCATACCTATAAATGTATTGTCGTTATGACTGGTATGAAAATAGGAAAGCTTTATTTAATTGAATGCTTGATAGAGTATTTTTTTTATAAGCTACCTGAGTCTCTCTTAGTCTTTTTCTAGATGAATAATGAATGAGGGTTGATATTGTATTTATATAAAGCCCTTTAGATAAGTAACTCACATTAAATCTCTTTATCCAACCATTAGAATATCTTTTATTTGTAAAATATATGACTTTAGGGCACTAGACACTTATGTCGAGTCAGGACACTTACATCAATGCTAGTGTATGTCCTAGATGGTAGTGTCCAGGGGAAAAGAAAGTAGGTATAGGCTTAGAAATTGTAAAGTCAAGAGATAAGTACATTTTTAGCATTCTTGGAAATATGGAAGGCCTAGGTCATCAACATAAGACTAGTCAGACTTAAATATAAGCCAATACGAGACTTATATAAGCAGAAAAGGTCTAGAACTAAAATGAAAAACCAAGGTCTAAGTTTTTGAAGTGTAAAATACTAAGATGCTATATAAGCCAAAAATATAATTTACATTTACCTCACCTTTAATCTAGTAATGAAATTTATATTTTAAAGGAAAGGAATGAGTACTAGGGTATGTGTAACACACCTTGTCTTTGCATGTGCCCAACTTGAGTGTGTTACTAGTGACTAACTTATAACTAAGAGCATGTTATAATATATAATCAATGCATATAATATAGAATATAAATTAATTTAAATTGATTTAAATTAAAAGATAAAGGTTTATGAGTATACCTATGTGTCGATATAATTGCCTGCCTATTGGCAAGTTATTTTGAAAAAGATATATTATTGTAAGGCTCTAAAATTGAGATTAAGAAAAAAAATAGATAAATATGGAAATTTATTATATCCAAGGAGATAGAGAGAAATATATTTGAAGGCACATGCCCCAAAACTTGGAGCAAAGGTGAGTTTCTACTTAGCAGTTGAGATTAACTCAACCGTGCAACCCAATCATACTTACAACTTGGTGAGGTTGGATTATATAATAATTTCAACCTAAAAAATTAATAAAATTGAGTTATTTAATCACCTCAACCATACCAAAAATCAAACTAACTGCTTTATATTAGCTCAATAAATTCCTTAAAAGTATGATTGGGGTATCAACATGTAAAAATCTATGATGTGGTAACAGTCCATAAAAAAAAATTTGGAATATGAAAGTGTTTTGTATTTTGAAATATTAGGAAAAAATTGCATAGCATATGCACATTATATATGTATAATTTTGAAACTTTGTATAATAATGATACCAATGTATAGAATTCTACCACAACTATGAATCTAAATCATATAACTATGTGCTTTGGCTAATTCAGAAACTATGTAAGTGTGGAGAACATGCTTCCAAAGCATGCCCCCACTATATATTAATAAATATAACAACTTACATAAGTAACAATGTGGAGAATTTTTTTTCAAAAAATGCTCCCACTATAATATGGAGATGTTGAATGCTAAATAGGTGTGGAAAACATGCTTCCAAAGCATTCCCCCATTGAATCTAAAAACTATGCCAAGTGTAGATAACATGCCTTTATGACATGCCCCAACTAATATTCCCCCTAGAGGTGAGTAAAATATAGGAACTAGTGTTTATCTCACCTCGTAAGGATAAGATAACTGCATAATCTATGAATGGAAACCTATGGTATATATAAGGAACATGTCTATGTAGATATAACATTTAAGTGCACATAACCAATGTGATCACATGAAGGCCTAAGATGCATGATAAGGATCATGAAAACATATAGATAGTAACAATATAATTTCAACAAACAAATAAACACACATACAAGAGCACTCAAAATTAAGTCAAAAGGCAATGGTCTAAGGAAACTACAAACAAGGGTCATGTTCAAATTCCACACAATCGAATGTATATGACTTATTAAAATACTCATAAAAACAAGAATGAAATATTAAAATGTCCATGCAACAAATAATGACATATGCAAATGTCAAATAAAACATACATAAGCACGGGGGCCATAAGCAAATGAGTAGATTCAAATACTCAAACAAGGAATATAATATAAAGGTAAGACACTCAAGGAAGTGAATAAAATGAAGCATAAGAACCCATCATAAACATGTCACAGTACCATGGATCAAATGTGTTAGGAAAAAATGTCAAGTGTATAGCATATCAAGTACCATGTGTAAGATATAATTATAGTTAAAGGCATGTGTAAGTACATATTTAAGATCAAACATGATAATTAAATGTGATCATCAAACCATATAACCTATGAGTATCAAGATCTATGAGTATGAACATCAAAGAAGTGGATGCCCTTATTATCCACATGACAGAGTAGAGGGAAGGCCCAACATCTAAAATAAGAATAAATCATGTATTTGTGTATTTTTGTATCATACTCAAATATAAGTGTAACACACATGTGTGTATGTAGTAACTCCTCATCGTCAAAAGGTGTAGGACTACCTAGAAAAAATTTCAAGATTCGTTTATATCATTGTACTACCACCACTTCAATGTTTTTGTTTAATGGTTTACCTGAAGCCAATGGTTTAGATAAATAATCATGGTTGTTATGTTGTATATAAATTTCTGTAAGTATATTAATAAAATTAACACACATGTTTTTATTATCCATATGGTCGAATGTGGTTCATGGTTTAATATCCATATGGTTGAATTTTTCACACATGGGCCATATGTGATAGGTAATCAGATGTATCCTTGATATTCTGTAATGAATGGAGAGTATATTAATTCATATGTAAAAGGTCCCAATTATGTAATAAAAGAGGTACCCCAATCTGTATCCCACTTTTTATCAAATTGATATGGTGGCAATATACCTCATTAATATTAGCAGTAATAGTTAAATCCTCATGCTTTGGTCACTTTGATATATAGTTCTTTTCTAAAACATAGGAGGAATTTTGGCTTTTACTCATGTTGTACACAATATGTATATGTCCTTTGTTCTTATAGTTTTGAATTTAGTTCTTCAATGTCTCAAATTGATTGGTATGATGGCCACTAATCTGATGATATTTATAGTATGCTATTGTGTCTACTAGAAGGTAAAGAAATCATTTTTTGATCAAGTAACATAAATAACATAGTATCTGGAGTATCTTATTGTGTCATGATCTATAAATTTTTTTGTGAATCCTTTTGATAAGCCTCCACATTGTTCACATGATGAATTTGCATTTGACCCTTTTAAGGTTGACTCAATGTTTTTAGCCAATAGCAATGTATGGAGTAACAAACATTTGCATGCTCAGCTACTATTTTTTTTTTTGCCTTATTTGGATTTAGTTCTATACTTTATTCAAGTGGATTTAGTTTACATGTGACATGACCCATAGGTTAGAATAGGTTATGTGACAAGTGATCAAGTGGATAAAATTTTAAGTTTCACATTCTAGTGTCTATCATATCATAATTTGTATCATCATCACTATCATAGTAATCTAAAACAACACCATCTTTTTGCATAGTATTGATTAATAAACGAAGCTAAAATATTGGGGGATTTTATAGTTTTATTGTCTCTTTTTCTAATGATTCTTGCTCGTTATGCATATCTATGTGTACCTTCGATATTAGTGCCTTATTTGCATCTAGAGACAAAGGATCCATTATACTTGAATCACTAATTTCATACATGTGTATATGCTCAAGAGGGATGGATTGTTTAGATGGTACCACTATAGGGATGCATTCAAATTTAGAATCTATCATTTTGCAAAATTTAAAAGGTTCATCATCAACATGCATGGATAATAAGGTCCCACCATGTATGAATTTTACACATCAATGAAGTGTAGATGGGATAACTTCCATTAAATGCATCCAAGGTCTACCCAAAATTAAATTATAATGTAGTAATTGAGACATGACCTGAAAATTAGTTGAAATTATTTTTGGTCCTAAGGTCACATCCAATGTGATTTGACCAACTAAAGGGATATGTGAATTGTCAAACCTTTTTATGTGCATAATTGTGTTTTGAATAAAATTTGTGTTAATACCCATGGTGGTTAGGAATTATATGCTACAAATGTTTGGGCTCGATCCATTATCAATGAGCACCCTTTTGATACCTTTATTTTGCATAGTCACTTATATGAACAATGGAAAATTTTGGGAAATAATATTTTTGGATGGTAAATATGTTAGATCAAAGGTGATGATCTTGTTATTTCATGATATCTAAAAAATAAGTAGGCTCAATATCACTTTGAACTTGTGTCTCACACAATACATTGTATAAGATATCCTTATAAACATTAGATTGATTTAGGAGCTCAAGGATTGAAAATTTTTACGTGTTTTGCTTAATTGGTAAATAATTTCATACCCTTTATATTTTATTACAAGCTTGGGTTTAAGAGGCACCTATTGTATATTAACATGTGGGGGAATAGGTTGAGAATCCTACCTTTTTTATTAATAACAACATTGACCATAGAAACCAATATAAGCCATGGGCAAATAATGGGTGTGGGATGGTAGCCCTTATTCAAATAAGACTTAGGTAGAACAAATGGTTGAGAGAATGCACGTTGGAATCTAGATTTTGGATTTATAACATTATAAAAAGAATTTTGAAGAGAGATCAAGTGATGTTTCTAATTTAAAACCCTCTCATGATTGACATGAATTTTATTAACTTTGAAAAGGTAACTAATATATCAAACCATGCAAACTATAAGTTATTAGACCATGAAATAATTTATAGAGATATCCATGACAATGATTGCAAAATTATAATAATCAGGGATCAACAATAGAAGATTCATAAAACCCTAATTATCCTAGGGTTTGATGTGCAAATATTGGGTTCACCAAATTTTTAACCATAAAATTATGTTTATATAGATATGGGGTTATCTAGATACTCATTATGGGGGTATATATCAATAAATAAGCATAAGGGTGATAATCAGATCTGTATTAGGCTAATTGGATGCTAAACTCAATTTTAAACACACACTAAATTTATTATACTGAGAATACGTTAAATATAAAAAATACAACTAGGATATGTATGGAAATAACAAAGAATTAATATACTTGGTTCTAATTCTAACATAGTGATGGGTTTAGAACAAGCATAAATAACACTATAAGATGTTTTATAAATAGTCATTTGATTCTATAAATTTGACCTATAGAACTCTAGATAGTTATGTTAGCCTAGGATGGTTGCATCAACACTAATGTCTAGGATTGACATAGTTTTCATGTACAAAAGATTTTTTGGAAAAGGATATAACCACTTGGATTCTTCAAGGTTTGACTTCTTTTCTCTAATGCATTCAGATATAGACAATGGATTATCCATCATGAAATGTTAAAACTCTAGTTCATCATATTCATAGTGACCTTGGAGAAAAATGGGTTAGTGGACACACGGTATCGAGCTGACCCCAAACACCTCTTATCAATAAGTGTTGCCTATATATCCAGTACTCTGAAGAGGGCCTTAAACTGATGTAGTTCTCCCCAACATGTTGGCTTATGTGTGAATCATGCAATATATGATAAGGAAGTAAAACAATGACCTATCTTATAACTTGGTAAATATATCTCTTAGGTTACTCATTTATTACTTCATACATGTGGATTTGATATCCCTATGAGTGATATGAAAATAGGGAATCTTTGATCAATTGAATGCTTGATATAGTGTTTCTTAATAAGTTACCTTGGGCTCTCTTGGTATTTTTATAGGTGAGGAATTAATGAGGATTAATCTTATATTTATATCAATCCCTTTAGAAACATAACTTGCATTAAAGCACTTAGGTCGACCATTGGGATACATTTCATTTGAAAAATAGATGACTTTAAGGCACTGGGCACTTGTGTCGAATCAGGACACTAGTGTCTATCCTAAAAGTTAATGTCTAAGGAATAAGAAGGTAAGTAAAATATTAGAACTTGTAGAGGTAGAAAATAAGTACATTTTAAGAATTTTGGGCAAGATAAAAGGACTGGATCATCAACATATGACTAGTAAAACTAAAACATAGGCCAAAGGGCACAAGATAGAGCAGATGTGATACTTACGGAAGTGGAAGAGGGCCAGAATTGAGAGGAACAAATAAGGTATAATTTTTATAAGTGTACAAGATTGAGGTGTTATATATTCCATAAATATCATCTACACATGCTTAAGAACCCCCAAAGGGTTGATATCCTCCACTTCATCATTCGGTTTCTTTGACTACTTTCACAAAGAATGAATCTTATTTCAAACCTACTTATAAAAATCATAAAATAACCCCTTTTAATCATCCCTAGTCATAAAATTTAAGTTATTTCTTGGATAAAATCCCATCAACATTGTGGGAGTGGCTACAAAAATTGACTAAAACTATTATACCACTTGTTGCATACCAAATATATATAACTACAAATATAAAGTATAATAAATGATAAAACAAAGGAAATGAGAGTGCCTACTTACCTGAGAATGGATTGTACTTGAAAATATGTCTATAAAATAGAAGTTCTCATACAATGGCAACTTTATGTTTGAATTATAAATTTAAATAGTAAAAGATACATTCTTTAGGATTTTTTACACCCTTCATAACAAAACCTCAAGAACCCTACTTAACTTATGACCTAATCCATTCACTAATTTTAGGCATTGAAATATGACATAACTTAATAATCATGCTAATATTAAATAAAAATATATAGACAAATTACATACACCTAATTGTGGTACAAGTCTTTTAGTTGCAATGTTTTTATCATGTTTTCATGCATTTGGATTATTATGACATATTAGACCCTTATTAACATGCTTTCCATTTACATTGGGCCCTATATAGCTTTTCATTATTATCATTTTCTCATGAAATTATTCAAATATGTCATTTGTATGTTTTGGGATACTCACCATTACTCCCACAAACTCATCGCTCTCCATTTACCTAGGTTTTATCAGCTTGACTTGAATCAAAACACTCTAATAGTGGTTTGACCACTATCAGAACATTTTAATTCTTGTCATGTTGGTTTCGGTTACTTCCTTCCATCTTGCCATGTTTCCTTGTGTCTTGATTATTAGCTCTACCACTTCCACATTATAGGCTCATAGGAAAATAAAGTCCTCATTTGAATTTGAAATGTTTATATATTCACGTGTACCCTAATACATTTTACATCACAAGTATTATCAAGGTGTTTGCACATTGATCATATCTTACACCCTATATTTATTACATTTTTATCCATTAACATCTTTTGGCTACATACTTGTACCAAAATAAGGATATTACATTACTGAAAGATTTTATAGATATCACCCTAGTTGAATTTTTCATCTCGTATCATAAGGATAAGGGATGATATTATCATTGTAGAGTAAGATTAAGAGATGCCTTAGTCCATGCGTTAGTCAAAAAAACATCTATAAAGAAGTATATAGAGCTAAAACATCAATATTACTCCCTCATGGGGTGTTTCTAATGAATTCTAAGAGCTATTTAAGAAATAAATACTACCAAACCTTCCAAATAACATCCCTCCTAAGATCGGCCAAAAATTATGGTTTTCCCTAGATTTGTTGCTCCAAGTTTGTGTCAATTAAGAGTAGCATGCTCCTCCATAATTTCCTTGTGAACCAATGGCTTAGGATCATAAGATTTGGTTGATTTGTGAAAATAGGTGAAGCTTTTATATAGCAATTTCTACATAATAAGTTTGTATAACTAAAGCTTAAAAATGGTGGTCTTGGCTTACTTATTTATAACTTTTTAAAAATGTTCAGGATCAGCCATGAACTGATTTAATTTTGGAGGGATAAGCCATAAATATTTCCATTAATATTTAGAAGAATGTGGCGTTGATGAGACATTGGAGAGCTTAATCCTGATATTTGTTCTATTAATGGCCTATAGATTCCACCCCATTAATGATGTCATGGGATGATACAATTTGGAGAGATGAATTTATAATAAACAAATTTTAAATAAATTTCATGGAATTTTCACTTAGACACTTAATTTAATTTGCTTTTTTTAAGTGACTTTGACTATTTTTTTGTAATTCTTTGGAAATTTGTTGCATGTTTAATCAAATTGGTCAGAAATGTCATTTTACTGAGTCATAATTTTACTGGAGTATAATTGGAAGAAGGTGTCAATTGTGTATAGAATAATACCATAATTAAGGTATTATGAATATGAAATAACACATGCACATAATGTGTGCTTTAAAATTAGAATAATTCAATGGTCTAGATTGTTATTTTACATGGTCTCAATTTGACTCAAAGTGATTTAAAAAAAGATAATAATCACATAAAATGCATTTCCCAATTCAATGATACATTAGCCCAAATCATCACCTATACGTGACAAATTTGAATGATTTTGGCCTAAATTGTGCATTATCATAGAATGTTGCTTAGATTGATAATTGCCTCACAATAGCAGTAAGAATTAGATGTCTACATTTTCCCCTTATTTGAGAAGTCATGGTGAGACATTTGGTCGAAGAGACATATTTTTAAGAATGAAAAGGTCACTATAATCAAAAGAAATAAATTTCTTTCCCATTCTTCATTTTTTAAGTTTACATGAATTATGAAAAAACAAGTTTATGAAATTCCACAAACATCACTTGGGTGAACCATGATGCCCCCTCAAGGGGTAGACATAAAATTTGAAAATATTTGATAGGTGGGCCCTCGATCAGAAGAAATAATAATCTTTCCATGGGATCAGTGCTCTCAAGTATTATGGTGATAGGGGATGATGATGGATGAGTTTCAGTCATCACATCATAGGATCAATGCTCTTGAGTATTATGGTGATATGGGCTGATGATGGATGAGTTTGAAGGCATCCTAGTATCATTAGACTTGTATCACCTAGATTGATTGCCAGTGATCCATATAGATAGAGCTTACTTGTCAGCACTAGAGGAGAGGTGACATTCAGAGACCTCCACTTTTCATCCACCTACTAAAGGGGCCATGGTGACACTAGAGGATGTATACCATATTATATGCTTGCCTATGCAAGGACCCAAGATTACTTGGATGGGTGCAAGATGACATGTCATGCTAGATGACCTACTGGGGGTAGTGGACCAAGAGATTGTTGATGGGTGTGTTGTCCCCCAAAAATATCACTCATTTTTGGGACAACATTTTAACTATTTTGGTCTTACAGATCAAAATTGTCTCTTCCCTTTTTAAAATTTGTCTTGGGCATTCAAATTCCTCATTTTTCAAGCTTTTCAAAAATCTAAGGACTCTACAGGCTAAAATCTACAGACTCTGCAGGCTTAAATCTATGAACTCTGTGGGCTTAAATCTATAGACTCTGCAAGCTTGAATCTATGGACTCAGCAGGAAGAGAAAATCTATGAACTCAGCAAGAAGAGAATTTCTACGGACTCTACAGGATTGGTTCAGTGCCTTGGTTCAATCAATAATGTCTATCAGCAAGCGTTCAAGCAAAAGAGGCTTGAACCATTGAACCACTTTGGTTCAAAGGTTCAACGAGTTCAAGGTTCAATCGGTTTAATGCTTCCGATTCAATGACAGGTTCAACGAGTTCAAGGTTCAATTGGTTCAACGCTTTTGGTTCAATCAAATGGTTCGTCAGTCGGTTCAAGGCTTTGTTTGAACCGTTGAACCAAAACTTGGATCAACAGTTGGTTTAACGTCATTTGGTTCAACGGTTAGTTCATCACTTTGGTTCATTCAATTGAACCATCAGCTTGAACCATTTTGGTTCAAAGCTTGGTTCAACCGATTGGTTCAACGAAGTGGTTCAATGGTTGGTTCAAACAAAGGGTTCATCGGCTTGAACCATTTTGGCTCAACCAAGCGATTCAATGTTTGGTTCAACCAAGTGGTTCAATCAAACGGTTCAATGAAGAGGTTCAAAGCCATGGTTTAATGGAGCGGTTCATCGACTTGGTTCATTGGCTTGGTTCAACCAAGCGGTTCACTGTGATGGTTCAAAGGGGTGGTTCGATGCAAAAGTTCAAAAATTCTCTCGAAGGACAAGTGTCCTTGCGGAGGACACTTGATCAATGAAAGTACCCTTTGGAAGGGTCATTTTAAAGAAAAGGCCATAAAGGTAATTCTTTCAAAATTTAAAAAAAGACTAAGGCAAACAATCATAATTCTTTCAGACTTTTGTTCGAAGGAATTCCTTCAGACAAAAAGTCTAAAAGAATTCAAGAACCGGCCGCAGGCACAGGAAAACCCAAAGGATTTGATAGAGACAAAGAAATTTTCGTGGACTTTTTGTCCGCGGGAAATTTTCACGAGAAAATGTCCCTAGACTTTTTGTCTGCGGAGAAAGCCTGAGGAAAGCCCACAAAAAAATCTAAGGAAAAAGGCCACCAAAGGACCCCGAAGGGTAGGTGCCCTTGCAAGGGACTCTCGGCTGCCAACTTGAAGGATACTTCCTTGAAGCCGAAGGGTCACCTTCCCTTTGGGAAGATGTAAAACAAGAAGCCTAAAGGCTATTCAAAGATCATTTCTTAAGCCCTGAAAGGGTAGTTTCTTTCCAGAAAAGTGCCAAACAAGAAAGCTGAAGAAGGACCAAGGGGTGACGCACCCAAAGACATCAAATTCAACATAGTGAACTAGCCATTGAAAATATAGTGATGGGTGCGCAAACGTCAAATTTCAAGCTCATAAAATAGATATTGATTCTTTGAACCTACAGACCAGAATTCATTCACAAACTTCAAGGTAAAGACCAGCAGAAAGTGAGGAAAGAACAAAATAGCAAAGTGTATCTAGGACCTGATTCAATTAACCAGAAAAGGAGGAATGATGAAGGTAAGATCAGATCCCAGGTAGACATTTAAAGTTGTAAGCTTTCAATAAGTGTGACTTGTTTCCTTGCATTGATAAAATCAAATGGGTAAAACACCCCTAAGTTCTAGCCTGTCCTCTTAACAGAGTCCAACACAACATGATGTGTTATTGTTCCTGAGTCCTTGAAATGGCTATATAAGGGACTCTCTTCTATTGTAAACAGAACTCTTTTTGACAATCAGAATGAAGCTCTACCCAAATTGAAAGGCACTTCTGAGACTTTGAGCTCAGTTTGATTATCATATTTTGTTATTGGAATAAGAAAGAAAGTGATTTTTTAGACTTTGTGCTATAATATCTTTGCTGTTGAGGAAACTTTTCTTATGTCTTTTTATTTAATATATCTTATGTTCCTTTAATTCAACATGCAAAATTAGTGATAGTAGTCAGAAAGGTGTCCTGAAGAGTCAAGTGTGGAGAGACTTTGTGCCCCCATATTTTCCTTTAGTGTGGTTTCTTTTCATTTCTATGTAAAGGACCTTGGGATGACTTTGTGCCCTCATTGTCCTTTATATCTTACTCTTGAGCAATTCAGGCGTAGACTTTGTGTTGCATCTCAATTTGTTGGTTATTACATCCTTTGTTACATTTTGTTGTTACTACTTGGATTATTCTTGTGGCTTGTTGAATAGTACTTCTGAAAGAAGAGGAGTGCTTTCTGTCATTTTCCTTGAGTTTCTCCTTTGATTCGCATGCCTCATCTCTAAAAAAAGAGAGATGGATGGTTTGTCCTACCCTTGAGTATTATTTTCTATTATATATATATATATATAGCATATCTATAGGGAACCTTCCCTTGATGAGAGGAGAGATCAGTCCCCTTCTGATATGGTAAATCTACACATTTGGATGACTAATCTTCCTACTTTGGTTGATCAGACCTATTTTGTTTACCAGTATGTTGATCGACAAAATATTCAACCAAAAAATTTTAGCGACTCCGCTGGGGAATATAGTTATGTGTATTCTGAAACCTCAAGTTTTAGATTGAAACATCACCTGGATGTAACCCATTATCATTATAACCCTTATCCATTACAGACTCTGGTGACTCCATTTCACGTCTTACCCATTATCCATTTATAATCTATCCATTCACCTCCACACTAATTGAGAAAGAATGCACAGTTTAAAGCCTCAAGCTTTAACTGAAGCAAGGTCAATTATTTTCCATTTTTGTTTCACAATCTGGTAGATTTAAGGTATACACAAAGCTAAAGGGCTAAAGGGATTGTTGATCATATATTTGAGTTGGTACAACAAAGTGATTTTGATTTTTTTCCTTCACCATCTCGTCTCCAACGAACCAAGAGTTTTCCTTCTACTAAAGTCAGATCTCCATTGCCAAACAAAATATCTACTTCTGCTGTTGATAAAGCTTTGCCTATAGTTACCCTTCTGAGATTTGTTATCCCTCCTTTTCATAATCCTCCTATGGCAGTTCAAGGCCCCTAGGGTAATGCTTTTGGTCCTCTCAATCTTACTCCACCTCTACATGAGCTTCCACGTAGTTTTAGGAAGAATTTCCTCAAATTCTATGGTGATGGGAAAGTTCATCCTGATGAACACATTACAGCCTTTAGCATAGATTGTGGAGTAATCAGAGTAGAATTTGAAGATGTTGCAGTCAGGCTATTTGTAGAAACACTACAAGGTGCTACTGCAAATTAGTTTTATCATCTACAGGCTTGATCAATGACTGATTGGAATACTCTCAAAGCTAAGTTTGAAGCCAGATTCAAACCTGCAGAAGATGCACATACACTTCTGGCTCAACTTACATAGATGAAGAAAGAGCCTCATGAGCTATGAGAGACTTCATAGCCAAATTTGACAAACTGAGAAATAGAATCCCTATAATAGCTTGACCTACAACTGAGAATATCAAATGCTTTTTCATTAATTCTCAGTTATCTGAAGTCAGTTTTCTCTTGAGACATGCTAGTCAAATAGATTTTGTCATAGCTCAACTTTTGGCTAATAAAGTAGAAGATGATCTCATCTTAGTAGGGAAGATAAGAAGAGATCCAAATAGAAATAGAGCTTCATCATCTTTTGAATATGCATCTACAGGCACCACTGATCCAATGGTGCAAAATCTAGCAAATGAAGTGCTAGCCTTGAAAAATAAAATGGCACAAGGAATGTCTTTTGCTCCTTCATATAGAAGGACATTCCTGAATAAGTCATATCAGGGCAATGCTGCCAAGAATCAAGGGCAACATAATCGCCTTCCTCCTCCATAAGGTAAACTTGCCCTGGAAGCTCCTCCAACCAATTCAACAATGAGATATCTTGAAACAGAATCTGAGTTCTCTTTTCGGCCTGAATTGAATCAAGAAAATGATGCTGATATCCTTATAGAAAATCAAGAAGAATCAACTGGAGATTCCCACATTAGTTTCCTAAATTATTAGGATGAACCTAGAAGCAAAAGAGAAGCTATTGATGGATCATATGCAGTGTTTACCAGGTCTAAGAACCAATCAGTCTAGCAAGCTGATAAAGGAAAGACAAAGGAGCAACCTCAACTAGCAGTTATGATTGCTAAGCGTGGAACCCCTCTTCCTTTTCAGTCAAAGGATTTGGTGATCAATCAAAATGTAAGTACATCAATTTCACCTTCACCTTCAACTTCAATCTCGCAAACTAGCCCTCCTCTTATCCCTCTTAAAACTCAAAAAGTTGAAGTGCTGTCCTCTGTTCTTAGTCCAATTCAGCCATTTGACATAATTGATCATGTCAAAAAGACCAAAATATAAATGTCTGAATTTGAATATGTGTAAGCTAATTTTGATCAATTAGATAGGCTGGTACAATGTGTCAAGAATCAGACCATCCTTGCAAGACAAGAGGTTAAGAAAATAATCCCTGATTCCTCAAAGAACATGCCCATTCCAAATAATCTTGTCTTTACTCCTCTAGCTGCTCCTGGGAAAATAGAACCTTTCTATGTTTTCCTATTAATAAATGGTTATCAGCTTAACAATTGCATCATTGATTCTGGGGCATCTGACAATGTCATTCCTGCTAAAGTAGCTGAGTCTCTTAGTCTCATATTGACCAAGACATTTGGGAGATGTTTCTCCATGGAGAACAAGCAAGTACCATTGCTGGGGCAAATCAAAGATGCCCAATTTGCATTTGCAGCCTTTCCAAATAAGAGAATCAAAATGACTGTCTTGGTAGTTGACGTCCCAGCATCCTATGGCATTTTGCTTGGATGAAATTTCTACAAGGACGTGGGAGGAAACTAAGCATGGATCTGTCTAAGGCAAGGATCCTTGTCCAAGGCATAATGAATAGGTTACTCCCTAAAAAAGAAGCAAAATACGTGGTCATCCAAACATCAGCCCCTGCAGCACAAATTCTATTTAAATCTTCAGGTAGGAGTAATTATTTCTTTACCATAGAGGATGTTCATGTTTCTATAGATGAAAGTCCTGTAGCTAACAATCTAGGAATTGATCCAAACAAGACTTCAGGAGAATTGGTAGGACACAGTACAAGGAAGGATCTTCCATCTCTAATGAAGAGAAATCTGATAGGAGATCAGCTTTTGATGATGATAGCAATTCTTCCACCAATGATGAAGTTGGGACTATGTTGATATCTCCTCAAGGAGATATTCTTCTTTCATGCAATTTGCAAGTCAACAACACCAACAACACAGCTGGATGCAAATCTTTGTTGCTTGGATTGAAGATTTCTCAAGATGAAAAAGTCAAACTCCTTCACATCAAAAGAGATGCTAAGCTGATAATTTCTCAAGAGTTTGATGTGGAAAATCCAATCATGTGTTGGACTGAACCAAAAGAACAATCAATTACGGTAATGGACCATGATGCTACAAATCAAAATCAGGCAAAGGAACCCTTCACAAGGAGATCAAGGAGTTGTGGTTTTCAATTTGAAGACCACATCCTGCCTTGGAATAAGAAGAAGAAAAAGTCAATAGGAAGATGCAAAAAATTAGTTCCCTGGTGGAGAGCTCCATTTGCCCGTCACCATTTCTAGGGGCAAAATGTCTTCTTGTTGGTTTATCAGAATAAAGCACTATTTCCACTGTCTCCTAAGAAGTAGCATCTGAAATACTTCAATTCTTGAAGTATCAAATCATTCCATCTGTACATATGTATATTTGTATATTTTTTAATTTTATGTTGTTTTGTTTGTTTTCTTTTTTGATGCCTTTCATTTCTGGGTAGCATGACTCAGTAACCCAATGGTACACATGAAGACACTGGGGATTCTGGATTCTACTCCTTTCAATTCTTTTTGAAATTGAAAAAAGTTCCCCAACTGGAGCCAGCTGTTGTCTTCCAAAAATATCACTCATTTTTGAAACAACATTTGAACTATTTTGTCTTATAGATCAAAATTGTCTCTTCCCTTTTCAAAAATTTTCTTGGGCATTCAAATTCCTCATTTTTCAAGCTTTTCAAAAATCTACAAACTCTGTAGGCTGAAATCTATGGACTCTGTAGGCTTAAATCTACGGACTCTGTAGGCTTAAATCTATGAACTTTGTAGGCTTAAATCTACAGACTCTACAGGCTTAAATCTATGGACTCTGTAGGCTTGAATCTACAGACTCAGCAAGAAGAGAAAATCTATGAACTCAGCAAGAAGAGAATTTCTACGAACTCTGCAAGATTGGTTCAGTGCCTTGGTTCAATCAAAAATGTCTATCGGCAAGCATTCAAGAAAAAGAGGCTTGAAACATTGAACCGTTGAACCATTGAACCACTTTGGTTCAAAGGTTCAATGAGTCCAAGGTTCAGTTGGTTCAATGCTTCCAGTTCAATGGTAAGTTCAACGAGTTCAAGGTTCAATCAGTTCAACACTTTCAATTCATTCTTTGGTTCAATCAAATGGTTCATTAGTCAATTCAAGGCTTTGTTTGAACCGTTGAACCAAAACTCGGTTCAATGATTGGTTTAACGTCATTTGGTTCAACGGTTAGTTCATTGCTTTGGTTCATTTAATTGAACCATCAGCTTGAACCATTTTGGTTCAAAGCTTGGTTCAACCAATTGGTTCAATGAAGTGGTTCAATGGTTAGTTCAAATAAAGGGTTCATCGGCTTGAACCATTTTGGTTCAACCAAGTAGTTCAACATTTGGTTCAACTAAGTAGTTCAATCAAACGGTTCAATGAAGAGGTTCAAAGCTGTGGTTCAATGGAGCGGTTCATCGACTTGGTTCATTGGCTTGGTTCAACCAAGCGGTTCACCGTGACAGTTCAAAGGGCCAGTTCAATGCAAAAGTTCAAAAATACTCTCGAAGGACAAGTGTCCTTGTGGAAGACACTTGATCAATGAAAGTACCCTTCAGAAGGGTCATTTTAAAGAAAAGGCTGCAAAGGTAATTCTTTCAAAAATTCAAAAAAAGACTAAGGTAGATAGTCATAATTCTTTCAGACTTTTGTCCAAAGGAATTCCTTCAGACAAAAAGTCTGAAAGAATTCAAGAACCAGCTGCGGGCATAGGAAAACCCAAAGGATTTGACAAAGACAAAAATTTCTACAGACTTTTTGTCCACGGCAAATTTTTGTGGAATTTTTGTCCATGAAAATTTATTCCTGGACTTTTTGTCCTCAGGAATTTGTCCACAGAGAAAGCTCAAGGAAAGCCCGCGAAAACTCTAAGGAAAAAGGTTACCGAAGGACCCCGAAGGGCAAGTGCCCTTGAGGGGGACTCTCGGCTGCCAACTTGAAGGATACTTCCCCGAAGTCGAAGGGTCACCTTCCCTTTGAGAAGATGTAAAACAAGAAGCCCGAAGGCTATTCAAAGATCATTTCTTAAGGCCCGAAAGGGTAGTTTCTTTCTAGAAAAGTGCCAAACAAGAAATCCAAAGAAGGACCAAGGGGTGACGTGCCTGAAGACGTCAAATTCAACACAATGAACTAGCCATTGAAAATATAGTGACAGGCATACGAATGTCAAATTTAAAGCTCATAAAATAGTTGTTGATTCTTTGAACCTATAGACCAAATGCATTCATAGACTTCAAGGCCAAGACCAACAAAAAGCGAGGAAAGAACAGAATAGCAAAGTGAATCCAGGACCCGATTCAATTAACCAAAAAAGGAGGAATGATGTAGGTAAGATCAAATCGCAGGTGGACATTGAAAGTTGTAAACTTTCAATAAGCGTGACTTGTTTCCCTGCATTGATAAAACTAAATGGGTAAAATGCCCCTAAGTTCTAGCCTGTCCTCTTAACAGATTTCAATGCAACATGATGTGTTACTATTCCTAAGTCCTTGAAATGGCTATATAAGGGACTCTCTTCTATTGTAAATGGATCTCTTTTTGACAATCAGAATAAAACTTTGCCCAAATTGAAAGGCACTTCTAAGACTTTGAGCTCAGTTTGTTTATCATATTTTGTTTTTGGAATAAGAAAGCAAGTGATTTTTTAGACTTTGTGATATAATATCTTTATTGTTGAGGAAACTATTCTTATGTCTTTTTCCTTAATATATCTTCTATTCCTTTAATTCAACAAGCAGAATTAGTGATAGCAGTCAAAAAGGTGTCCTGAAGAGTCAAGTGTGGAGAGACTTTGTGCCCCCATAATTGCCTTTAGTGTGTTTTCTTTTCATTTTTGTGTAAAGGACCTTGGGATGACTTTGTGCCCTCATTTTCCTTTGTATCTTACTCTTGAGCAATTCAGGCATAGACTTTGTGTTGCATCTCGATTTGCTGGTTATTACATCCTTTGTTACATTTTGTTGTTACTACCTGAAGTATTCTTGTGGCTTGCTAAATAGTACTTCTAAAAGAAGAGGAGTGCTTTTTGTCATTTTCCTTAAGTTTTTCCTTTGATCTGCATGCATCATCTCTAAAAAAAGAGAGATGGATGGTTTGTCCTACCCTTGAGTATTATTTTCTATTTTATATATATAGCATATCTATAGGGAACCTCCCCTTGATGAGAGGAGAGATCAGTCCCCTTTTGTTGTGGTAAATATATACATTTGGACAATTAATCTTCCTACTGTGGCTGATCAAACCTATTTTGTTTATCAATACATTGATTGACAAAATATTGAACCAACAGGGTGTATAGACATGGATGCTCTATAGGATTTGGCTTGGCCCCTAGAGTGTAGATCAAGACAAGGGACAATTTCCCTAGAGGTGGTGGTGTTGATAGCTCTTGTCAGTGGCCTTTTTTTGCCTATCAAGAGTAATCAGTTCTTTTTATTGGGTTTGATTAGCATGGTGAAATAGATTTTCAATCAGCTGACATGGTCTACCTAAGGAACTATGATTCTTGCATAACTATATAAGGAATTTCATATTATTACATACCAAGGAGGGCAAAACATAGGCTACAACACACTGTTATAGGTATGGGCCTGAGAGTATATAACCATTGCATGGCTAGTGGGGTTGAGATATCAGAGGGTACTAGAGGATTGCGTGTCTTGGGGATGGTACCTTATAAGACTAGGCATGTAGAGAAACTTGGGGACTTACCATATTATATGTAAACCATTAACAAGATAGAGGATGGAGATTTTATTTAGCTCCGCTACTTAGGGACATAGAGGTTGTGGGTAGAAGATCTATTTATGATCAGGTATATGATCAATTCATGCTACATTACAAGGAATCACAATTATGTGGTGGAGAGATACATCCCAAATCGAGTCTAGTGGTAGTTTGACATGAAGCAAGACATCCTAGAGGGTCTGCACTACTTTGTACACATGACTAGGGAGATCAGGGAGTGGGGGCCACCGGTGCCCAGGGTAGAGATGGTGATAGATTATGATGGGGTTATTTTTTTTTTTTGGGATGATGTGGGAGGAGTGCTAGATGTAGAGGTTACCAATGCATATGACACATAGTGGATCAAAGAGAGACCCATATGACTGATGAGTCCATTGCCCTAGTAGATAGTCTTATGATAGATATGGGTATAGACGAGGAGAGATTGGGGATAGGATCCATCACAGTGATAGGCTCAAGTGCCAATACAGTTGGCTATCTTATATGCCATTCTTTTGTAGGTAGTACAACATAAGGCATAATAGGATCTCACAAGATATTTAGAGATGGTCAAGCTAGGCAATCATGATGTGGATATAGGGGATTCCCTAGGTGGTGATGGAAGCCATGGGATAGGTTCAAGAGAGGTAGGGCCCTCCAAGATAAGTATAGGTATAATATCAAGATTAGGAGGGGTAGGTCCTTCTAACATAGGGAGTTCCAAAGAGGACTAGACATTGACAGACAGACTCTAATGGGAGATTATTGCATGCCTCTCAGATATTATAGGTTTATAGAGCATTGTGGCTGGGTTATAGGCACAATTGGCTACTGCTCAGGGAGAGGTCACCAAGATACTAGGTCTCATTATAGACAAGGATATAGAGATTGCTGGGTTTAGAGGATAGGTGGCATAGTTGGCAAGAGTTCATACCAAGTTAGACACATGGGATATGGAACTATAGGGATTGATTATGGAGTGAGATAGATCTCTTTTGGATAGGGAGAGATTGATATCTTAGGTAGAGAGGCTAACATAAGATAGGGATGAGGCTTATCGAGCTAGGATATATATATATATATATATATATATATATATATATATATATATATATATATATATATATATATATATATATATATATATATATATGGTCAGGATCAGCTAGAGTCTTGGTCGATATGATTACGGCCAAGGATGATGTCTTGTGCACAAAGTATGATGTCCTACATGATAAGGATGAGATATCCTACTAGAGGCAAGTATACGATGTAATCATTCCTTTAGAGTAGAGAATGTTCTCCTATAGGGAGTATATGAGGCCACAACAAACTAGCTAGACCTCTAGGTCCAGACATGAGACAAAGTTGGAGTGGTTAGTGACACAACTAACTGCATAAAGGGTAGTCATGGGGCCTCCACCACCATGTCCACATGCAGCACCACCATCCAGTATGGGTCAAATTTTTTAGTTGAGCCCTCCCAATGATGAGCCTGATCAGAGATGATTGTTTGAGCTCCCCTTTTTTATATTTATGATATGTATAGATATTATCATGATGTATAAAACATGATATAATTTGACATTCATTTTTGGATTACTTCTACTTGTACATGGATTTTTAATATTCTTTGATTTGTCACATGATGTGTTTATTTATATTTCTCTTGTTTATGATATATTTTTGATATGCTAGTTTTAGGAGATGCACATCTTTGGTTAGCATATGGATGTTGATGCATTTGTTTTACTTCATGTATGACTAGATTCTAGAATATAATTTAGGAGATGTACATCTAAAATTATTCATATAAATAGTCAATTAGACTCATAGTGTATGTCGATCTATGCACATCTTATATAGAGTTTTGTTTGTTGCCAAAGTTAGCCTAGGATATATTTTGTGTTAGGCATTAGGTATGGTGTGTTCAAAAATGATCTTCAGTGCCACTTTGACTTTTGGATTTGGAGTACTTGGTGTTTACTTTAGCAAATTGAAATTATGCATCATAAGTATGAGTAACTTATAATAACATTGTATTTTTGTTTGCATTGACCAGTTCAAATGTGAATATTTATAACTAAGGATAATGATAAAAATTTATCAAAAGCAAAGTTACAAATATTTATGTTAAAAAAAAAACACACAAAGAGAAAAATAACAATACAAAAATGTAACCTAACTTAAAATCAAGATATGAACAATCAAGTTTCAAGTAGGCACAAAATTATCAAACAACATGAAATCAAGATATGAGTAATCAAGATCCATGTATACTAATAATGTGTACTTGGAAAACAAACAAATAATAAAACAAGCTAAATACAACTTTAAACACAAAAGAACAAAACAATATTTAACAAGACAAAATTGTAAAACAAAAGACAAAAAAAAAAAAAAGGCACAACAAAACACTAAGAAATAAAGACAAAATATTAATAAAAACACAAAAATAAAAAAAACAACAAATAGAGAAAATAACAACTCATCAAAACAACAATGAAAACATGATAAAACACCAACAAACAAAATAAAGACAACACAATGTAAATATAAACTAACAATAAAAACAATAAAAACAACAAAAATACATGGAAATATAACAAAGTACAATAAAACAATAATAATAAACACACACAAAAAATGGTTAATAAGATGTTAGTGCAAATAAAAAATAAATTGTTTGTTCACATGTAATAGAGGTATTATGATTTATGATAGGGTGACCCCTAAGCTAAGAAATAATGATATTAGTATAATGAGACAAGAAAAATAAATACAAAGTTGCCCCCAAGTGATAGGGAAACAACAACATAAAACCAAATGAAGGAAAAGAGAAGAAAAAGAAGGGGTGAAGGAGCTGACTCTAGATGCATGAGGTAAGTGGACATTGCCTACATAGTTCCATGAATGTAAAAGCCAACATGAACTTTAAGCCAAATGTAGTCTCCCAAGAAATGGGATAGAAAAAAGTGATGATAATAAAACATGATTGCATTTTAGATGAATAAGGAAATGGGCTCACAAAATGATGAGTGTGTTCAAATGATTACTCAAAAAAAAGGGAGAGCATAAGATCTTTAGTAAATGTTTTAAGAATTTTCTAAATATCTCAACTCAATTTCTAATTATGAGATACTAAATGGTTCATCTCGCAAAATGGTTAGAGCATGGGATCAACGTAAATAAAGGTTCAAGGTAATGTTTTTGTTTATTTTATTTATCAGTTTCTAATGTTTTTGTTATTTTTGGGATAAGCAACAAAAATGAAATACTAACAAAAGTCCTAGAGAACTACCTAACTGAGGAGATGCTTTCACAGGTAAGATTTCAAACAACAGTTAAATCAGCTACAACAAGGATCATGAATATAAAAAATGGTACAAAAAAACACTTATCTAAGGAGATGCATGTCCATAGATAGTAAAATAGCTAAATTGACTATAATGATACCTATGATCCTGTCAAGGCAATAATGTCTACCCAACAATAGAAAAATGATAATAGAATAGTATGCAGCATTGAATAAATCTGAAGGATCTTTCAACAAGCAAAAACCATGTGCTGACATATCCTTGTACACTTATCTATAAAAATAATCTATGAGATATTGTCAAGGCTGAACTACTTTGTAGAATGGGCACTGAGTGTTCTAGAATGCCTATGAATCATAATTAGGATCATAATTGTTATGGAATATAACTATCCAAGTTAAAATGGTCTAGAATAGAATGAAAAGGAGTCTAGTTGAATATAAATGATCCAAAGTGCCAATGGTTTAGGGGTGTAATGGTCCAGAATTACATCGATCTAGAGTTATAATGGTCCAGGGTAGTAAAAGAATATTGTTCACAGTATAATAGTCTAGGATAGAATGAGACAAAATAAAAATGGTCTGAAATTGGATGGTCTAGAGTATAATAGTAGGATAAATGACTTCAACACAAGTTACCCCTAAGTAAGGGCTCTTGTAGATAATGGTTCAAAGGTTATCAAGCATAGAACCACTTGAGATGTACAATATTCATGCATTTTTGAGATCTTTACCATTTGGATTAGCCAATTTCTATGCCCTCGATCTATAATTTGTTATGACTACATATGGACCCAGCCAATTGGGTTGAAACTTACCCTTCTTGCATTCAACATTAGTGTTATTTTAGTTCTCCTTCTAGACCAAATCACCAATTTTAAACTCCTAAGGGATAATACACTTGTTATATGTTTTACACAATATGTGCTAATATGTTTTCAAGTTATTCAGGGTAGCCAAATGCTTACCATCAAGGAACTTGATCTCTTAAAACTTGGAAACTCTATAATCTTCATCATCTTTAATGTTCTCCAAGTATACTCATAGTGAAGGTAGCTCAATCTCAACTATGATAATATATTATATTCCATATGCAAGGGAATATGGAGTGGCTCTTATGCGGGTTTGATGACTAATAGGTTAGGCACAGAGGCCAAAAAAAATTTACAAGTGCCAATTATGGCATGTCATTAATAATCTTCTTTAGGATTATGATAATGATTTTGTTAGATGCCTTAGCTTGACTATTGCCTTGTGGGTTATATGGTGTGGATTTATTATGCTTGATTTTGAAATTGGCTCAAAGAGCTTTAACATCTTGGTTTACAAATGATCCACCATTATCGGATATAATACGAGTTAGGATACCATATCGATAGATGATATGGTAGTGGATAAATTTGGAAATTTGTTTCCTAATAAGTAAATAAAAGGAAAGGCCTCAATTCACTTAGTAAAATACTCGATAGCTATGAGAATGTGCTTGTGTCTATCAGAAGAGGTTGGGTTGATTTTCCCTATGAGATCAAAGCCCCATGTAGAGAATGACCATGGTGTAGTGATCGATTGAAATGGTAAGGAAGGTGCATGTATCAAATTACCATGTTGTTGGAAAACAACACACTTCTTGATGTGATTACAGGCATTTATTTCCATCTTGAGCCAATAGTATCCTATTCTAAGGAGTTTCTTGTCTAAGACTACACCATTGGTATAGGCCTTGCACATTCCTTCATGAACCTACTTAAGTGCTAACTTGGATTCTCTCAAAGATAAACAATGAAGAAGCATTCCATCATAGCCTTTATAATAAATCATGTTTCTATGGAGGGTATAATGGGCTATTTGATAACGAAATACTTTTTGGTGATGATTTGAAAGGTCAGGCAGAAAGATTTGGTTGTGGAAATGGTTATAAATGCCTTAGAACCAAGGTAGTTTAGGTGGGGGATTGGGACCAAAAATGGTGCATACCCTCTTTGAATATAGTAATACATGAATAGGTTGTAAGATATTTTCAATGAGGAACTAATACTCTTTTACACTACTGGCAATTTGTATCATGAACCTATTTATTTCCATTACATCAACTGATCTATTATTGACCCGTGGTACCTATTTAAATTATATGGATTTGAAGTGAGACTTGAGATTATCCATAATGTGATTTTAGGGCAAAATATTATCATCTCAAGTTTGATATTGATCTGTGGTTTGATTAATAATCAATTAAGAGTCCTCATAGACCATTAACCATTGGATATCCCACTGGATTACAAGATGAAGTCCTACAATAAGGGCTTCATACTTGGCCATAGTATTCATATAATAAAAATTAATACAAAAATATTTGGGGATCAAATCCCCTTATGATGTAATCAACAAGATGTCAGCCCCAGACCTGTATACACTAAAAAACTGCACACAAGCAATTCTATATGTTTGAATGTTGTGGGACCCACTAGGGACAACCTGAACCTTATTGACCCTTAACCCAACCCTCTTAACTTAACAAAGTCACTATCCACCTATCACTATTAAATAGTACTATTTGAAAATAATATTATAATTTACTATTCACTATCATTATTCACTAACACTATTCATGATGACATGGCATGTCACTATTCATGATGACATGGTAGGTGACTATTGACCATTTTTTGGTCTTGAGGGCCAAAATCACTCTCCTTCCTTCCCTACTATCTTGAGCAGTTAGTCTTTTATGTATCCACCCTTTTGCAAATTATGTTTTCTCCCTTTTGTAATAAGATTGTCTCTATAAAGAATCAAATGACTTGAGTCTTGTAGATGTCTCGAGTTGATCCATAGGCTTATCCTATATTGGGCAGTCAGTTTGCACAAGCCGTTTAGAAAGGGAATGGCCCAGTTCAAAGAATGAAAGTCTTTTACAAAATTCTAAAGATAAAGTGCCCTTGTGGAGGGCAGTTAAGAAGCAAACTAGACTATTCCAGCAGGTTACAGAGGGCAATTATGAGCCCAAAAGTACCCTTGTGGATGGCAGAGAGCACCTTCGAGAAAATAATTAAAGAAGAAGGTTGAAAGGTAAGTTTTTATATGGAGGAAGACCAAGACAAAAGGATAAATATTTCCTTCACACTTTTTATCCAAAGGAAATCCAATGAAAAAGACAAGGATGAATCAAAGGATGAATTCCTTCAAACAAAATGCTCAAAGGAATTCCTTCGGACATTTTGTTTGAAGAAATTCACAAGGCAGAATTCTTTCAGACAAAAGCCCGAAGGAATTCCTTCAAACTTTTGTCTGGAGAAATTTTCCAAATAAAAGGACTGAAAGGAAAGGTTCGGGACTTTGAAGAAAGATTTCCTTCAGACAAAATGTCTGAAGGAATTCCTTCGAACATTTTGTCTGAAGGAATTAAGAAGACAAGGGAGCCCGAAGGAACCCAAAGGGTAAGTGCCTTTGTGGGGGACCCTTGGCTACCAAAAAGGGACACCTTCCTTTTGGGAAGGTTCAAATTATGAAAGGTAAAAAAAATTGCCAAAGGGGTGACGAGCTGAAGACATCAAAATTAGCATAGCAAACTAGCCGTTGGCAGTTTAAACATCTGGTGACGGGCATGTACACATCAAATTTAAGGCAACAAAATAGCTATTAGATTTCAAATGGCAATGGGCCTATGGACATCAAATTTACGGTGGTGAAATAGTCATTTGGTTTTTTACATAGTGACGAGCCCGTATATGTCAATTTTGATAGGACGCATTAGTCATTGAGGAGAAGCCAAAGGACTAATGCTTTTAGACAAGCAGTCAAAAGAGCTCAAATTGCTGAGAGAGGAGCCTGAAGAGCTCGAAAAAGATGATAAGAATAGCCTGAGAGCTTAAAATTTCTAGAAAGAGACAAGAAACAAGGAAAGAGGGAACAAAATAGAGAATCCAAAACATGGCCACATACACATACGACAATATTTGGAATGTTCCAAAAGATGCACCTAATCAATCATAGAAAAGAATAGATCAGCCCAAGTGGCAAAAGAGGGCATTGATAGTAGACAGTTGTATAAGTCTTAAAGAGGGGTGGTGTTGTCATTAAAACAATCAAGTGACCATGCTTCTGTAGTAACATTTAATATATTTTAAGCACTAAAGTCAAGCCCTATGACATCTACAACATGGTTTTGTCAGGCTGTTTCTAGAAGGATGATATCAGCATGAGCAATTTTATCTTCCTTAGGCATTCAATGCAGCATGGGATGCTTGTTCTGGAAGGTGCTAGAAGTCTTTCTCTTTATGCTATATATATTGTAACCTCTAAAGAGAAGAAGAGATCTCTCAGCTTGTATGGTGAAGCCTTGTAGGATTTTACCTTGAATCAAGACATAGCATTTTTACCTCTATTTGAGTTTGCACTTTTGCATATGTCTATGGTTTTATCTTGTGTTAAGTCATTTTATTTCATGCTTTCATAGAATGATTCTACCATGTATAGTGTATTCTGAGTTCTTTTGTAGTTCAGTAAGAGGTGTCCACAACAGAGTATAGGTGCATGTGAACAGGCTGCCATAGTGTGTCTTAGAACACCTCTGATAGTACTTCCTCCTCATATCTCCAAATGACCCCTTATTGAACATTGATGCATAAGATTTTCATGTCAAATGAAGTGTATATCAGCTTGTTCTTGATGTAAAGTGTATGCCAAAGCTAAGTAGACCAACCATTTTGGTGCATCACTACTTTAGTTTAAGTTTTATTTTCAATATTTTCTCTCTTTTCACCCCCTCCCATTGTTAGTAGTAGTATTAAAAGACCTCAGAGATGCATCAAAGGGAGCTAGTCCTTATCTAGAGATTCTCCCCTTAGTTTTACCAGACCCACAACAAGAGGAGAGTCTCCATTATGCCACATGGAAGAGAGATGCCTAGCCTTCTTTCAAGGGTGCAATTCACAGCGTCAATAGTTTTTGGCATGCCTAGTGGGACTATTTATCCAAAGAGTTGAAGGATTTTTGGTGTGTTCTTCAACCAATCAACCTTTGAAGGCATTTTGACCAACACCAATGGTGACTCTGAGTTGAATCAGATAGTTAAGCAGTCATGCTGCCATCAAGAAATCACATTTTTTATATGTATAATCCCATTTATCAATAGCATGGGCCTTGTTTTCCTTCATATAAATTTGATCAAGCTCAGGTTGTTCGTGGCATCACCTCAAGCAGCTCTCCTGGTTACCTTCACCTAGTGTAAAGGAAGTAACTCTAGAATTTGAGAAGCAAGTGATGGAGATAAATAGATTGGAGCAAAATAGATATCAACAATATCTTGTGTACAAAGAGGAGTGCTTGTTGAGGCAAGCTCAGGCCTTTCAATCCATGAAGGAGGAAGTAGCAAAATAGAAGAGTCCTTTCATTCAAGGTAGTCAGGCTTGTGTGCCTTCTCCCATTCCAAAGCAGCCCCCTCCTATTCTAAAGAAAGCCCCATCTTGTGCACCAAATCTTTTCTACTAGATAGGACTTGCTCACTCTAGCTCATCTAATGCATTAATCACTCTTGATCTTAATCCCTTGTACCTAGATTTTCAACACTAAAGGGCATTAGAGTAGCCTCTCATGGAAATGAACCTTCTCAATTCCTTAGATCGTGAATCCTCATTTGATGGGAATCACCCTATGTCTTCTAGAAAGCAACACATCTCTCTTAAATCAGCTCCTCCTGTGCATGAATAGACCCTTTCCAATCTCCCTCAACCCCCTCAAGTCTCTCAACATGATGTCAAGATTCCAAGTTGGAGGAGGGAATACCATGAACCAGCTCAGGACCTTAGAAATGGTGAAGCTACTCCTGCTCATGGTGATCCTCATGATCTCCAAGGAAGGCTCTTTTAAGAGAATATAGCTAGGAAAATTATAGAGTTGGAGTCCAGAATGAGATTCCTTAGCCAAGGTGTGATGGATGGTTTAGACCAAATAGCAGATTCCATGTCTGAACACACCCCATCTACACTCCTTCAAGATAGCTATTAGGCCACATCTGATATAGATGAAGTGTTGGCTAAATGGAAGGAAGAGAATCATTCAATTTTAGCTCAAGGATTGCCTCCTCTTCCACATGAGTTTGTCTACCAACCCTCCACTCCATTCTTTCTCAAGGAAGAACCTATTTGAATGAGGCAAGTGAAGAAGAGAGGATGTAATTTGCAACTACCCAGGAGGCTCTCATGAGTGAAAATAAGGATGAGATCATCATGGATGCTCCCTTTGAAGACATCATCAACAATGGAGAAGACATGGGTCATGCATACATGTGGATGTTCCAATAATATGAAAAAGAAGTTGACAAACTTTATTTGTCAACAATGGATGATGAGGAATGTAAGCATGGTAATCTCTCTCCTCCCTTGTTTGATGAACTTCCTTATTGCTTTGATGAAGAGAATGACCATGCCATGGAACCTTAGTTGGAGGAGGAGCAGGAGGATGTCCTTGAACAAATAGAGACTCTAGTTTTTGAGCAAGAAGGTGATGTCTTGTGGGATGAGCAAGCAATTTGTGATCTCATTTCAAACATCACAACAATCACCCTTTTTCAAGAAAGCCATGATGAATTAGAAGATAAGTTTGACAGTCTCTTGAATGAGGCAGAAGGGAATGAGTCAATCCATGATGCATGTCAAAGGGGCTTTGAGCTAAATGAGGCTTATGATGATAAGCTAGCATCCATTGATTTCTTGGTGAGATACACCAGCATGAAGAGCTAGCATGAGGCAAGCTTCCAAGAGCAAGATGAATACATATATGTTGGAAGCATGTTTGACCTTGATTCATTTGGATACAAGCCAATCAAGGTGGCAAACAAGAAGAGCAAGTCACCAAGTCTCCTTTCCATCCAGAGATTTGTCTAGCACCATAATTTTTCTTACCATGAAGGAAACTTAAGAAGTTTTTCCTTTGATCCATGAGGGAGGCAAATATACCTAGTTAGCTATACATAGTAGTTTGCTTTTAATTTTTCTTTCTCTATTTTATCTAAGTGCTATTTGCACAAGTGTAGTGTTTTTTAGCCTTTGTTGTGTGTGTTTTCCTTTGTGTTTGAGGTAAAAGCTTTGTTGGTCCATAGGTCTTTAGAAGGTTATTGCTAACTTTTCCAAGCTGCATCTTGACCCCATGCCCAATGGACTTTGAGGCTACCAGTATTTTTAGCATTACAAGCATGCTTCCCCTAGGAATCACCAAATTTGTTGACCATTTTTTGGTTTTGCAGGCCAAAATTGGTCTCCTTCCTTCCCTACTATCTTGAGCAGTCAATCTTTTAAGTATCCACCCTTCTGCAAATTATGTTTTCTCCCTTTTGTAATAAGCTTTTCTCTATAAAGAATCAAATGACTTGAGTCTTATAAATGTCTCGAATTGATCCATAAGCTTATCATGTTTCAAGCAGTCAGTTTGCACAAGTTGTTTGGCAAGGGAATGGCCTAGTTCAAAGAATGAAAGTCTTTTACAAAGTTCTAAAGACAAAGTGCCCTTGTAGAGGGTAGTCAAGAAGCAAATTGGATTGTTCCAGTAGGCTATGGAGGGCAATTATGGGCCCAAAATTACCTTTGTAGAGGTCAAAGAACACCTTCGAGAAAATAATTAAAGAAGGCTGAAAGGTAAGTTTTTCTACAGAGGAAGACCAAGACAAAAGGATAAATATTTCCTTCAGGCTTTCTATCCGAAGGAAATCCAATGGAAAAGACAAGGAAGAATCAAAGGATGAATTCCTTCAGACAAAATTCTTGAAGGAATTCCTTTGAACATTTTGTCCAAAGAGATTCATAAGGAAAAAACACAAGGCATAATTCTTTCAGACAAAAGCCCGAAGGAATTCCTTCAAACTTTTGTCTAGATAAATTTCCCAAAGAAAAGGATCGAAAGGAAAGGGCCAGGACTTTGAAGAAAGATTTCCTTTGGACAAAATGTCTGAAGGAATTAAGAAGACAAGGGATTCTGAGGGAACTTAAAGGGTAAGTGCCCTTGCAGGGGACTCTTGGCTGCCAAAAAAGGGACACCTTCCTTTCGAGAAGGTTCAAATTATGAAAGGCTGAAGAAATTGCCAAAGGGGTGACGGGCTGAAGACATCAAAATTAGCGTATCAAACTAGCAGTTGGCAATTCAAACATCTGGTGACAGGTGCGCACACGTCAAATTTAAGGTAAAAAACTAACCATTAGCTTTCAAATGGTGACGGGCTTGCAGATGTCAAATTTATGGTGGTGAAATAGTCATTTGGTTTTTTACATAGTGATGGGCCCATAAACGTCAATTTTGATGGGATGCATTGGCCATTGAGGAGAAGCCAAAGGACTAATGCCTTCAGAAAAGTAGCCAAAAGAGCTCAAATCGCTGAGAAAGGAGCCCGAGGAGCCTAAAAAAGATGAGAAGAATAGCCTGAGAGCTCAAAATTGCTAGAAAGAGATAATAAATAGCAAGGAAAGAGGGAAAAAAATAGAGAATCTAGAACACGGCCATGCACACATATGACAACATTTGGAATGTTCCAAAAGATAAACCCAGTCAAGCATGGAAAAGAATAGATCAACCTAGGTGGCAAAAGAGGGTATCGACACTAGATAGTTGCATAAGTCTTAAAGAGGGCCAGCGTTATCATTAAAACAATCAAGCGATCCATGCTTTTGTAGTAGCATTTAATACATTTTAATTACTAAAGTCAAGCCTTATAACATCTACAACATGGTTCTATCAGGCAATTTCTAGAAGGATGATATCAGCATGAGAAATTTCTTCTTCCTAGGCATTCAACATATCATGGGTTGCTTGTTCTGAAAGCTGCCAGAAGGCTTTCTCTTTATGCTATATATATTGTAACCTCTCAAGAGAAAAAGAGATCTCTCAGCTTGTATGGTGAAGCCTTGTAGGATTTTACCTTGAATCAAGACATAGCATTTTTACCTCCATTTGAGTTTGCACTTTTACATGTCTATGGTTTTATCTTGTGTTAAGTCATTTTATTTCATGCTTTCACAAAATGATTCTAGCATGTATAGTGTATTGTGAGTTCTTTTGTAGTTTAGTAAGAGGTGTCCACAATAGAGTATAGGTGCATGTGAACAGGCTGCCATAGTGTGTCCTAGAACACCTCTTGTAGTGCTTCCTCCTTGTATCTCTAGAGGACCTCTTATTGAACACTAATGTAGAAGAGTTTCTCATGTCAAATTAAGTGTATATCAACTTGTTCTTGGTGTAAAGTGTATGCCAAAGCTAAGTAGACCAACCATTTTGGTGCATCATTGTTTTAGTTTAGGTTCTATTTTTAGTATTTTCTCTCTTTTCACCCCCCCATTGTTAGCAGTAGTACTAAAAGACCTCAGAGATGCATCAAAGGGAACTAGCCCTTATCTAGATATTCTTCCCTTAGTTTTGCCAAACCCACAACAAGAGGGGAGTCTCCATTGTGCCAAGTGGAAGAGAGAAGCCCAGCCTTCTTTCAAGGGTGCAATCCACAACATCAACAGTGACATGGCAAGTGACTCAACAGTGATATGGTAGGTAACATAACAGTGATATGGTAGGTTACATGGCAAGTGACATGGCTTGGAAGTGAGGTGGCTTGGAGTGGGAAATCATACCCCACTTGGGACCCTTGCCAAAGGTGCTTAATGACATCATTAAGAATCATAAGGGCCAAACTTCAAATTATGGTGAATTTCTCCATAAGGGGTCATCATTCAACATCATATTTTGACTTTATGCATTAAAGTGGTGTCCAAAGTGGGGTTCCCACTTTTTGGGTGCTTTGGGAAAAGATAAAAGTGGGTGGTGGAAGGTATTTTGGACCCATATGGACACATGGGCATGATATCCACTTATTTTGGACACACTATTGAAGTAGGATTCCACCATCTTTGTCCTTCTTGACCACTTACCCACCCATCGAGAAAAGATAGAAGTGAGTGGTGGAAGGTATTTTGGACCCATATGGACACATGGGCATTGTCTCCACCCATTTTGGATAATTTAGAAAATTGGATGACACACTTTGTGAAGTGGGAATCCCACCACCCTTATCTCCTTAACCCACTTATCCACCAACTTGGAAAATGGTGACACATTTCCACTATTTTCTCCTTTGTCATGTTTCTTGGCATAAAATGCTATAAATATGACCCCCCCTTTCATCCATTTGTAGGGGTCTTTGGGTTGGAGCATTCCATCTTGCAGGTTGTGTCCACTTGTGAAGGAGGTCATGTCATCCATCTTGGAGGAGAGGAGTTTAAAGTAGCTAGACTCTACCAAAATTGAAAGCCATCATCAACATCAACAAAATATTCATCAACCATGAGGTAAATTGTGTCAATTTCATAATTTCATTTTCACCCCTTTGCTTTCTTCTTTTCTTGACCTCTAAACCACAACCCCTTGGCCTTCTTCTTTTCTTGACTCTAAACCTTCACCTTTTAACCTCTTCTTACCATTTACCCTCTTGAACACTTACCCCTTTACCTTCTTGACCATATTAATCATTTACATTTACCATTTACCATCTTAACCATCTACCAACCCCAACCAAACCTTTTTTTCTTAGCCCTTGTCACATTACCAAACCAAAACCACAACTTTGAATTGACCAACTTTAGCATTAGCATTGACCAACTATTGCTTTATTTAGTCATCTTTTTATCAAGCATTTTTGTATTTAATTTTAGTTATTTACTATTATTTAATGCAATTAACTTTATCATTTATAAACATTAACCTGTTTAAAGTAGGTGGATTGACAGCCTCTAAAAAGCTCTTGCTTCTAGGATCTAGCTCATGCTAGGCAATCCACCCAACTACTTATCTAATGAACAAGCCCTATTTAGTGCTTTCTTATCTTTAGTTTATTCCTTCATATCCAAAGAGGAGTTCTCAACATTCATCTAGATCACACTTTCAACTAGGTATTTCTACCATACCCATAATTAGTTTTTTTCTTCCAAAAACTAAGAAACGAAGAAATATTTGTAGAAATATTTTGGCATGCCCATTGGGACACTAGAGGTTTCTTGGGTTCATAGATGTTTTAATAAATTTAGTTACATTAGTGAAATGTCATTTAGTTTCACATCTCATTTCTAAAAATTAAACGTTCTTTTCTTCTTTTCCAAAAATACAAGTTTTAGTTTCTTTTGCTTTCTAAAAATAAAAAATAAAAAGTAAAAAAAATATCATTTTTCTTTACATTCTAAAGAAAATAAAAAATAACATTCATCCTAGGATTAGGATTGCATCTTTATGTTGAATTTAGGTTCATCTTAGTTCTTGTTTTCATAAAAATAAATTTGAAATTTATTTTGGATTAAAATAAACCTTGCATCCATAGTTTGCTTGCTTGACTAGCTCACTTAGTTTAATTTAAGTATGTAAATTAATCGTAGTAATCACCTATTCTCACACACAATCCAAACCACTTTCATAATAAACACATCAAACATACTTGAGACAAGGCCCGACTAGGATTTCAACACCTAGTGATAACCTTACCCTTTCCTGGTAATTGTACTTAGATTAAATCACCAAGGGGATGACCAATTCAACTCTCTGCTTGAGTATAAACTCTAAAAAGTAGTATATTAGCTAAGTGTCTGACTCTGTTGTGGGATCATAAATTGAGGGGGGGAAGCCCCATGTACCAAACCACGTACCAAAATTGAACACAAACTTCTCTCTTGAGCACTTAAATGCAACCTAAAACCAAACATAGACTTCTTTCTAGGACCTATTCAAGCCAAATTTCTTCTTCACACTTTCTAAGGCATAAGCCAAAATGAGATAATGAAAACTTTAAGGCTTAATGCTTCTTATAGAGTGTTATTTTCTTGCTTTGATCTCTTTTTCTTCTTCTCTTTATTTAATTTATAAGGAAATGACTTTCCACCATTTTTCCTCCATTACCTTATCTAATGGGAAACCAATTTTACCTTTAAATTCTATCATTAATTTTCTTGTTTCATCATGTCTTTCCATTCCTTACATGGTTTTCACTAATTCAAGTTGATGAATCAAACTAACCAAGAACCACCTTCTTCTTCCTTCTCCATAGAGTCTACTTTTGATGTGGAGGGTTCTCTTCATCTTTTTCCCCTCCTACCATGCCTTAGATTTTTTCCAAAGGTGATGCGGATTTCACTACCTTCCTTGATAATAAACCCAAGGCCCTCCAACATTACCTCAACACCTTATTTCATCATACCCCTATTACTTTAGTTCCTCTTATGGATCCACCTTATGGTGTGCCTCCCAATCTTATGGAGGGTGTTACCTCTATCCAACCAATGATCACCCAAGCCTCTTCTTCTAATTATATCCCATCTACTACCACCACTGAAACTCAATCCAACATTCCAACCTATAACCAAACACATCCTACACCAACCAACACCTCCAACATAGGATCAACCTCACCTCTTGCTACCCATACTTTATCCACCATGGGGGTATCTTCCACCCCTATTTCTACCATCCCTCTTATAACTACCAACCCACCAATTTCTACCACCCTTCAAAATTTGATGCTTTCCATACCTCTTACCCTTCCACCTATTAGCATAAAGGTTACCCCTCAACCTCAACCTACTACTTCAACTATACCTCCAAACTAACCCATGACAATCCCTCAACAAACACCCATGACCTCCTACCAATGTGTTCCTAATCCACAAGGATACATACCAACTTATACCCAACCTTTTGTGCCGACCTACCAATATATGACATCATCCCAACCTTTAATAACCACATACCAATATGCGGCATCTTCTCAACCTTCTACCTCTTATTCGTACGTTATAGCCACCCAACCTCAACCAAACTTACCAGCCACTTATGAAGTTACTCAAACCCAAATAGATCTAGTTAAGATCCTTATGGACAAGATGTCCAATATTGAATCATCTATTTCAGGGACTCATAACCATTTATCTTATGATCAAATTTGTAATGAACCCATTCACCCATCCATCCCTATCTAACCTTATCCTCAATGAAAACTACCCAAGTTTTTCCAATTCCAAATCAAGGAGGACCCCCAACAACATTTAAGAGCATTCCACCATTCTTGTTATTTAATTTCATATGATGATGCTCTTCTCCTTTGTACCTTCCCCATGTCCCTATCTGTACCAACTTTGGATTGGTATAGTGCTCTTACCAAGCACTCTATCTTCTCATTTTCTGAACTTGCCCAAATCTTTTTAGATCACTTTTCAGTCAATATATCTAAAAATGTTTCCATTACCGACCTTTACTCCATTAGGAAATTTGATGATGAATCGATTGCCTATTTTGTATCTCGATGGAGAGGTCTTATCAACTAACTCTTCTTTCTCCTTACCCCAACTTGAATTAATTGAACTATTTTCTCAAAGTTGTGCCAAGCTCCCACTCTTGAAGTTCAAACTTTTAGAAATTTTAATGATGCATCCACCATGGCACACAAGCTTGAAATCACAGACATTAATGAGGGGAAATTAAAACTTAGAAATGAAAATTTTGGATTTAAACCCAACCAACCTGACTAAATCAATTCCTCCAACCCATCAACCAAAAAACTCACAACCAAAACCGATCCACTCCAAGATTATATACTCCCATAGGGGATTCATATGCCTTAGTCTTGGATAAAATACTTAAATATAACCTCATCCAACTTCCTCCTATCAAACCTCCTCAATTAAATGCCTCTTGCCCTACCCCTGGTTGGTACAATGAAAATGATTTATGTGCCTTCCATCATGTTATTGGACATGACATTAATAGGTGCAACACCTTTATAACTAATGTCCAAAATTTGATTGACAAAGGTGAAATGGCATTAGATAATCCTAATGCACCTCTAAATAAATCATTTGACATTTTTTTGAAACCTTTTCCTAACCATGAACTTTCCACCAACCAAGACAACAACCAACCAAAATCATCTCATGCTCATGAGGTGCACACGATCGATGTTGTTCTTAATGAACCTATTATTGAGGCAACCACTACCTCAACTACCACTTCTTCCACCCCACTTATTTAAATGGTGGAATATTCTTGTATTCCTTTGGATAAATAAACAAAGGAAGAAACCTCCTCTCTTTTGATTGATGATGCCATTGACTTACCCACCTCTCCTTTGATACAAATACCAAAGGAGGCAACCATTGCTTCAACTACACCTTCTTCCACTTCACTTATTAAAGTGGTAGATAGACTACCCTTTCCTTTGGGCATTCAAACAGAGGAAGCAACCACCTCCTTTATTTCACTTGAACCAAGCATACCTTCCTTACCTACCATAGAACCAACCACTCCCTCTTTGGAAACTACTCCAAAAGAAGAGATCATCTTCTCTGTTACCATAGGGGAACCATCCAACTCACTTCCATCTAAAATTATTAAGTATCCTTACACCTTTTTAACCAAACCAATTAAAAATCTACGTAAACCTCCCAATCCTAACACCAAAAACCCATCACCTTTAACACCTTTAATCGAGTCTTATTCTACCATTTTACAAGGGTTGCTGCAAACCTCTTCCATAACCCTCCCACCTATAAAACCTTACATTCTTATCAAAACTTTCGACCCTTCATGTCCTAAACCATTATGGTTCAATGATAGTTTGATCTGCTCATACCATTAGACATTTAGACATGACATGGATAACTACAAAGCTCTCCAAGCACGTATCCATAGTTTATGGGATGAGAATTATTTATTATCAAATGAACCTCCCTTAACTAAGCCATCCCAACCAAAACCATTCCACCACCAATAACTTCCAGGGTAAATCCTACTCCTAAGAAGGTTCCCACTCCTAAAACCAAAAATCCATCACCCCCAATTCCTTTGATTGAATCATATTTGACCACTCGACAAAGGTTGTTGCAAACTTCCTCCTTAACCCTACCACCTATCAAACCTTTTGACCCTATCAAAAATTTCAACCATAGGATACTTAGCCATGATTTGGAGAATTTTAAGGCTCTCCAAACCATTATTCACTGGCTTCATGATGAGGATAATCTATTATCAGATGAACTTCCCTTTAACCCCTTACCAACTCAACCACCAAACAAATCTACCCAACACTTATCTACTCCCCCACTCTCACTTAAGAGTGAGGAGGAATTAAAACAAATATCTAAACCAACACCTCCCTTCATCCACACCTTTCATATGATTACCTGATATCAATCCCAATAAAATGATAATGGAAAGGCCAAATTTTCCATTCCATAGACGTACCATTCCACCCCTAAACCTTTCAACCAAACCCAAACACCCTCACCTTCACCTTGGGATCTTTTTACCACCTTTACCATCTATGGAAAAGAGTAACCTAGGGGAACTTACCGTCCATAAGGCTTTGACCATTTTTCAACCTAAACCATACCTTAAAAATTAACTAAACTAGCCCTTGGTATCTTGCCTCAACCCATCAACCAAACCTATCAACCAACCAACCTTGAGCTATTAGAGAATATTCTACTCCCCTAAACCCAACCTAAACCAAGTGGTCTACCAAATTAGGGAAACCCATTTGGACTCCACCCAACCTATTCTAGGATTCACCTTATCCCATCGAACCATTGGAGATTACTTTTCTATATGAAACCATCGCGTAACCAACCTCACCTTAAAGTGTGAGAATTCAATTTCAAAGACCTCATCTTAAAGGAAAATTAGCATGTCACCAATATGGAAAAAATAAAGTGGGGCAAGTTTACTTTCAATTGGCTTGGACCTTATATCATAACCCACAAATATGGATCAAGAGCTTACCAATTATCTTCTCTTGAAGGCCACCTAGAACTTGAGCCCCTCAATGCTTTGCATATATGCCCATTCTTTTGTTAAGACGGATCAAGTCTACCTTTTGTTTAACTTAAGCTCATTCATTTCTATCCACCTACATTCATCTCCCTATTTTAGGGGCAATTGATTAACATTGAATCATGAGATTATCTGTCACCATCATAACCTTATCTTGAACAATGGGTATCACTGATCTACCCATGGCATAATTCTCATGGTACTTTCTACCCCTTTTCAGGATGGATCCCTGTGATCATTGTCACCTAGATCATTTTAACACCTAGTCCACCTTCTTGTGCTTCTAGTTTTGCCTTCATAAAGGTGAGCCACTAAGTCGGCCTAAGAAAGTCTATGCCAAGTAGAATCAGAGCAAAATAACATAACTCCTATCACTAGCAATCATGGGTCATTCCTATCATTCACAGACTGCTCCCTCGAAGGACAGTTATTAAAAATTTATTTGAAATTGCCAAATATAAGGTAGATTGCTCCCTTGAAGGATAGCTACCCAAAACTAAAGTGTTGGAAAGATAAACTTCTCCTTTGAAGGATAGCTACAAAAAATAAAGTAAATCTAAACTTAGACCACTCCCTTGAAGGATGGCTAGGTCAAACATCTATCAAAAGCATTGATTTTTTTTGAAATCTTCTTGCATCGATCAGCTTTCCATATATATCAAAAGACCTATTACCCCAATTAAGAATAAAATATTTAAATAAATCCATAATCGACCCCCCAACAGCGTAGAAAATTAGAAACCGTAATCGGCTTTCATAAGTAGACTTCCTGCATTGATCAGTCTACATAATTTCGGCATATACTTGTTTATAATTGACTCTTCAGGAACCTATAGAAGAGGCATGATAATCTCATAATAGGGTTCCATTTTCATCCATCTCCCCTTTACACTATATGCAAGGGATTCTTGAGCTTACTTAACCTTATGTGGACAAGACACCTTTCAACCAACTAATGATCGCTCATGCGAAGCATTTGAAGGGCTTATATTCATAAAGCCAATCCCACTTTGGGTCTATTTTTATTCCTTGAAAAATAATAAACATCATCCCCTCTTCTTATCCTAATGTACTTGGTTAATATTTTCATTACGACATTTGTCTCTTGATTATATTCTTCACTTTACCATCTAGTGTTGTTCATTGTTGTACCTCATTTGTTTCACTTTAAATGAGATTACAACAACCATAATCATAACAATAATAACCATAACCATATAAAAAATGAGTACCCACATAACCTTAAGCATAATAACATTCAAACAATGGCATCTAAGACATTTTATACATGTTTACAACAAACTATGCAATTTTTTATATAGGGTGCGAGGAGTCACACGGCACATACAAAGTCATCAGATTACAGACACATTACCTAAGGTGTATACATACATAGCTTTACTACTTAAGCATTACCCTAATTATTCGGTGACTCTAGATTCATGTTGAGATATCCCCCTTGTTGATTGTTTATGGAGCTAGCCTCAACAACATTCCCTATATCGATAGCTATTGGGGGCCATGTTATGTTCCCCTCTTCCATGTTCCTCTCCATAGGATGGAAATAATATTCCACTTTGGGTCTTTCACCATGATCAACCATCACATACATTACCTCCCTTCACTTTAGTTAATGCCTCAATGCACATCCCCTTGGATAGTGAGGATTCCCTCCATGGATAGGCCAAATGTGATGTTTTCCAGCTCTATATCTTGCACAATTAAATTCTCACCTTCTTCATTGACAAAGAGGTAAGAGTTCAAGCTTAATCTCAGGCCGTGAGTGCCTTTCCTATTGCTATTGGTTTAATAATGCTTCTATTATCACCATTACATGTTGCAATATCTGGTAGATACACACATTCACCATATAGATTATTTTAGGACATGGGGGTTGTTGATTATCTCCACCATTATTCCCATTGTTTGCCATCTTTAACCTTGTGTAGTTATCTACACTATCAACAACCTGCAAAAGCAAATTACAACCTAACCATGGGCATTCATTCTTTACATGATTCTTTAAATAGAATACCTAACCATTCTTCCTAACTAACATGATTATCTATTATGCCAATGGGGAGGGTCTTATGATGTCATGGATTCCCTTGAATAGTCTTCTCACATGAAATGGTCACTTCTACTTACCTTTTCGTGTGAACACATAGCCCTCAATCTGACTGGTCATATTGATAAAGTCATTATACACCATCCCGCATCTAATGTCTTTGTTTATTTTACCTTTTGTGGTCCTTGTGGGCCTAGTTTTATTTAGCATCATTATCACCTTTTCCCCAGTTGATGTAAATTATATTCTAGCATTGGGCTACTACAATGGTCATGCCTCTGAAACTACCATTGTTGTTGGTGATGATAGCTTCCAAATACTTGCCATTGTAGAAGCTCCCCCATCTTATTTAGCTATATAGCCAATATCCTAGACCACGTAGCTCCCTACTATTAGGGCCTCTTCTAAGTGGAACCCAAAGTCATTAGTTCCAAGGTATTGATATAGAGGACATAGACATGGACACCTTTTGCCCAAAGTGGCTATGTAGCTCTTGAGTTAGGCACAGTCCATCCTCTATCACTCACCACATTGTTGATTTTCTACCTCATAGAATCTACTTAGCCATCAAATAAATTCTTTACAAGTCATTCCTCTACTACTACCCTTAAAACTTGGCTCATAATGATGATGAAATTTTTTCAAAGAGCCTATGCAGATCCTGATAGATGCCCATCTCCTAAAACTCAACTCATAGCGATAGCTACTATCCCTATACTTATACCCTCACATAATTTTAGGTGTATCCTCCTAATGAAGGCACCTCTTCTTTGGCTTAGCTCCATCATAGGACATTTGTGGTGATTAGCCTTTTATTACACTCTTATTTATCCTACCTTGCCCATCCATGTTTTCTCATCCTAATGTGTATGGGATCATTATGGTAACTTTTCACCCATTTAAAAAATGAAACCTCACCATCACCTTGAGCAAAACCCAAAACCTCTATTTTTTAAAAAAAAAAAAAAACTAAAAAAAACTTCAACCATACCAAACCCTGTGGTACATCAAATTGGGGCAACCCATATGAACACCATGACAAAACTACATTTGGCCTAAATTTGGATATGATTTACATGAACTATTTATGTGTTACTTCACTTCTAAGGGTAGCTTGGCCACTAATAACTATTTACCATCCCCTTTTTCTTCTCACTAATTTCCATTGATAATAGCACCCTCTTGCTTAGGGCATCCTACATCAGGGAAAATTTGAATATTTCTTAGCATCCTTATATTTTCACATCATCTAACACTTCTTTATTTTCCCCTCAATTCTATGTGAACTACATTGGCCTGAGGTCTTTTTGGACTATGTAGACAGTGCTTAGTTACTAAGGTCAGCTCGACCACATCCCTTATTTTATTTTCCCTTCTCACCTAAAAGTCTCTTCCTCCACTTCTCTACATATCTCTTCACTTTCTCCCTTCCTCCATCTTGTCAGTCTCTTTTAACCACTTTTCCATCTTGTCAATCTCTTTTAAAACAAGGAATGATAACCTTCCTTATCTGCCTCTTGTATCTCTTATAAAGCCACCATCTACTCTACTTCATTGGCCTCCCCATCACCTTTCTTTGCATTTCTTGTGCTTGCTTCATTTCTCACTCCCCCACCCACTTTTTATATTTCTTGTCTCTCTCTCTACTTCTTACCAACCTTGCCCTCTATCTCCTTTTTCTTCTTTCTCCATCCTCATCATTTCTCCTTACCCTTGGCAATTTGTCGTACCCTCTTTATCACTCTCTTTTCCTCACCAATTTCACATCATATTGTTCCCTTGCACACCGATGGACACTTTTACCTCTTTCTCTTCATTGATACCACCTTCTCACTTCTCTTCCACTACTTCTAAACCACCTTCATTCCAATTCTCAATTATTTTCTTCATCTTTCCCATCTTTTACATCTTGCTTGTTTTTAGTTTCTTCTATTTTTTTCTACATCCAACATTTTTTTCTTAAATTTTCCACCATTTTCTTTAAATTTAACATTCTTCCCACCTTTACCATTTTTCATTCTTCTTGTTTGATTTATTTTCATCCTTTCTATTTTCTCTTTTTCCTCCATAACTAGCTTTTAACTGGGTATTTATCCTTTGAGAAGCCTTCCATAATTTCCCTTTTCTTCTTATCTATTCCCACCTTTTCCACTTTGAATTCCCCTTTTCCTCTTCCCATATTTGTCCACCCTGATCTTTTACATCTATGTGAGTGTTTGTGCTTTATATCTTTGCCAACCCCCTCACTTCTTCCTTCCTTTTTTCCTTATCATCTTTGATCTTCATCTCTTATTTTCATCTCATCCGCTTTCATTGTGTTTCTTTATTACTTCACTTATTCCCTTTCTTCTCATTCATTTTCTATTTTATGTCCCCTATTTCTTCACCACCTCACCACTTTTTATCTTGTTAATCTCTTCTAATCACCCATTCATCTTGTCAATCTTTTCTAATAAGTTGATTGACACGTACCTTATCTCTTCAGCTTCTTATCCACCCATCCTTTGCTTCCCCTTATTTTTTAACCCCTTTCTCATATTCTATCCCTTTCTTATCTCCAACACCACCATCTGATTTCCTTCATTTTTCTTCTTCTTACCTATCATCATTTCTCCTATCCATGCTTACTTGGTCATGATACCACCTCCATCTTCACTCTCCTGTCATCCTTTTTATGTTCTCATTTTATTCCTTTTTCCTTCGATTTTTTTTTCTTTCATGTGTTCCTTATTTTTCATTTTCATCACCAAACTATTTTCTCCTTGGTCTCTTTTAGACCTATTTTTAATTCTTTCTTGCCCTGCCATATTTTCATTTTTTAGTACATTCCTCAAACCCCCATCTTCTACCATTTATTTTTCTTCTCATTTCTCCATTTCATTTCATTTTTCTCATCTTTATTGATGACATTCCTTGTGCTTCATGATCTTTTTCTCCCTCCTTATCCATGTTTGTATTCTTCCATTCTTATCCCACTTTATCTTCATCTATGACCTCACTATCTTATCACTCCTACTTCATCCTTCTCCTGGTCTGCCTTCACATCATCCCTTGTTGGATCTCCCTCATATTTTCCCTCTTGCACTCGAACTTCTTACTCATTAGCATGCAGTCCCAAGTTTGTATTGCTTCTACATTCATATCCATGTTTGTTGCCTCATGTCCTCTACTCTCTTGCCTTAATGCATAAAATCTTGTCAGGTTCACTACTTAAAGTGCATCCATTTCTTCCTTTAATGCATTATTCTATTGTGCATGGGTCCTCTTTTTGTATCTTGTCCCTCTCCAACTACTCCCTTCCTACTACTTATCACCTATTTCCACTTTAAAACCTTTATACATTAAGGGATTTTGAGCTTATTTGACACATTGTGATCAAAACACCTTTCTTTTATTAATCAAAGCCTACTAATGTGACACATTCAAATGGATTATGTTCCTTAGGATGATTTAACCTCAAGTTTTGTTTTGTCCTCACCAAGTGAAGACACACCATGTCTTTCTTCATGCATCATAACCATACTCACATTGATGTCTAATCGACCAACCAACCATTTGATCATGTCCACCTCAATGTTGGTAATTTTGACCCAAAATATCACATATTTTTATGATGACTTTACTTTGGCCCTTTTTCCCATACCAACCAATCTTTCCATGTTGCAAATTTTAATTTACACTAACTAATGCACAACCAGACCATTTGTGTTTTTCGAGGGAGAACTTATTAGCTCGAATACCTATGAATAACATTGACTTTGTCTAAGAAACTAACAGGTATACTCAACTGTAGTTATGATCATGTGTTACATTGGTCACTTATACCTTAGAATTAAACCTTATTGTTACCAACATTATCAACTTTAGTTTGTGTGCGATCTTGGCTATTGCACTTAGTCATATTTTGTGTGCATGTTCACATTTCAAATGCCCACCTCTTTTTGTCACCACCTACCGATTCACCATCGACCACTTATCAAACCCATACCTCATTCTGATTTACCTCATCGACTTCCAGTTTGAAGGAGAATACCTCCTCCCATACTTGGGGCAACCTGACCTTTGACCAATAATCTATTTTTGTTTTGTAACTTGTTAAGCTATATAACAAAAAGGGGCAAAATATAGATACTAGAAAATTGCACACAAGTAGTTCTAGATGTCTAAATGTCATGGGACCCACTAATGACCACCTAAACTTTATTGACCCTTAACCCAACCTTCTTAACTTGACTAAGTCACTATCCACCTATCACTATTTAAAAAGTACTATTTGAAAACACTATTCTAGTTTACTATTCACTATTCATGATGACATGGAATGTCACTATTCATGGTGACATGGCAAGTGACTCAACAGTGATATGGTAGGTGACATAATAGTGATATGGCATGTTACATCGTAAGTGATATGGCTTAGAAGTGAGGTGGCTTGGAGTGGGACATCATACCCCACTTGGGACCCTTGCCAAAGGTGCTTAATGACATCATTAAGCATCACAAGGGTCCCCATCCAAATTATGTCAAATTTCTTCATAAGGGGCCATCATTCAAGATCATCTTTTGGCTTCATGCATCAGAGTGGTGTCCAAAGTGGGGTTCCCACTTATTGGGTGCTTTGGGAAAAGATAGAAGTGGGTAGTGGAAGGGATTTAGGACCCATATGGACATATGGGCATGATATCCACTTATTTTGGACACACTTACAAAGTGGGAGACACACTTATGAAGTGGTAATCCCACCATCTTTTTCTTTCATGACCACTTACGCGCCCATGGGGAAAAGATAATAATGGGTGGTAGAAGGTATTTTAGACACATGGGCATTATTTCCACCCATTTTGGATACTTTAGCAAAGTGGAAGACATAATTTGTGAAGGGGTAATCCCACCACCCTTATCCCCTTAACCCACTTATCCACCTACTTGGAAAATGGTGCCACATTTCCACTATTTGCTCCTTTGTCATGTTTTTTGGCATAAAATGCTATAAATATGACCCCCCTTTCATCCTTTTAGGGGGTATTTGGGTTGGAGCATTTCATCTTGCAGGTTGGGTCCACTTGTGAAGGAGGTCATCCTTCTTGGAGGAGAGGAGTTCAAAGTAGCTAGACTCTATCAAATTTTCAAGCCATCATCAACATCAACAACATCTTCATCAACCATGAGGTAAATTGTGTCAATTTTATTTTCACCTCTTGACCTTCTTCTTTTCTTGACCTATAAACCATAACCCCTTGGCCTTCTTATTTTTTTGACCTCTAAAACTTTACCCTTTAACCTTTTCTTACCATTTACCCTCTTGAACACTTACCCCTTTACCTTCTTGACCATCTTAATCATTTGCCTTTAGCATTTACCATATTAACCATTTACCAACCCCAACCAAACCTTATTTTCTTATCTCTTGTCACATTACCAAATCAAAACCATAACTTTGACTTGACCAAATTTAGCATTATTATTGAACAACTATTGTTTTATTTACTCATTTTCTTAGCAAGCATTCTTGTATTTAATTTCAGTTATTTGTTATTGTTTAATACAAGTACCTTTATCATTTATAAAAATTAATTTGTTTAAAATAGGCGGATTGATATTCTCCTAAGAATATCTCACTTCTAAGATCAGATCACGCTAGGAAATCTACCTAACTATTTGTTTAATGAACAAGTCTTCTTTAGTGATTTTTTATCTACAAGTTATTCCTTCCTAGCCAAAGAGGAGTTCTAAACATTCATCTGGATCATGCACACACTTTCAACCAGGTATTTCTACCATACCTATAATTAGTTTATTTCTTCTAAAAATTAAGAAATGAGGAAAATCCATAGAAACAAGACCCATAGGATGTAAAGGATCCATCAAAATATAATTTCCACTGTTCGAGTTCTTACATCCCTTATTTTATTATCACAATAGAATCATCTAGAAAATCAAATGTGAGTGGTTGAGTATCTATAATAAGATCTTTTTCAAGTTGATCTACAATGGTCTACTCCTTAATAGCCTTTTGGTTCTTGTAATTAACATCAAATTCATTTAAGATCATGACCCATTTGGCCATGCAACCTATGAGATTTGCCTTGGATGATAAATATTTGAGATGCTCCAATTTAGAAATAATAATAGTATTACTATTTAGTGTGTAATGTCACAAATTTTAGGAAGAAAACACCATTGCTAAACAAGCTTTCTCCATAGGTGTATAATTATCTTCATATGCCTTAAGTGTATGACTCAAATAGTAAACTGCATGTTCTTTTCTATGTTCATCATGTTGGGCCAAAAGTAACCCCACTGAATATTTTGTGGATAAAATATAAAGAATTAATGGTTATCCAGGTGTTGGTGGTCTCAAAATTAGCGGGTTGGCCAAGTATGTTGTGATATTCACAAATGTTAATTGACACATAACATCCCATTGAAAAGTGACCCTTTTTTCAAGAGGTGTGTAAATAGATGGCACTTATCTCCCACTTGTGAAATGAACTTGTGAATAAATTAAATCTTTCTTTGTAGGCTGTAAGAGTGTTTGAGATTAGAAGGTGGAGGCATTTCTATAATAGCCTTGACCTTAGCAGGATCCACTTCAATTCCTCTTTGTGACACAATGAATCTTAGCAGCTTTCTCAAAGTGATTCCAAAGACACACTTTTCAGGATTTAAACAAACCTTGTACTCATGAAGCCTCTCAAAGATTCTCCATAGAACATCATGATGTCTAACACACATTCTTGATTTTGATAGGATGTCATCAATGCTCAATAATATAATGCATCATGTCATGGAAGATGATAGTCATAGCATGCTAATAGGTGGATCCAACATTCTTCAAGCCAAAATTCATGACTTGGTAACATAATGTTCCCCATGGTGTGGTGAATGTAGTTTTGTGTTGGTCTTCTTGAGCTATCTTGATCTAATTATATCCTAAGAATCTATCCATGAGGGACAACATCTCATACCCAATAATATAGTTGATAATCATAATTGTATTAGGTAGAGTAAAATTATCTGTGGGACATGCCTTATTGGTATCTCTAAAATTAGTATAAATGCATATACCTTATATATTTTTGCTTACTAGGACTATGTTTGATATCCATTCTGAAAAGTCGAGTGGTTTAGTGAACCCTGATCTTAGTAGTTTATCTAGTTTCACTTTACTAAAAGTGTAATGCATGCATGTATCTTTCTCAATTTTTTTAACAGCTTAGCATTTGGATGGATAAAAAGTTGATGTAAAACCATGACAAGATCTAGACCTAGCATGTCAGAATAAGCCCATATAAAGATATCAATAAAATATCTTATAATGGTGATAATGTAATCATGCTCTTCATCAATGAGGGAGGCTCCAAGATAAATAATTTAGAGATATTCATAAGTTCCCAGGTTCACTTGAGTGGTGTTTTATATGAGGAGTGTCGAACCATCTTATAGAATAGTGGGTAGTGTTTGATCCAATCCTCTTCTCATGCTTTAGCATCTAGTTGTTCTTTCCAAAGT